>JAODJU010000130.1:25046262-25059402 GCA_026776725.1 Gnathonemus echidnorhynchus | reverse complement strand
CAATCGGCAGATCATGATCTTGGTGATCGGTAATCGGTGATCGGCCCCAAAAATGCTGATCGGAGCATCTCTAGTTTAATTACACTATTATAGTTAGTAGAAAGAGTAATTTGTGAAAAAATAATAGTACCATATGCTTGCTAATTTTTATTCATAAGAGGTAGACACTGATGACTGGAAATGAAGACCGGAATGTTCCTAACCGAAATCGCTGACATTGTCAGATTATCCTCTCCAGTTCCCTATAGACTGTCAAGATTCCTTCAGATGATCTGATCTGAATTACCACAAATCTCTTTCATTTCTGGAAATATGTTACAGACAAACTACACCAGAGAAGTTGTACAGCATTGATCTCATGAATTCAGAATGTGAAAGACTTTCCCTGTTGTTTCTGTCTCTTGTAAGAGAGACATTCTCTGATCAAACGTGTCGGTCTGTATTTCTGAGCGAAAGGCTGCTATGCACCTATTCCCGCTCCACATGCAAACGACGGAGCACTCAGGTAAAGATTTACTCATTTGTCTGCGATCACCCAGATAGTCATACACTGTGGACGGAGAAGGAAGCAGGCTTTCAATTTAATCCTGTTCATTATCTTCCTGTGGGCCTGACAGTATTAGGTTCCTCATGCTAATTTTTCTTTTGCCTCATCTAAACACACCTCTAATACAGATTGTGCCTTATCACTCTTCTTTCAAGGGCCATTCAATTTGTAGAAATGCCATTATGTTATTCATTACTGCATCATTACTGTCAGAGCAGACAACAGCATTGCTTTATGGGAAATGATGCCCTGCAAATTCAATATTGATTTTTTATTTTTTATTATTTTCTTTATTTTTTAGCCTCTGAAAACACAGTTTCACAAAGGATATTGTGCCGTTCCTTGCTCTAACTTTAATATATGCTATTAATATGTGTGGCATTCAGAAGGTTTGAGAGGAAGGCATGTGGACTTCATATAAGTTCCTCCCCCTTTTAGGCCTTTTTGTTTGTGTTTAAAATTTATAAAAGAAAGCTAATTGTTTTGAAGGAAATATATCTTCTTGCGCATAATATTTTTTTGTTTGCAATGCTGAAATTGCATGGTAATTTAAATTTGAAATAATCCCCATTAGTTATGGGTAAAGGTCAAATGTGAGGAGTGAGCTGATTGCAGTACAAAGCAGTGTTTAACAAAGTCATCATGCAAGACAGCACAATAGCACTTTTCAGAACTGATGATAAATTACAAGGAAAAGTGGTCGTGCTGATCTTATTTATGGAACCGCAAGTCTGAAAAATAAGGCCATTTGTGATGATGCACAGTACGGAGCATTGCAGTACATATGTGTTAAGTATTCGACTGGCTTGTTTAATTAGTTTTATAATATACAGTACTGTACAAAAGTCTTAAGCTGTCAAAGAAAATGTTTTCTAGCTATTTATCTACATAGTATGAGTATGTGTGCTCAGAAAAACACAATTGAACAGAATAATATTTGCAAATGATAAAAAAAAATATATGAATAATAAAAAATATGAATAATCTCTTCTGTTCTCTGATACTTGTTGGATGTCTAGGAAAAAAACACTTTAGTCCTCAAACCATTCTCAGCCATTTCGTATATTTATATGTATAAATATACATATACACATACATATACACACTCACTCTTTAGTGTAGTGTGATACCAGCTTGCTTAATTAATTAACTTAGTTGAACTATTTGATGGGGCATTGATTAGCTTAACCTGTAATGTTTGCGGGTTGGTGGTTGAGTCAAAATATTTGTATATATTTTTATGGTTGCTGCAAATACTGATGTGACATTAGGACAGGGTGTGAAGTTGCTGGCACTTTTTGACAGACGTGATAATTTTATATCAACATTAAGATCATTTAAACGTAATTTTTATTGGCAGTCTTACTAATTTGCACAGTACTGTATATAACCTGTAATAACCGGTTTTTAGAGCTTTTAGGATGTGAAGCAGAACATAAAATTTTACTTTTATATACATCTGAAATGCGCAATTTGACTATTCAACACTTTCTGTGTTTTTTCACATGGGTACGCAAGGTACAGGATGAGAGCAGCGAAAGCGAATCGAACGTGAGCTTCTTCACCAACTTCTGGGTTACAGACCTAGCAAAAGCGAATCAGACGTGAGCTTCTTGCCCCTCCTGTGGGATTCAGACAGATTTGGAGAGTGATCTCATGTAGTACATTTTCATATGCTGTCATGTATGGTCTGGGTTGCCTCACATGGCGGTATGCTGTTGGCAGAGCCTTGCTGATATCCATAGTGTTCCTCAGTCGCCTGCTGTCTCTGCTCCTTTCGGGCCCCGTCACTCTCTGCCAGCTCACATCAGGTGCTGACACCCAGAAATTAGGATGTCTCACTCCGGCACCTGGTGCTCAGTGGTGGTGATGGATTATCGAACAGGGTGTTTCATTAGGACGCAGGCATCGCCTCCAGGCTAGACGTGTCGGCCGCTCCCCAAATCTCCAAAAACCCCAGAAAATCTATTTTGACCCAAGTTTATACTTGATTGGTTGTAATTCTGCAGGTGAGCTCGCATTTTCCTGGCAGAAAGGGCAGATTCAGACTAGTCCATCCACCCTTCTATTTGTGTACGTTGTCCACTTAGCTGCTTCAGCACTGTGGTGAATCTAGATCCTGTCCTAGTGAATACACTACATAGACTCCTGGTCTATTGCAGACACACTAATTGGTTAATTTCTTTTTATTGCTTCACGGAGCGGAATGAACTACATTTTACAAAATGGAGCCTTCGTTAAGTAAAACTGGTCTATGTGAAGGACACTTTGAATAAGTAGGTCCCATGATCATGCAGAATTGCTTTGTTATTGCATAACAGTTAAAGAGGTGCTTTTGAACCCTGGTCACTGGAGACTGGATGTATCCTGCAAAACAATTAATAATTGTCATGACAATCAAAGACTTCATTCAGTTAATGCTGTGACATTATTGGCTTCCTTGAACCTTGTACTGTCCTGTTGTCATAACGAGAAATTCTCTTGGTACGTTGAGCCATTTGCTCCTTGGCAAGGCTGTAAATCCACATCCACCTGAAGAGCTGCGGATTGGCGATGCAGACTTAAAGAGAGAAGTAAGATGGACAAAGTATATTAGCATAAACCTATTCACTGCATTTGTCACGCTGTCGATCTGTTTGACAATGAACACTAGTGGCCAAAACTGTGGAAACACTTCCAGGTTTTAGAGATCGCAGAACTTTATTGAACTGTAGCTCCAGTTTCTTATTTAATCATCCAATGTATGATATTTGTAAACTTTCTTTGTTTATAAACATTACCGCCAATGTCCGTGTAGTAATTTCTAAAGCGTAGTGCCAAAAAAGCTAGGTGTTTACAGAATTTTGGCCACTAGTGTAGTCAAATCGTCGCATTTTACTCGTGTAAGAAAACTGCGCTAAAACTGCAGGTACTGACGTCTTCCGAATCTCGTCTGAGGCTGTACCCCCGAAAACACCACCGTGATTTTTACGGGGGTGGGGTGGGGAGCACTGTGACCTGTGAGTCAGTAGGAGATGGGTGTTCCGCCCTGAGTCATTCCCCCTTCACCTCCCCTGGGCCTGGGTCTATGTCAGCACTCCGGTGGCTCATGAAGGTCACTCACCACTCCCTTCACATTCATTTTTGCTGACCAGTTGCTGTTTTCTCTCAGAAGTTTCTCAACTTGAGTTTCTCAATAGAAGAGAAAAACAATCAAGCAGTTGTTTGTCATAAAAGACAGATGACACAACATCTGTGTTGAAAAACATTGAAAGCTTCTAGCTATGAATTAGAGGTTCGGAAAATGATTGTACGCAATGCTGTTTCATCGAATCCTTTTTTAATTTCAACTACCTCATGTTCTTGCCTCCTGCCTGAAAAATATACTGTTACAATAATATTCCACTCTGATCTGACTATTTTATCTTGCCAGACAGACTACAATGCTTGGCTTGAAATATACTGCAACAGTTGGTTTAGTTTTTAGATTAGTTTCCAGATATTTGATGCCTTAAATGTTAAATTAGAAAAATATGCATTTAAGTCATTTCTTTTTTTTCGAATTTTACTGAGTGTTATTAATATACTGGCAATAAAGAGCCTTAAACTACCGAAACGTACGAAGTCGTATTTTATAATTTTACTTGCAATGTGACATTTAATGACCCCCTCGGAGTGTTTTCCAAACTTTACGGTGTCGGATACACTTCAGTCTTATCTGGAAGTTCAGCAAAGTAAATATACTCTCGCAGGTCCTTCCTCTCTTTGTCCTAATATCAGCAGCAGTAGGGGTTGGTATGTACATTAACTGCCCCTCACAGCGATACCGGGGTTTTGTAGCCACAGCAAAACGCCACGGAAATGTCGTTGGCATTGAAGAGCGGGTCACACATTCCGCCCCGTTCGGCTTATCAAGGACGGCGTATGGCAATCCGGTTCGGTAATAGTTCTCAGGATGCCCCGGCATCTATGTAAACAGTCACTGCTCTTCCTGTGTGGAGAGCCTATTGAGAAAGTACAGCGTTTGTGCATAAAGTGCAGCAGAGATAGAGATCTTAATACTGCGCGCTCTAGAGAGCACTTTCGCTTGCCGAATGCTGAAGTTCTGTTTTTAAGCTCGATCGAGCTGCTTCTTACAGTTGCTGCTGAATATGTACGCATGCTGTACACCGATAGAGGAGGTAAACGGGTGGGTTTTTCAGCTGACTGGCGATGCTGTCGAGATGAAGCAAATCGAGGAAATTAGCTGAGAGACACATGAGTCAGATAAGGCAGGCAGCGTCTGTACAAGTTCATGTAAATGAGTATGTATTAACTGTGATTAGCATAATGAATGAGTATGGTATGGTAGCTCCGTGGATAGCACTGCTGACTCACACCTCCTGGGATGGGGGATTGAATCCTACCTGCGCTCTGTGTGTGTGGAGCCTGCATGTTCTCTCTGTGTCACACTGGTGCCCCTTAGGTAATCCCTTTTACTCCTGTTATCCAAACACACGCAAGTACTAATTGATGAGTCTAACTTTCTCAGTGGGTGTAATTGTACCCTATGACGCACTATCTAAGCCAAGGTGTTCTCCTTAAATATGCCACGTGCTTCCTGTGACAAACTGTCACTCTGTCCTACATGGGTGTTTTTCATATTCTGGAATTTGTCGATATTTTGTAAGATTTACACATGGGTGTTCTGGAGCCCTAGGCAAGATTTTGCTGGAGTCTCGCCCCCACCTCCCAGAGCAGGAAAAAACAAATTTTGTCAATTAATTTATATTAAAACATTTCTGTAGCACAGGGTTTCTAGTTAGCAAGCTAGCTGGGGTCTGTTTCACAATAAAAGTAGCAAAATATTAAAATTAAAATAAATAACTGTAACCTCACAGAATGCAACCAGAAGAAATTCTTTGGAGTTTTTTCATTTGCTCTTTTTTGCGCTGCCTATTCCGACAGTGCCCTAGGCAGTCGCCTATGTCGCTTTATGAGTAGGCTGATCCTGGGGCAGCCTTCACACCTCAAACCTGTGATATAGCTGCTGTGTATTAGCCAGCAATGCCAGATGCTATAGCTAAATGTTTGACTTCTTGTACAAAGCTCACCATGTACCATGTGGAGGAAACTGGTTTTGTCCCTAGCTATATTAAATTATGAATCAAAATTATTAATCTAACTTACGTATCACCTGTTGTGAATTATGTTTATTATAATCGCATGTACATAAGGGGATATACAAATTTATTGTGATTTAATTATCTATAACCACTGTCAGTTACTGCCATTTGGATCTCACTGTGCTTCATGAACCCCTTTAGAAACAGACCACTGGAAATTTGAACGGAATGCGTGTCCTGTAAAAGAAACAAGAATTTAATTGTGAACCTGTATCGAATATAAAAGCTTTGCTTAAATAGTTTACATAAGCATCGAAGATTTTTCACCCATGTTAGATTTACCCTACAAACTGGGCGAGGGCGGTCTGGACCCTTTCACACTGAATTACGGTCTGTGGGTGTTTTCTCATGGTAAGGTAGAAAAATAAATTCTGGCATATTCTTTCTATTTTTTCAGACGTCTTTTTTTCCCGAAATATGCGTGCTTCATAGCTTAAACATGGACAAAATAGTTAGTCTTGGTGAATGTCCAAATAGTGCAGTGATTGGGTGGTATGTTGTTCAATTTAATAATATTATGAAGTATAAAGGACATAACATACAGGAATCATTCCCATGATATGAAGTATGTTAGAAGAAATTACATGTAAATTATCCAGAACAGAAATTTTCGTGAGGACAATGTTGCATATTGTGTCCAAGAATTAGTCTGGGAACCAAATACCCATGACTATGAATTATTTGCTTCAGACCGAATGGAGAAACAGACAGAGTGCATTGGTTTACTTACTGTATTACATTTGAAGAACAAAAATAAAATATTGTAGATATTTTATGTATCCTGCTAACAAAGGAAGCTCATGTATCCAATTAATGAAGGCAATGCATAGCTTGAATATCGCAGAGTGGAAATTACTGTTGATAAATCTGTCATTTAGCAACCTAACCATGCCAGCGAATAAGGCTGACTTATGCTCTGTGATGAAACGGGGATGTTAATTCAACCATCAATCCATCTTCCATGCCGGATTATGTGGTGCAGGGTAACGGGGATTCTGGGATGTGTCCATGCTCACGACACAAGGCAGGGGAGCACCCTAGATGGGATGTTGTATCTGACTCAGGGCACACATTCGCACACAATGAGACCGGACAGTTTAAGGCTGCTGGAGGAGAGCAGGGTACCAGGGAGGACCTGCCAACAGACACACGGCGCTATCATGGGCGATATTTATTAGATCGATTGGTGTTTTTTGGCCGGCGCATACAAAAGGCATTTGAGCACTTGGGTGAGGTCGTGTGTGGTTATGGTGGGGTTCGGTGGTGAGCTGGAGTACCGCTTCATCAGAAAACAGCGGTGGGCGTTTCACCCCAGCTTCTCTTATGCGTTTGTGAGAAGGCCCCGGTAAACGACTTCCGCTGAAAACTAGAGGGGACGATTACAGGTGAAGGTTACATTTACCTTAATTTATCGAGCAGATGCTTTTATTCAAAGCAACAAACAACTGAGAAAGCGAGGCCAGCGTGTCAGTGGAGCCACTAGGGGTTAGGGGCCTCGTGCGGGGGGCCAGCAGGGAAATCATTCTTCCCACTACAGGATTTCAAATGGCGACCTTTTGGTCACAGACACAGTGACCTAACCCACTGAGTCACACACAGTTATGTTTTCCATAAAATAGCCTTGATACTGGGGTAAGGCAGGATTATTTATTAAAAGGAGGAGATGCAGTATGTGCCTTCAGTAGTTTGGGCGTCGAAGGAGCGAGGAAGTGGAAAGCCATCCACAGCACCATCAAAGCGGCAGAGGAGCCTCAAGACAACTCTGGCCCAGAAGAGGAAAGACCCCCCAGAAGACCCCAGTGGGGTCACCTGGAGGAGGGAATATTATGTTGAAAGACCCAAAACACCTGAACATCACTGATGTCTGAGGCATCAGCAGATGCATATTCACTGTATAAATATCAGAGTAATAAATTATAGAATAGTGCTAGAGAGAAAAATAGAATAATAACAGCAAACACATGTGACACTGAGCAGACCATTCTGGCTACATTTGAATTATTTCTACTTTTTGGGACAAACGTGTCTTGCTATACAGCAGAATGCCAACACAGTTAATTGAGGTTGTCTAAGCATTTACCACTTGATTTTCTTTTTTGATCAGCGTTAGCTAATCTTGAGCCCATTTACTTCATTTTCTCAGCATTCAGAAACAGTCTAATGATCTGTCGGCCCCAACTGCTACCCTCCCCCCCCCCCCGGACCTGGTATCTAACTTACTGCCGCCTTCCAGCGATGAATTACATAAACAGTCTGGTGGGATTCCAGGCTCATGGCCCATGGGCAGAAGCCAGAGATGGAAAACGAGTAAATAAACCGTGAGACATATGAAATGGAGAAGATTTCTTTTCTGGAAATATTTCACAGGTGTGGGTTCTTTTGGGAGAGTGGTGGCTTTTATGTACTTGAACCTTAAGCACTGAGCAAAGAGCAGAATAGAAAAGTGGAGTGATTCATCTCACTCACTTCCTTCTGACACTGATTAATATCACCGCTGCAAAGATATTCATTACAATGTGCGAAAGATAACATACAGAAGAATTTACTTGAGTTTAACAGCAGTAAAAGATTAACATAAAATCCTGTCGTGCATTATCTCAGAGTGGGCTTCACATGCAGTGACGCTGCATGTTAATGGTGATTAATTAACTGCAGGATGCTTGCTGGAGCACTGCCGTGTCTGCTGTGAGCTACATGCACTGCATGGATGGGAAGCTGCAGTGCTTCTCGCTCACTCGAGTCACATGGATCTACTTTACTCACGCCAGTACTGCGGTATTTACTTGAGACATTGGTGTATGTTCATCCACCCATTTCACATAGCTGTTTATTCAGTACAGCACCATGGTGAATCTCTGGTCGAATGAGTGTAATTTGGGGGGGTCCCCAGATTTTTCTTTTGCCTCTCTTAGAACTCCATTCTGATATGCTCATTCTGGTCGTGTACAATTCTTCATGCTTTGGATGAAAATAAAAATAATGAAAATAAGTAAATTTAAACATATTTAGTATAGTAAACCATGCAATATAGTAACAATATTGCAACAATATAACAATATGAAATAACTTTTCCCATTAATCTGCAACTGTAAGTTAAAACAATATTGATACCCAGTAGGAATTTCTGATTGTCCGATGGTCAGGCCATGCAGGTCCCAGGCCCTGTGAACCTCTGAAGGCCACACACACAACCACAGAGAGATGCCACCCTACCTCTCCGTCATTTTTTAAGACTGCAAACACGAAGTACTGGGGATGGTAATCAAACCCCTCACTCTAAAGATATGGGGTTAGGATACTAATCACTAAATTATCCCCATTGATGTGTAAGGTTGGCTGGTACGGATGTATTTGAATGGGTGTGATGGAAATTGAAAGAAAACTTACGACTGACGAATCAGTGAATGCATTTGTTTGTGCCCCAAACACTCTCACTTACTTATTCACTCATTCACTTACTCAGTGTCTGACAAGTATTTTGGTGCAGAACTGATTACCAGGCTGAACAGAGTATGCCAGCTGGTAACTTTTGCTTTCCCATGGGTACATGTCGTACTGGAGGCACAATCACTTTCATACTTAAGAGGAGAAAATGAATGGTTCTCATGAACAGCGGAGCTTTATAAAGCCTCGAGCTATCGGAGGAAGGTTCCGGAATGAAGGCTGCAGGGAAACAGACGTATCATAGGCTGTAAACAAGAGCATGAAATCAACATCTTGCAAAACAGCTGTTTTCCTGATTTCTAGGGCCTGGTTTTCCATTTTAAAGCTGGAATACACAACATGCTTTTTTTTTTTTTAAATGGTGATGATCCCGGCAGTGACATTCTCCACAATGATCCCGGCAGTGACATTCTCCACAATGATCCCGGCAGTGACATTCTCCGCAATGATCCCAGCAATTACAACATGATTACCGTTCGGTTGATATTTCTTACTGCCTTGCTGGTACCGCAAGTGAAGTCAGTACACTAAGACTGGCACATGTTATGTAGTTCATTATGGCAAAGTCTCAACACAGCCAAATTGCATTTACATCACCTGAATGAAATATGACTGGTATTACTGACAGAACTGTCACTTAATTATATACATCAAGCATAGTCTGGATGGGTTTGGTAGACTAAAATCATTTAATCATTTAGTGTCTCCTGTACAGGAGGGAGCTTTGAGTGCAGAACTGACATGAAAGATTTTGATGTTTACTTAAGCTCAATACAGTGAATCCTGACAACCTGCAGTAACAGACTGCCTAAACTAAAATCTATATATCTACATGCAGCAAAGCACCTATTTAATATTTCTGTTCCATTTTCCTTTTACCCCACGGCCCTGTGCTGTATTGGAGGTTGGAAGATGAATGGTTGGATTTAGCTTTTCCATTTTTTTTGTTTGACGTCTTTTGTAGGAAGCTAGAATATTTTTAATTAAATTGTCCTTGTACAGCTTTAGGAAAGATATGCACTTTTCGATTTGAATCCTCTCTGAGATTTCAATCTTTTTTTTTTTTTTTTTTTTTGCATTTTTACTCTGTCATTATCAACAGTTTAAATATGAACATGCTATCGGTTGGTTTTGATTTTCCTGGCTTGTTCTAATTTTTTATTACCTGTTTGAAGAGTCAGGGAGGGTTCTCACTATGATTTACTGACAGGCATGATCCATGGCCCCCACACCCTGTACTTGCCCCCTGCTGTCATCTGCTTCTGGCCTGAAAAGAAGTTAAAGACAATGAGAAAATGTTCCTGTTTAAGAAAACATTGCTGCCCTTATCCCTATTGATTTTCCGCATGAGGTAATGACTTTGCCATTTACAGAGCAATAGACTGTATGATCCTAAATAGATTGCGGTTCTTTTCTCCAGTTGGTCCAAAAATAAAAAAAGGGGGGCGGGGGGGGGGATTACCGTCGACTGCATAATCTGCGATGATGGAAAAAAAGCAGGTAATGCTGTCATACATGTATTAGGATAGTGATGTCACCCAGTGTGGGAGTGAAGCAGCGCATCATTCAGCAGAGCCTGCGTGCCGGTCTGCAGATGTGCTTTTGAAGTCCATGCAAAGTAGAGGGAAGCAGTAACAACAGTGGTAGTTATCATTAAGAGCAGCTGGGACTGCCTGCCCGTGTTTGCACTACGCCGTAATCGTACTCTCATAATGCCTCTCCAGAGAGCTTGGGTTGGGGTCTCCTTGAACTTTAGTTTAGCAACCTACCCCCTGACCTCTTTTAGAGGCACTGGTCCATGGCTCTGCCAGTACAGATGGTGCGATTGTGACTGGAAGGTTTCTGGTTCGATGTCTGTGATTGACAGTGTAGCTATATCACTGCTGGGTCCTTAAGCAAGGCGTTCAATCCCAACTGCTCCAGGGAGGGGGCAGGTGAGAGGTACCTCTGTGCTCTGACACCAAGAAGCTTCCCTCTAATCTGTATATGCGTGCGTCTCACACAGAAGTGAAATGGAATATGCGAAGACTTGCTTCCCAAACATTGAGAATAAAGTTATTCTGATAATAGAGTTTCTTTATGAACGAAAATGCAAATATAACTTTCAGTTAATCTTCTGCAAACATCTGGTGACTTTTAATCTGATTAAAACAGCACATGAATTGTTATACATTCCGTTGCAGTGAGTTTTTGAGATGCAGGTAGTCGAAGGTCTATCCCCGATTACGTGGGCAGGGGACACCATGAGTGGGATGTCAGTCCGTCACAGGGCACACACTCACACGCGCTCACACACGCTCTCACACACTCACGATTAAGGGCAGTCCGAGGACTGCTAGATGAAATAGGAGCATCTGGAGGAAACTCACTCAAACATGGGAATTGAACCCTCAACCCTGAAGACATACACCATCTGCACACACTTCATCTCCTCCTTTTAATAAATAATCCTGCCTTACTCCAGTATCAAGGCTATTTTATGGAAAATATAATGGATGAAAAATTGTACAAACCAGACATTTTACATCAATATTACACATAACTGGATTACTATATCCAGGAATTTTATGTTTATAAACGTCCGTTATGCAGACGCTGCATGAATACTTTAATGTCAGACATGCAGGGAAATATCTACCCCAGCGAAGGGAGGGTCTTCTGAGAAAGTCATTCCCCATTTTACTCCAGACAGATGTTGTAAAGATTACGTCCTGAAGATCCGGGCCTGGGATGCCGCGATACGGGGAAGACACTTGCATATTTTGTCAACCTAATAATACTGTGTTCTGGAGACACATAGTATTATTAACTGTGTCATCTCTGCTGAAGCTTTTATTGCACCTGTCTGTAAATGTTTATGTACTATATGTACAATTTTACATTTTGAAACAACAGAACAATCACTCTGCTATGCCAGTTTATAGTCTATTCTTTCCTGTATCCTAAAATATGCACCCGGTAACGCCCTGCGAAATTGCTGTTTGATAGCTTAGCAGAGTGATACAGGTTTCTGTGAGCTGCATAATTACTTGCACAGGCTCAGACTTGGCAGAAACTGAAATCATCATTTGTTATAAATAAAAACAAAAACATTATTAGCCGTGCTGTACCTGTTTCTCATGCAGATAATATGATCTGCTTCCTTAACTCAGTTGCATTGCGGCTGTTACATTGACCTGTACTAACTTTATTTGCAGCAAATTCAAAATACTGTGTGTATATGTATGTAAATACAAATTTTGGATTACTTAAAGTATACACTTACATGTATCTTTTTAAATTTTCGTAGATGTTAAAACTAGCAGCTAAAACTATTGTTGTTTTTATTTATTTAAACCATCTTTTATGCCACAGTGAGCACTAATCCAGGGGACTGCGAAGATTCTGGAATCACACGTTTTAGTTTATTTTATGTATAAGGAAAATGATAATGAGCAAAATTTTGATATGATCAAGCATTTACAATTTAGTGATCAATGGTCATTGTTGACACCACAATGCACAACAATGAAATGTGCTCGTTGCATCTAACCCATATGTGACATAGCAGGGGGCAGCTAATGCAGCACCCAAGGAGCAGCGCTTGGGGGCGTTACCTTGCTCAGGGTACCTCGCTGGTTGGGATTGAAACCCACTATCTTTAAATTACAAGTGCGCTTCCCTAACCATTAAGCCACCACTGCCCACAATCACCACTGCCCAGGGTTGGGGAATGGGAGGGAAGGTGCAGTGTCTTTGTCAGCCTAATTGGAATAATTACACTTAAATATACCTTATATATCTACAACAACAAATTGTTTATATTCCATTTCTTATTTTGATGTTCATTACTGTAAAAAGAGGAAATGACGGCACTCTCCATTCATGCAGCAAATGTATCTATTTTGTGTTTTCATTTTTCCTGAGGAAAATATACAAAGACGCACAGACACACACACACACACACGTGCGCACATGTAGGGTAAACATATCCTTATGGGGACCGCTCATTCATTTCAATGGGAA
>JAODJU010000130.1:25033784-25046162 GCA_026776725.1 Gnathonemus echidnorhynchus | reverse complement strand
TTTATCACGTTATGGGGACATTGTGTCCCCATAAGGATAGGTAAACCCGCTCGCACACAAACACACACACACACACACACACACACTGTAGTTGCCTTCCCTAAACTGTTCCCACAAAGTTGGAATCATAGAATTGTCTAAAATGTCTTGGCATGTTGAAGCAATAAGAGTTCCCTTCACTGGAATAAGGGGCGTAGCTCAACACCTGAAAAACAACCCCATACCATTATCCCTCTTCCACCAAACTTTATAGGTAGCAGAATGCAGTCAGGCGGGTAAAGTTCTCCTGGCATCCGCCGAACCTTCCATTCGACTACCAGATAGAGATGTGTGATTCACTGCACAGAACACATTTTCACTGCTCCAGAGTCCAGTGGCAGCGTGCTTCACTGCACTCCATCTGATGCTTGGCATTGCGCTTGGTGATGTGAGGTTTGCATGCAGCTGCTTGGCATTGGAAGCCCATTCCATGAAGCTCCAGGCTCACATTTATGTTCTGGGGTTGATGCCAGAGGAAGTGTGGAACTCTGCAGTTACTGAGTCAACAGAGCGTTGGCAACATTTACACACTACGCACCTCAGCACTCTGCGACCCCCCCATCACTTTACATGTGATGAATTTCTGTTGTTTCTAAATGCTTCCACTTTACAGTAATACCGTTTACAGTTGACCATGGAATATCTAGCAGAAATTTTATGAACTGACTTACTGCAAAGGTGGCATCTTATGACAGAACCACACGTGAATTCACTGAGCTCTTCAGAACGACCCATTCTTTCACAAATGTTTGTAGACCTGACTGCATAACTAGGTGCTTGATTTCAAACAGCTCTGACAATGGTTCCAAATTGAACTCCTGAATTTAGTGATTAATTAATAGGTGTGTCCCAATACTTTTGTCCATAGAGTGTGTGTGTGTGTGTGTGCGTGTGTGTGAATTATGTTTATATTGCATTGTGGGGGACCAAATGTACCCCACAGAGTAATAAAGACCAGTTATTTTGACTTGGTGGGGACCATTTTTCAGGTCTCCACAAAGATCTGTTAATGCAATCAAAAAAGTAAAAATGCCAAATGACTTGTTTTTTGTTTTGTTAGGGATGGGTAGTGGTTAAGGTCGTCATGTTGGGATTAAAGTTTTCCTCACAGAAATGAATGGAGAGTCCCCACAAAGATATAATAACAATCCCATATCTGTGTGTTTGTGTCTGTATTTTAAACTAAAACTTTCCCTCCATGGAGTACCAAAAAAGTTATCCATGAAGTTGATTATCCATGAAATGTTTCTTTTTCCTCGATTGTGCACACTTCATATTTGACATGTTAGAGCTGTTGCTGAAATGACGGCCTGGATTTTTCAAAGCTGGTTTTTATATCTGACAGACAGTGTAAACAGGGACATACAGACAGAGCGGTGCTCATATCGCTCCGAGAAGCTCCTAGATCACCACGCGGTCTTCAAAGAGCTTGTCTGATGTTTGAAAGTAAGCTCCCTGCTGTCAACAATACATGACACATTATTATGGAAAGAAGTTGCTTACGTCTTGATTTTTAAGTGCTTGCAGTACAGGAAAGAATTGCTGGGCAAGCTGTAAATGGTTAAAGGGCAATTATACCCAAAAATGTTATTCAAAGGGAAATGTACTTTGTGTATCGGGAAGAGAGACCTGACACTTTGTCTCTGAGAAGTGCTAACATTTGACATCAGCAGGAGATATTTGTGGTTCGGTTTTATTTGAGAAGTTGTACTCTGCGCTTTTTTCTGAACTTCAGCGTATTCTCACATATTCCTGATTGCTGTCTGTCAAGCATTGTGTTCAACCACCCATCTCATGTTCAGTTTTCATTGGTACTTTTTTAATGTCGCGATATTGACGTTTAACAATGCAGCAGAAGTCATTTGCCACTTCTTTTAACATTTATATTTATTTATATCGCTTTTCTCCTCAAAGACTTGGACCTGTGGTTTAACGGCATTTTCATCTCTGTTTTGGGACTGCACTTGCCTTCTTGTGGACTGGAGAACATTCACACAGAGAATATTCACGTTCACTTTAGCTGAATTCCACAGTTTTTTTTTTTCGGTAGACTTCAGAAAAGCTGGTGGACGTGAATGCAATAAGGATAAAGAGTTGGATCCCCCTGTAGGTGTCTTTTGCCTTCAAAACTTATAATTTTCAGAAACTGAGTCTGAAGGGGAAACCTGGAAATTATGCAATGTCGGCTTTGAGGGATTCAGCGCCAGCCTGCTAGGAATAATGAAGAATTAGTGGAATGTGAAATGACATGAATGAAGGTGAAAATGAAAGGCGTTTTAGTGCACCTCCCGTGAATGTTGTTGTTGTATAAGCTTCTTCAAATTCACAACCAAGGTCTTTCCAAGGTCCAGACAGCTACTACCCCATTGTTTATGAATAACAGAAGGTACGCGCTTAAACGTTATGGATCCTGTGTCCCCCTGTGAAGAACGTGGCTGATAGTTCCTTTAGGGGTCAGCTTATCGCTCAAGGTGATTGGAGTGGACGGTCTGACGGGGGGCTAATGAGGGGATTGCAGTCTGTGATCAGTCGGAGTCTGCTGGGTATTTTGCTGTTTTCCGTGCACCAGGACCTGAGGGAGGCCAGTCCAGGCCACTATTTTGCGCCCATTTATGGTTCTTCATTCCACATGAATCAGAACCAAAAAAGGTGCAGTTTGGTCACATGTTTATTTGCTTAGACAGTAACTTGATCAAAGACTTTATTTTTTTGTTCCGGAAACAAAACTTCAGGAGTAGCTGTATAAATGAGAAAAGTGTAAAATTATAAGCTGCCCCTAAGTAGCTTAGTGAAAATGTTATTGAGTTTTCCTTTTGATGGCTCATTTTTTGAACTTTGAATGCATTTCAGTGTGAGGGCTAATTCCTGTTAGTTCTGGTTTGGCGTCTCCTGTTTGCTGCTCTGTGTGACAGTGTGAAAAGACCAAAAGAGACAGGAAAGGTGTATATTTACCTTGTCATTTTAAATCAGTGTAAACCTATAAAACGATGACGCACCACGCAGAGGCAGAGTGGCTGTCTTCAGAGGGATTCCTCCCTTCATGTTATAGTCAATCCTCCGTAATATTTTCATCCCCATTAGAAACTCCCCAGTGTGTTCTCCATAAGTGCCATTTGGAGATGAGCATACGTCATGCTTTAAGTGACACTTTGCGTTTAATGACCCACTTCACACCCAGAAACATGGCCCTGGGTTGTTGTAAAATGTTCTCCGGTCTAATTTATTTGTGATATTGAACATTTTTACAGTGAAGCCTCAGCATGCACTGGTAATCTTACAGAGTTCATGCTAAACTGCATCTTTTTTTTTATCGCCACACCTTACATCAGGTTTGCTGTCCAGTAAACGAGCCTGTGAACTTAGGAAAATGCATACAGCCACACACCGTATACATCCCTCCAATTTTTCATTTCAGGGTCACAGCGTGGAGCCTAAGCCAGTCAGCAGCAGGGCAGACGGGCACCCTGGATGGGATGGGATGCCCGTCCATCGCAGGGCACAAACTCACACACTACTGGCAATTTTATGGACAACAATTCACTCAGCTGCACGGTATTGGGTTGGCCAAGGAAGCCCTTAAAACATAGAGAAAAGATGAAACCACCACACTCACAGAAAGCAGGGGCGGGGGGGGGGGTTGGAGCTCCAACCCTGGAGGTGTGATGAAACAGTGATGCCCACTAAGTCATCAGGCTGCCATTATGATTGATTTGCTATGGACATTTATCAATATTGATCAATATCGAATGTTGGAATGTAGATCCTCCCTAGAATCATCAGTAAGAAGAAATGTATTCAGTGAAATAAGAATGACTGTGCGTCTCCCTTTCACCTGCTCCTGGAGTGTTATATCATGAGTTTGAGTCAGACTGGTGTCTAACGCCTGGTATGGGCTATCCTAGGGAAGGACCCCATGTCACTCCCCTAAGGCTGCCCTGGTCTCTGCCTGCATAAAAATTCTTAATTGTGATTTTGTATTTTTAAAGATTCATCCGATGATACATTAAATCTTGTTATGCTTAATTTCAGTTGCGAAGCTCTTAGAGCATGACACAGTGTTAAATAAATGCCAAATCAAATCAGTCACGTTGAATGAATCCAATCATGCAAATTCGAGTGAATGTTAATGTCGAAACATTGAATAAACTGTATATTGTTGTGAAGCATGTTTAAGGTAACGATTGCTTAAAGCGTCACACAGGTTCATGCAAAATGAAAAAATGGAATCTCAGACTGTCTGATGTAACGTATTTAGCGGGAACACGGTCAATCAAGCCAAATCTGACTTTCGAAATCTGCCTTGTGTGCTCGACCAGTTAATGCTAAGTATCTGTGCCTGTTTTCCTACTTAGACGTTTCCCTAAACAGCCTGGTGGAGGATTGTTGCAAAGCAGGCCAGAAGTGGGCAGAGGGCAACAACCATTGCAATGCTATGGCTTTTATCAGACAGGACAGGCAGTCTGTATGTAGGTAAGTCAAACTGGTTGATGCTCTATTTAATGTGTCTCTTTATATTCATGAGTAAGCAGAGTTTACTTTATTCACTTTTCATTTTATTAACAGACTTATTTCTCTGCATTTGAAGCATTATGTGATTTGGATTTGTAAATGTGTTCAGTGTTTGGAAAGGAATTGCATCATCAATTGCCTTCAGCTATAACAATCTCGTACATTCTGCTCTAAACAAATTGATAATTGTAGCCGGCACTTTGTTTGTGTTCTGAAATAGAATTTTCCCCCAGTTTCTGCTTTTTTTTTATTTCTTTCCTCCTCCCCCCCCCCGCCTGCTGCAGGACTGCCCAGGAGCAGTGCTGCCTGGCCGTTCTGAGGGAAAGCAGCTGCCTGGCGGGCATGAATGCGGCCAAAGCTGGCGTTCCCTGCGATGCGAACGGCGACGAATGCGGAAATGACTCCTACAAGGCGAGTCACCTGACCTGGTCATGACGGCATGGACCCAGGAGACAGGAGAAGCCATATCTTCTAATAATAAAGCTGGGATTTAACAAACGTGCTTATTTGTTCCACATAATATATAATGGAAGACACCTTCCAACTGCAGCACTGATGTAGATTAGGGTTTAGGTGGGTAATGACGGCCAATAAGGTGACCTGCACAGGAATTTCTTTCTTGTCATTTTTATTCCTATCAGTAGCTGGCATTTTAACTGCCGTATTTCTTACCAAGATATTTCTATGTTTACCATCCACCCTCTGTTCTGACTCCTCAAACTCTCGCTGTCCTGCTGTTCTATAGATGGCTTCTTGCCCTTCTTCTGTCAGGTATCCTGCAGGGTGAAGGACTTTGGAGGGAAACCGGAGGTTTACTAATATTTTCTAGAATTACATCAAAAACTGGCGGATCACTGCCGCATGTCTGCTGTAGTCTGCCTGTCTCCAGTTTGCAGTTAAGCTTCTTGGTGGATGAGGGGCTCTGAGGACCTTGAATGGCGAGATGTCGTCACAGGCTTTCACCTTTCAAACCTGGTGTTAAATGCTGTGTTATTTCGCTCAATAGGAGCTTTCCATTTGAAACATTTTTTTTAACCAACTTGGGAGTTTTATAGAAGCTAAGCTGTATTTCTGTTTTGCTTGGAGTAATACCAATATACAGTTGTCTCGAATTATCTAAGGTTTTCATTTTTTTTTTTCTTTTTTTGCTATAATTTAGTGCTAGTACCCGGGTAATATGGAAAGGTTAAATATTGTAATAGTATGCTTGGTTTATTCTGGCTGTCAGGAGGAATTGAAGCAGTGCTGTCAGGGGAGAAACATTACATTGGGGCAGATTTTTAATACCAGTTATATGTTTGTGGCAGAAATCTTTTGAGGGTCATTTTATCAGAGCTTGTGCTATAAGTCAAATGTGGGTCTGCGGAGTATCTGGAAATATAACCACATTCTGATACCGTGCTGATTGACCGATTGACCTGTTTGGGTTTGTTCCCCTCCTCTGACAGCTACACGGAGCCCAGTGGGGAGAAAAGAAAAAACAAACCCCGCCCTGTAACAGGGCCCTCTGGTGTTGCCCCCTTGCAGGAGTGCTGCAGCTGCTGTACCTTGGGGATGCAGTTCCGGGTTGGGGGGCAGGGTTGCGCGGCCCACGAGCAACTCAGCTACTCCTGTGGCAACATCTTCCTGAGCTGCTGTGAGGAAGACGAGAGCCCCGGCCAGCCAGCTCTACGGAGGAGGCAGCGGCCAGAGCCGACCGTCCTGCCGGACAGAGGTGACTGTCCGGGAAGCCTAATGCACAGCCGTTCCATTCGTCTTTACTCTGTGCTGACCTGTCTTTCGGAAGTAAGGGCGCATTTACAAAAGTAGTGATTTGCACTTGGCTGTGACGCCTTTCGGACTAAACCTTGCGCCATTTATTATGAAGCCAGACTTGCAGGTTTCCCAAGTCGCCTTAATGCATCCAAATGCCGCTTCTAACTGCTTATATTCACAGTTTTATTTTCCCCCGACACAGATGTTGACCAGATGCTGACATTTACATATACTTTTGAGGCGGGGAAACACAAAGCCGGGCTGTCAGGCATATCTACGGCAGATCTGAAGCAAAGCCTGGACAGGTGTTGGTGCAATCTGCTGCTATTCTGCTGTTGCCAGCAGTGCTCTAATTCATCTGCGGGGCCACAGAATACCTATAGCCAGTGCCAGTTTGCCAAACTTTGCAAGAATGTTTCACGTAATAGTAGGAGTAGGCTGGAACTGTTTTTGGACATCAGTGAAATGCAAGTGGAGCTAAACTGATTAGTTTGTATCAGATGGCTATATTTAGGGATGTTGAGTGTAGCCGATGTCATTGCTCATCATGCTCTGTGATTACATGCGCCCAGCGTGCTGTCCGCGCTTGGTAATTATCGCGAGGTTTCCACACTCCAGACCGTGAAGTCTGGACACGGACTGGTGCCCTGTGATAAGACGGGAATGTTAAAGAGTGGAGAGGATGACTCAGTCGGGGGTGCATCCTCTCCATGCTTCCCACTGGGGATCCACCCCTCTTTACCCCGTCACACACTTTGCTCTTTAACCCCAGTGCTTCCGGATAGAAGGACGTGCATGTCGACATTGACGTTATCACACGTAACCCTGCTGAGTGTCGGGTCTCAAGCTGACATCTACACGTCAGCTGAGAGTGATGCTGGACCTCATCAGCCGTGATCAGTGCCTCAAAAATAACTCTTTCCCCTTTTTCTTATTGTATTCCCGGCTGCCCCAAAGGAAGCAAGAGAAGTTGGTGAAATTAGATCAAATAAACATACTGAAATGCTCCTCATTTCTCCATCGAGGCAGATGTGTGAAGCTGCGTTATGTTTTTTTTTTTTTTTTGTGCAGAATCGAAGGTTTACGGGAAGAAAATCAATGAGAAGTAATTATTTCCATGAGAGTTCTTTTCGTATCCCTACGGCTCTCCTTGACATGATTAATTTAGGCGGAAACATTTAATCCCCTTTCTGCAGTGAGGTTTAGGTAATGACTGCATGATGGTGTGGATCCAATTGCAGTTTACATGATTGCATTTTTTTTTACTAATGGGGCATTACTGGGATATTATACCCCGCTTCATCTGTCAGCTTGAGGAACTGTGTCACGTTTAGTAACCTAATGTTGCACACGAGACTGTTAGATGCAGGTTTCCTGATACACGGTGGGATGTGTAGCACACAGCAGTGCACTGTCAACGCTAATGCTAATGTTTGAAGCTAGTTGCATTGCATGTGGAATTTTTGCAGATAAAAACAAGGTAGGTGCCTTGCTGTGAAGTAGAGCTACACCAGTGGCCCACATTTCTGAGCAGTGTTTTGGTAGATTTGATTATCACCACGCCTTCTCTCTCAAATGTCCCTCCAGAGATAAATAATCAATCAATCCATCCATCCATCCGTCATCTCTCATGATTTTACCTCTGCCGTCTGAAGTATAAACAGACTCTCTCCAACTCCTCAGTCTCTGACAGCAGGTTCCCCAACGAGGCCTTCTCCATCCAGGACAGGGAGGAGGCAGCCAACTCCGTGGAGGACCTGGAAGATGTCGACGAGTGCCAGCTCAATGGGGACAGGCTGTGCCAGCAGAGGTGCATCAACACCTGGGGCTCCTACGAGTGTGCCTGTTACCCAGGCTACACGTTGCACCAGGACGGACACTTCTGTGTGTCAGGTGAGCGGCCACTTCAGTAAGCACACTGCAGAGGTGTGGCGGGAGTGATCAGAGCCGTACAAATAAACAATCAATAGACTGCAGAAATGTACTGTTTATCTAAGAGTACTGAGCTGCAGCTTTTTGTCTAGGAAGAAAAACAGCATTCAGGTTTTGTGTGTAACTTTGGCCTTGTTATAATTTATCTGCTTCACAGATGATTACAGAGCATTTGGTTCATATGCCTCATAGGTCTCTAAAGGTCTCTAACTGCCATGTTGGTTTTCCCCTTTAGATATTACAGTTCTTTCAAATAAGGAACCTTTGTTTTCATTGGTTTCACATAAAGCCCTCATGTGCAAAGACATGAATTCTAGAAGTCACGGAAGTCGGCAGACAACTCCTGTAGAATAAACACAGACTTGTGATGGGTGCTGAATGATTTACACATGCTTGGAGGAAAGCTTGTTTTAAAGATTCGGGCCAGAATCTCACAATACCTGGCAATGCAGAGATCAAAGTTCTTTTTTATTAGTGTGCCGCTCTGAAGTCGTTTTACATTTGTTTGGGTGTGTTCACTTGTGCAGTGATTCAAGGATTCAAGGAATGCGACTGAACTATGATGTGTCTGTAAACGGAAATGATTTTTACTTGGATCACACATCCTTTTCAGCTGTTATGACTGGGGCTGATAATCCTTATCCACACAGAGCATGTGGTTCTACATCTGAATGTTCTTTTTCAGCGTCTGACCTACAATTGATCATCGTAATAATTATTCTAACATCATGGCTACGTTCTTAACAGCTGTTTTTTTTTTATTGGATGCTATACTTAAAGGAAGGCTTTTTAAAAATTGTGCAGGTTGTGACATTACAAGCAAACTGTTGTATCAGGCTAGATTGTTTTTTTTATTTTTGTTGCATTGCCTTTATTAATTCACTCCTCTGCCAATATATGCTTAACCTTCTTTGTCACTCAGCAAAGCAAACCAGGGCTTTAAAATATATTTGTATTTTTCATTTGTAAAGCCGTTCGTTGCCAAGCATCTTGTCTCTGTCAAGAAATAAATGAGCAAGATATGAAACTGAACAGTTAATAAATATGTATACAGAAAGCAGCAGCTTGCAAGCCAAGAGATTAGTTTAATGTTGAATGCTTTGCATTATATGTAATTGTATAGCACAGTAGCACTTGACATTATTTCTGTGTTGGGTGACTGTAAATCTGGGAAAGTGTGAATAGTGCTGTATTTGGTTCCATATGTGAGGAGTTTCCTGGAAAATCCTACTAATTCATGCACACAAACAAACAAATAAAGCAATAGTACCCTTCTGCTGCTAAATGCTTTTGCTGCGGTGACATGTTCAGTCAAAATTGGAAAAGCACACACATCTGGTACTTGCGTTTTATATCCCATGATGATTTTGACTGATGTCCTGCGAAGGGTATGAGTGCAGGCGATACACAGTTGTGCTGTTGTGAGAAGCCTTCATTGATTTTTGGTTCTTTTGAAATTTTGGGATGTTTTACTTTCTATTTGAACCTTCGCAGCATATAATAAGTCAGTCCCTAGTTCCCTCTATGTGAGCATTAAATATTACGCAATTATTTGCACTTAAATCATGTATTTAGGCTTTTGATGAATTACATCATGCCCAGGCAAAGATTATGTGTCAAAACATGTGTTTTCATTCGTTCTGACTGAACATTACACCCAAGTAAGCGTTAGTGTCTTCTCTTTCTTGATTACGTTCGACAGTTCACTGCCAAGAGCAAATTTGTTCTCTATTGTGTTGGATCAGACAATAGTGTTATTTATACGGCCACAGAAAAGCCATACTGCTTACATGGTTTATTTATGCTGAGATATAAAGATATATCTAAAACAAACAGATTTCCCTCAGTCACGCTCATGATTTGGAGTAGTGTTACCGAGACAATGCGAGCGGTGGAGACAGATGCAGTTGCCTCAGGCCTTTTCAGAATGAACCGAGTTTGCCGGGGTCAGCGCTAAGCCACAGAAGTCTAGGCACAGCTTCTCCGACAATATGGCTGGGATTTCAATCGGAATTCCAGAACAAACACCAGGGCGTTTGGACTCCCTCACTCCCTACATGGGCTGCTCCATCTTGCCTCACAGTCCGGCCTTGGCATTTCAGGCTTCCCACAGGAGGAAGAACGTAAGCAGGCCACGGCGACACAGGTTGAGCTGAAGAATGAGGTTCTCTGGAATACCTGCTAGGAGCTCATGGGAAACTTTGAAGATGATCATAAATCTGCTGCGTGGTTAAGTGGCGTTGCTCACGCTACCCGAAGCATCATCATTCTCACTCCCGACATGAAGCCAGCAGAGATTTCTGTGGTTGCATTTGCCGTCCGATTTTAAGCCTGAAAGGGAAATATGCTCAGATGTACAGATAATTTATACCAATAACATTTATAGAAAATGGGCTGGGAATTTATTCTTTACAGTATTTTCATTTAGGTTTCCAAATGTCTGTTTTAGGTGCATGAATCCCCTTGATTAATTGCATCCAACCACAATAACTCTGTCAGTTATTGGAAAAAGACATCTTTCTGTGTGGTCCATTTTCAGTGTTGGCTTTGGTTTTCTTGCTCTCCTGTTCTGCAGTAATAAGGTAGCTAACTGGGATTGTATAGGTATGTAATCTGAGCAGTAACCAGCAATGGTTCTTTGTGTGTGCCCCATAAGACAACCCAACAGAGGATAACAGAGTGGGACAGGAAGAGGGGAGAGCAAGGGAGCCTCCCGAAACAGACGTGCCCCCCACCCGGACCACAGCCCTCCTCAACCCCTGTGCAGGTAAGTGATCCTTTCTGCCTTGTGGTATCCATCTATATCCCCTGGGAATACGGAGCACAATGCTGTAGTTCATAGTCTGAAGGGGCCAACCTCTCACCTGTGGCTTGTACCAGAATGAACCAGCATGGTTTCGCTGTGGTTCAATCACAGACACAGTCACTCGCTGAGTCTTTATAACGAGACTGACTGTGGGAGATCTTTCCTCACCCCTTCATACTGGTCCCAGCTTTTACTTTCTTTTCGTTCAAACTGATACGACTGTGTCAGCGATTCCCTCGGCCGTTCCAGGATCTGATGTAAAAATCATGTGATGTACAGTTGTGTTTTAAGAAGTGGAGCGGAAATCCAGGTATGCAAGGGGATTTGCTTAAAACATGTGGCGTGTGTAGCACTAAGATGAATGATGGAAAAATGCACTCTGGGAGACCTTTTCCTCAGGGTGAAATAACATTGATTATTTTTAATGTTGCGTGATATGAAAATGTTGTCCACTTACACACTTACATACGCCATAAAGTCAGTTTTACTTAGCATGTGATGACAAAATGATACAGCTACAGAATCCTGCCTAAAAAAAATGACTTACACTTCTTTTATACCGAATTATCTTTAATGCTTCAAATTGGAAAAAAATAAGGACACAATATCAGGACAATGTGATGTTAATGATTTATTAAAGAATAACTGGCGTGTCTGGCATGTGTGGCCAGAGCAGAGTGGCCCGGATACATCTGGCTGATGCATCAGATTTCTTTTAAGCTCGTCTGGAGAGGCGGATCTGGGGCGTCTGATGGCAGACGGTCTGTGCTGAGGCCGGGGGGGGATAGGAGGGACCTGGGCTCCACTAGTGCTAGCGTCAGGTCCAGACCCACCTCGCAAAGCCCCTTTCCTTTTGTCTGCGGCTGTCATGTCGGCTATTCGATGCCATCACCCGGCTGAACCCACCGTTTCCACTGCAAGCCGTTTGGCTAAGTGAGTCTCCTAACTGGGAGAGACACATTTGGCCGTGATCATTGAAGTAGAAAGGTTTGTACTGCTGGGTCTTGAAATCAGAGCCTGTCGACCACTCCCATACCTGCCAGAACGGTCCGAGTTTAATCAACCGCAGCCATGTTCCCTGGTTTGAGCAAAGAATTTACTCATGTAGAAGCCAATAATCGCAGTATTATTTTGTCAAGCAAGCATTTTAATCACCATAATTGAGGCCATTTTGAGGTAGTGGGGGATGATATGTGTATGGAGACTGGAGCCAGTCTTTCCTGTGTGGGGGAGGTACTGCTTCGGAGGCTGAGAGCTTGGGAATCCTTAGGTCAGAAATGAAGGCACCAAAGCCTATAACAGAGAAAAGGCAAAGCTATTGAGGAAAACGCGGGGGG
>JAODJU010000130.1:24997016-25018421 GCA_026776725.1 Gnathonemus echidnorhynchus | reverse complement strand
TTATGCTCAACTGGTTGGTAGAAACAAAATCTTGGTCTGGATTTGTAGCTTCTGGACCTGAAATGCCCAACACTGCACAGTGGTTAGGGTTCTGCTCCGTGTGTGGAGTTCTCTTTGATGATGACGTAGTGAATAAATGGTTATGGAAGGTCTGGGTACTAAGAGATTTACCCCCAAGGTCCAAAGACACAGAATAAGGAGAACTGATCTCTCTCTCTCTGTGATGCACTCACTCCCTATCCAGAGAGCACCTCTGCCTGCATCTGCGATAGACTCTATACTGGTTAAGCAATTGTAAGACAATGGATAAGTCTACAATTCTCAAGAGGTTTATTAATAATAACATTTTCCACTGATTTTTTTCTTAATATCAGCCTCTTTGTATTTATTAACGTATCAACTTCCTATTCATGTCATCTGGTCTCTTACACCCGGCATCAAATGAGAAAACATGTAGATTATTCACTAACAACAAAAGTGTAGATAGATTAGATAAAGTGAACAGGTCAGTATAACTTCTTCTTCACCGAGGAAGAAATAAATCTCCTGTAGACACTTCCAAAGATACCTGACATGTCTGAGCTGTGACATCAACACGTTTAGCTTCAAATGTTCAGTTACCAGTAAAGCAATTTATCCTGGTAAAATTTACAAATTTTAAGGCATATTAACATGCCACAGATGCTTCAGATTAACATGCAACACTATCAACTGCATATGAAGTTGTCCAATTTTCCATTTTTGATTCATGTTTTTCATTAGCATTTAAAAACTCACACTGCCTACAAAAAAAAACATTAGGGATATTCAAATATTTTTTTTAGCATTTAAAAATGTCAATTAAGTTCATCAGTGCTTACACAGACATTACCCCGTAATGGATAAGCAGTCATAGATGAAGGTAGTGTGGTAATTTTGTTACAATAAATTGCTTGTAACCACTGTATTCAAGTCGATGCTGTATTTGTGCATTAAGTCTGGAAAAAGAGTGGACAGTCGTGTTTTGTGACTCCCTAGTCCCTTGGACTTGGGGGGACTCGAGTGACTCGGGGGACGGGGATGGGGACAGGGGGGTTGCACCTCCACCCTTTCCTCTACAGACACTGATGAGTGGGCTGTCGCTGCCAGGCCCTAATCATTTCCACCCACTGAGGTGCCTGCCTTCCCACGTGCCTTTGCGGCCGTTACAGGCCCAGTTTCTTTTCCCCAGCCAGGCTTACCAGCCCTGCGCTGGAGAGCTGACGCTTTTTCCATTGGCTAATCTGCACAGCCCTCCAAAAAGGAAATGAACATGTGTGCAGCATGTAGACAGTAAGATTATCATGACTCTCACAGGGAGTTTTGAAGTTCAGGATAGGAGGGGATAAAGTCACTTTATTAGGGAAATGTGCATTGTCTTTTTATAAGCTTTATTTCTTTTCTAAAATTCCTAGAAACTTTATTTTAAATTTATATAATTCCTCAGTTTTTTTTTGCTGATCAGAGAAAATATTCTAAATTCAAGATATTTAAAATATTTGTATTTTGATTAAAGATACACTACACAAATTTTTATTGCTAAAATAAAAATTACTAAAATTACTAAAAGTCTTGTGGTGGTATATACTGTATTATAAAAAGTTAAGAATTTTTTAATGTATAATTATGTTTTCATCATACTGTTAGCAGAGGTTTTGTGCACTGAATGATGTTGCAATTTGAGAACAAAATGTACCACCTTTGTTATAAAGGTGAAGTATTCCATCATCATCATCATCATCATCATCATCATCATCATCAGTGAGAGTCAGCATAGGCTAGCCATCAAACCATTTTTGATTGTGGCAATTCAGCCTCTTGGTAATTCAGTCCCTTGAATTCCTAGCCGCCAGCCTTTGATCCTAAATGAGGGCTTAAAGATGAAAGAGGATTATTACCTGTGCAGGACAAACTCCAGTGAAAGCAAGTGAAAAAGACTTTCATCACCAAACAAGTAATGCCTACATTCCATGAGGCCGCTCATGTACGTTTGGATTCAGTCTGACTTCAAACATCCATCTTTCAACTAAAAGACAGAAAAAAATTGTAAAAAGAAAGTTAATCTATTCAAGAGTAAAATAAATTATTTAGTAACATTTATTGTGGCAAATGTCACGTGTTGGTGTTTTGTAAACACAGCGGCTTTGTTGCTGACATTGTAACTTCGTACCTCCAGGATGGGGTTTGAATTTCAGCCCCTGCTGTTTGTGGGTTGAGTCTGGATGTTCTTCCTGCGCCTGCATGGAATTTCCCGCAGACCAAAAGCAGGCATGTACATTTCCTGTGGTTACTGGTATCCCAACCAGGGCGCCTTCTGTCCACTGCTTCCTAGATTGGCTTCAGGCTCACAGTGATGCTGCACTGGATAATTAGCTATTGGTGGATGTTTCCTATAATGTCTAAAGGTGATGTGGACATTGTTAGGAATCTTTACAGACTTCTTTGAGAATCAGAGTATAACTACATATATCCTATACATCCTGTTTCATGGGATTCTACTGCAGTCCTTTCAGTTGCTCCTGAATAGATTCAGATTAAGCACCTTGCCCATGGATAATAGAGCAGAACTCCTCCTGGGATTTGAACTGGCAACCTTTAGATTCTTGGCCTGATTTAATTATAAGAACCAGTCCCCTTTTTAAACACAGACAGCTTGTGGTGCTGTATCTGGAAAACGTCCACTGGCATATAGAGGTTGGGATCTGAAGATTGTGCAAAAAGTATAAAGGGTGGGGTGGAACCCATGTTGCCTGGGGAGGGAGGCAGGTTAAGGGGCATGATCTATTTTTTCTCGTTCCCGTCATCTTAATGCTATTTATAACTCCAGTGTTTAAGTAAGAAGGAAACATATATATATATAGACCAAAATCTGAGCTTATTGACAAGAAAATACTTTGTTCTCTATTATAATGCACGCTCTGCTGATGATACTTAGTGTGCGTAATTTTCTTTTGTATGATAACAGATGCCCAACTTACAAGAGGAAATGAAGTACCATGTACAGACAGTAGAGGGAGCTAGTGGCATTGATTTTAATTTTTTTTATCTTCAGTGTGTGGGGTGTATTAACAGTACCAAATCAACCCAGGGTGCTTTTCCACTTTTCCATTTCCACTTTTTATCAGTATCACTCCCTCATTTAGGTCCAACCATCACATGAAACAAGGTGATTTTTTCCCAGTCAGGCAATAATCTTTAGATTCAAAATCCACTTTTGACTGAATATATATTATATATTATTCAACTTTTCCAGCAACTATCAACATGGTGTGATATTTTACACAAACATCAGTCTGTCTTTTTTGGAAATTAAAATTGTATCTCAAATGTTAAGACTGGCACAATGTGAGTCTTGATCAATTGACTTTCCCTACCACACCCTGGAGGTTGACTCCCCCCTTTGAGTCTGGTTCCTCCCAAGGTTTCTTCCTCCTACGGAGTATTTCCTTGCCACTGTTGCCTCTTGCTTGCTCTCTGGGGGCTTTGGGCGGGGATGCTGTAAAGCGCTTTGAGACAATGTAATATTGTGAAAACGCACTATACAAAAAAAATTGAATTGAAATTGAATATTTCTCACTATTTCTAAACTGTGTCTTTGGAAAACAAGAGTGTAAGACAAAGACCGTTTCTTTTAGTCTAATTTGTTCTTGAGGTTGACTTTTACCCTAAATAGGACAAGCGGTTTCAGAAAATGGATGGATGGAAATGATTGAGTATTACAGGAGTTTCAGGCATTACGAAACCATGACGTTTGTTCAATACAACTTGTGTTTAATGATTAGTATCTCTCAGTCAGCAAACTTTTATGTATAACATATTCATTATACAAAGAGTGCTCTGTTCATAATTATGTGGTAGAAGAATCACTGCAAAGGATTTATTAAGGAAGTCCATTGTTCTGTGTTTTTACAATTATCCATAACTGCATTTGAGAAGTATTGTCAAGGTAAATATGTATTATACCTTTTTTATTAACCACACGCAAGGTCCTTTCTTCAAGAATGTTTGTACAACTGGAAACCAGTGTCTCACTTTGATTAATCTCTCATTGTAATCATTGTAATTATAGTGGTATTATTATTTCTGGAGAGACTTTTAGTGGAAAAAACCATTAGCAATGCATTGAAATACAAAGGGATTTTTAATTATGTGCTGCAGTTTAAGTAGTGAGGGTACAGAAGTTTGAAGAAATATCTAAATAAAAATGCAACCAATAGAGAAATGATGGTCAGCTTTCCAAAATTAAACAACTTGCCAGTTGTTGATGTAACAGGAATACAGTGTAGAAAACTCACTCAGCCCACGTGTAATTCAACAAAGAACTTTCTGCGGACTCACTCCATGAAATGATACTTACATATGAACTTATCCCATCCACGCATCTTGTGGACTGAAAGAGTTTTGGAAATTGGCTCTTCAATATGTTTTCATCAGTTCAAGAGAGAAAATAGTTTTCCCCTGTTTAGTTATATTATTCTACGGTATTATTTTTTTATTATTCTTTCAACCATCCAACTTCCATAACCATTTACATGTACATCATCATCCTCATCATCACCACCATCATCAACATCAGCATCATCAACATCAGCATCATCACCATCATCATCATCACCACCATCATCAACATCAGCATCATCAACATCAACATCATCACCATCATCATCATCATCACCACTGCTACCATCATCTTCATCATCATCATGATCACCATCATCATCACCACCGCCACATCATCATCAACATCAGCATCATCATCAGCAACATCATCACCACCGTCACCATCATCTTCAGCATCTTCAACATCATCTGCATCATCATCAGCAATATCATCAACACTACTACCTCATTATCATCATCATCCTCCTCCTCATCATCATCATCACCATCATTATCATCACCACCGCCACCATCATCATAATCATCCTCATCATCACCGTCATCATCATCAACATCAGCATCATCATCATCATTGTCACATCCTGCTTCTGTCCCTCCTGTTCTCTCTCCCGAGTGTGGCTCTAATGAGCCGCACCTATTTATCATTTGTCTTACCTCTCGTTTCAGCCCTCCTGTGACTCACTCCAACTGCCTCTCATCTGCTTCCTCATCAGTGGTGTCCCAGACTTGTGCTCCCCAGTCCAGTCATTGATGTCATTAAGTGATCCCCTGTGGCTGCCTGTGGGTTTTTCCCTGTGCAAGCATCCCCATTTTGACCCCTCCTGGTCCTTTTTGTTTCATTGTGTTTCATAAACACCTGTCCTTAACCTCCTTACGTTGCCTGAATGTGACAATCATCATATCCCAGGTAACCTTCTGTGTTGCAGGACATTAACTGTGTATTGATGACAGAACCACAAACTTTGGCACAATTTTGGAGCAAAAGAATTTTTTCCCAGCAGTAGCTTTAAGCATCAAACCAATGATGACCCTGACAAATCTGCACGTGTCTACAGGTAAAGCCTTGTTCTAATCATCTGATCGGGTCCTGGTCATCTTCTTCTAGGCACATCATGGGTATTGACCAGAGACAGTGACCTCTTTCCTCCTCAGCTGCAGTGTTCTCATGTCCACTCGTGTCAGAATGGTCTCTGAAGGGTTGCATACTGAATTCTCACCACTGCACCCTCATTCACAGGCTATAATGGAAAATTCTGCTGATGCTGTAATAAAGATGTGATATGGTTTGAGAACACACACACAAAAAAGCGTTAATCAGTCATGGGGCTGTCCTACTAATATTCCATCTGCCAGTAAATCTGAAACTCACCTTCAGAGGAATAACAATGGCTGATAGGTGGCTTACACCAGTGTTTCTCAACCTAGTCCTCAGGGACCCCCAGACCGTCCACATTTTTGCTCTCCCCAGCTTCTTGCCATAGCACAGTTTGCTTTCCCTCCATTTTTAGCAACAATGGCTTACACTAGAAAGCTTAACAATGTTTTTTTTTAATCCTTAACCAATGTGCCACTTGAGGCTTCGTAGCCATGGTCTTGTGCAATGTGCAGCAGATTTCACATCTTGTTAAGAATAAGAAATTTGCAGGTTCATCTCTGGGGGACCTGGGGGAGGAAGAGAGAGTGGGACTGCTAGAACAAAAGCCGACTTCACACCCCACATCAAAAAACGTGGTCATATTCTGGAAAGTATAAGATATAGTCCAGGTTAGATAGATGACAGTGAAACTGTAAATACTGTCCTTTATCAATCACTACAATTAAGTACCAAAAGTCATACTGTCTGTGTCACGCCATTAAGTGTTAGATAAGTAGAACTTCATAAAAAATGGGTGACTCTTGTTCTGGTCATGATTTTAAAGTAAAAGAAAATAAAACTGAAATGCCTTCATGCTTAAGTAATGAATATGTTAATCCAGTAATTACTAGTAATGTGCTACACTGCCAGTACAAAAGAATGAGGATCACAGGAAGTGATTAGACTGGTCATGATTCATAATCCCCTCTGCCCTTTGTCCAGCAGATATCAGAGCCGCTGCAGCCTTTGAAGCACATACCCGGCAGTCACGTGAAGAGGTGGATCTTCCTGATTCCAGCATGGCTGTTGAACATCTTGGGCAAACCATTACTGCTGTCCAGCATCGTTTGATATGCAGCTGCTGTGGATTTTAATTAAAATGAAAGAGTTTCATTGAATGATGCTCTCTGGATCTATTCAGCATCCTAAATTTGTCCCTTTTTGCACTCTTGTGAGCTCGCTTGCATGTGTAAGGATCATTAGCACTTGCTGAACCATCAAAGTGATTGGTCCTTCCATGGGACGACTAATTCTTTGCCATATGAGCTCGTAAATCCATTGGGGCTGAATAATGGAAATGCTTGTATTTGGAGCAAAGCAAATTGCATGTGGGCTGGGACACCTTGCGTCTCTGTAGCCCAATACATTGAGGGTGCTGAGTGAGTCACTTACTCCGATGGAGCTCAGCGTGATGTCTGTTACTGGTGACTCATAATGTGTTTTTGTCTTTGCTTTTACAGTTCAGTTTATTGAAGGTATGTTCTCCAGTGAAGTGAAGGATTCTGTGGTAGGTACCTACAAATTTTCCTCTGCACATCGTGGGACGCTACCACTCAGTTGTCGTGAAGCGTCATCCTGGATTTATTGTTTGAGGTTAACAGCGATAATGAGATGAGCTTGATGACAATGACATTTCAAATATGAGAGGCACCTGCTTAATTTAATAGCTGTAATGAAATGTATTGTTAGTTTTCTTAATGTCTTTATTGTTTGTTTTCTTACTTTCAAATAAACATATGGTTGTATTTTTGCCTTGTGTTAAGACTTTATAAAGGTACAACAGCTACTGTACCACAATATGCCTAGATGTATCCACTAAAGTACGTACAAAACAAAATACAGTTCAGACTTATTGCCAAATGAACATTTATTATTCAAATTTAAATATAGCCTTAGAATTAAACAAGGTTATGCAACTCTGTTACGCTGTATCGACTTTCCCCCAAACTTTACATTCATCACATTTTTTGTTCTTTTGGTTCACTGGAAAGAGGCTGATATGAGACATTATAAAACAAATGTGTTACTTCTCCAGTGTCAAAATAAATGTCTTCCTGATGAAGATGGATGACATTTCCTCAGCTACAAGCTCTTACTGCTCTACTAAAGTGACTCTGTGCTGCCGTGACCATGTGGGCCATTATGGAGACTGATTATCACAAAATGTAAACTCCGGAATTCTTACCATTCAGAGGTTGTTAAGGTGTGTGGTTATTAAGCCAGTGTAAAGCAGAGCAAAGAAATTTTAAGCAAGTCTGTTTTACAAAAACAAAAAAAAAAAATCTAACATTAACTGCATTTTCAAATTATAGCCCACAGTTAATTATGGACTAACTAGGATAATTGATTAGTTTTTGCAGTCTGAGATACTTCAACATTCCTCCTACAATGTAATCAAAAGCCAACTCCAGAAAGTTCCATAGAAATGTGCATACCAAAAACCCAGTGTGTCACACTTCAAAGAGAAGTAGGTGATTAAAACAAATGGTAAAGAAACCATTGTATGGAGATGGGGAATAGGATGTGTCTATTACCCAGACCTAATCACCAGCTTTTTACACCAGCAAAGAAGAGAATTACACTAATACTTTCAAAATTTAAATCAAGGCCATAATTATAATATGTATGGGGGGGGGGTGTCAAATCAAACCAACAATGACAGGCATTGTGTTACATTACAAAATCATGCGCTGTTTTCCCCATAAACATTCTACATATCAAATTATAATTATATAGCAGAGCTGTACCTAATGGGCGCTTCACAGATTGAATCCCATTCTTTCATCGAGGGTGACACGGCTGAAATGCAGGCTAATAAATCCTTGGTCGGCAGATTCAAAGCACAGCATAATGATCTGCTTTAACAGCCTTTCTTCTCTGGACCTGAAATCATTCTTTGGGGTATCTGGCGAGGACAGAGGAGATTACTTCAGCGCTAACGTGTTAGCTGAGAGAAGCTAGAGTGTTTATTGTAACAATTAAGTCTTTTGTGCTCCACAAGTAATACATTATTGCCTACTCTGATCAGTTGGAATCAGGGTGTAATATCAGGGTAAATCCTTGGTACTGCGGAATGGGACTTATTCCAAGGCAAGAGATAATTGATAATGTACTTAATAAAGCAGCTGAAATATTGGTTCATAACCTGCATTTGTTTTCACTAAAAATCAAACGTACTGATACAGTAGATTTTCAAGTGGCTATATGTATACTTGACTTATTGCAATTAGATTCCAGCTACAAACATTTACTATTTGCATTATTAAGCAATTTTCCTGAAATGAGAGTGTCAGCTAGGAAAGTATGTAACACTGATTGCACAATAAATGTGTGCTTGAATACTTTGAAATACCAATCGTTGTTTACCAGCTCCAGCTAGTATAGCGAAATGAATCAACTAAATTTCTTCAAATGTGTTTGTTTTTTAACAAAGCTAAGTATCAGTTTAAAGATCCACTTACACTGTCGCTGCTTTTGAGGCATTAAACATACAACACTGGCATCCGATCCAGGGTGTGCCCACCTCGTGCCCTGCGCACCCTGGCATAGGTTCCAGGCCCGACATGTGCCTGCTCTGAATAAGTGGTTATGGAATATGGATGGACGTATTCACAAAAACATCATCGGCAGAGTCTGAATTTGGATAACCAGGGGAGTCAGAGACCATAAATAAAGCAGAAAAATACTTGAGCAATCCACCCCCCACCCACCCCCCACATGCAGGTGGGAGGACACCCAAGAAAACACCCAGCGAAACCACATTCCACATGCACACAGACAGACAGACACACACAAGCAATTTTTGAACCCCCAACCCTGAAAATATGAGGCAATGCAAATACAAATGACCCTTATAGCGCAAGACTGAGCCACCCACTCAAATAAAAGCTAAAATAATTTATATTGTTCACATTATGCAATATGCCAACAAAAATAAAATATATGACCTAAATAGATACAAAAAATCCCTGAAGAGGATAACTATTAACTTAAAGTAAATTATTCAACAGGGTATTTTGTGTAGTTTGCAAAAAATAAAAATAAAAAAAAACACACAGGTAACGCTGCAATACAATGACCAACACTAGAGGGAGCTCTGCTAATACTGGTGAGACATGCCATTTACCTAGGTTATAGCTTTATAATACCCCTGAATTGCCCCCCCGGTATGGAGACAAGCCAGTTATGCATTTCCTGAAATAGAAGCTTGGAGGGCTTTTTCTATAATAGTTAAAAAGTCCTAGAACATGTTTGAATATCATTTTTTTTTTTTCTTTCTTTGTTCCTCTTTCTCTCCTTCTCCGCAAACGCCCCACGCAGGTGGGCCACCTAAACAGTCTCCCAGACAAAGGGGACTCACAAAAAGGGGGTGTCTGTTTCAATGACACATATCCTGAGGACACGGTAAGTATACACCAGAGAAAAGTGGCAGGTACCACCTTTTGGTTCTTTTAAAAAAAATACATAAACCCAATACTTATAATCTATTGTCCAGACGATACTAATGTATGACCACAACTGTTTTAATACCCGATTTAACGCATATGTAAAAAATAATATGTGTAAAGTAGCATACCAGACTTTCAAACTTAAATTCACATGCAGGAAAAGATTTCCATGTCCCACCAGGAATTTGGTGGAAAAGGATAAGCTTTGGGAAGCTGTGCTTTGTCCCTTTCCATGGATTCGGCTATTCCCAGGACCTCCGTCTCTCCTATTTCCAGGCCGCTCATGGAACACTTTCCACCTGCACTGAACTATCTAGTTCAGGGTCACAGGCTTTCAAATATTATCTCTGGGAAGAGATTTGTTATTGTGCTGGATGTTTCCAGCCTTACATCTCCATCTTTTCAGATGCTTCTGGCAAGCTGCAGCGGAACGATATGGCAGGGTAGATACTTTGGTCAATGATGACATTGATGATGACGACGATGATGACATGAGTAGCATTGTAGGCGGGCAAGTCGTTCTGAAGACCAGAGCTCTGGCAGATCCATCTGGTAAATAAGATGAGGTCAGCTGTGTAGCTTTGCCATTTAACACAGGGGCACTTGGTTAAGGTGACTTATTTCACGGTGAAAAATAAATTCTTCAGATGAAAGCCAGGCGAATATGACGTCCTGTGAATGTGAATATTGTCTCCAGTTCTTTGCTGTTTCACATCATAAAGCACATGGAATGCAGCTCGCCGATTGTTGAATCTTAGCATTAAATCCATTCAGGAGCTTTGCTGCTCAGTCACTCGGATCGTACAGGGCTATGACCACCCCCGACCACCCCCCCCCCCCCGAACACACACACACACACACACACACGCTATCAGTCATCTAGTCCAACTACCTCGACCATGGGCCTATTCAGCAAACGATAAGAACTTGTGTGCTTCAGATTCACATCTTTCCCAGTCAATGGCTGTGTTCACAACAGAACCCGTTTGAAAGCACCTTTTGTCACTTTGTTGTGTCCTCTTGGCTGCTTCCTGGGCACATTAAAACATATTTTACAATGGGCACAGCTAAAGTGTTTATATCCTAGGCCTAGGGAAAGATTTCTGTATCTGTGCGCATGTCTGTCTGCCTGGGTGTGTGTAAGCGGGTATACCTTACCTTATGGGGACACAATGTACCAGGAAACTGGTCCCCATAAGGGAAAACTCAATTTATTAAAAATCTGTGACTGCAAGCGTTAGCATTTTTCCCATAGAAATGAATGAGCGGTCCCCATAAGGGTATGTTTACCCAATGTGTGTGCATGTGTGAGTGTGTGTGTGTGTAGGAACCTATGTATTTGAGATTCATATGCCATGGCACGTATGAAAGGAAAAATTTCCATCAAAAAGGTAAATGATGAGAAGATGGTTGTAAAACTTCCTGAATATCATCAAGCTAATTAATATCATTACTGAGGTATCTTTTTGGGATACATGAACTTCAAAATAAGTCTAAGTTATTTGTAACTGTTATTCTGCTGCTCAAAAACACCGTTCCACTACTAGTGGAAATTTACAAACAACTTTCACGTCTTATTATAACAAACAACTTTTGTATTAACTTTGATCAAAGTAGCTGTTTGAACCTGTTGATCGCAGGCCCCTTATAAACTGCTATTGTGTACCGAAGGGCCGTTTTTGAGAGATGAGGCAATGACAAAAAAGGTCTTCATGTGAATGTTTGTGAAAGACAAGGGGAAATTTTCACCGGTGCATTCTGAGGCAGGGCGAAAAGTCAAGTCACAACGTGAGCTGAGCAAGGTGATCAGATCATCAAAGGGAATATCGTTTGCAAACAGGTCTGATGGAGGATCAAGGAGGATCAAGTTGCAGATGCAGCTGACTGACGTTATTTTAAAATGCAACATTTCTTTGACTCGTAAAATAATAGGTGTTAGACGAGGGGCTACATCTGAAGCCTTTCATAATGGGTAGGAAACATCGAACTTCTGAGGAATGTAGTAATAAAAGCTAAAAATGTTTGTTTGCCAGTCACATATCACTACCTCCATAGCAGTCTACTGTACATTATGTTTTGACGCATCATGACATGGGGAATTCCTAATGTTCACAGTAGCATTAAAGCAAAGTATATGGCTGAACATGTATTTTATATCTTGTATTAAACTATTTAAATAGGTCAATCCAAAAGTCAGTTCATATCTGCTGCGTCTGTGTATAAATATTTACCTTTTATGGACAGTTTCAGGTGAAATGTCCCTACCATGGTGGGACACACAAAAAAGAGTTGGTATTTTACAATAGAATACCTCTTTTAAAGTTTTTTTTCATTTTCTTTTTTCAAACAAGCAAAATAAGTAAACTATTTGTTTTAACATGTTCTTGATTAATATATTACAAGAAATCCCCATAAAGATTTGAATTAGGTACGCAAATAAGTCTGCATTTATGTTTTAAGTTATGTTTATGCCTGAATGCTACATAAAGCACTTCTACTCAATAGAGAGCATTTCATGAATGGGCTTTGGAAAGTATTTAATTATGAATCACTGTCAGTTGAATACTATTACCAACTTCATTGATGCAGTAAATATAACTCATATTAATAAACATCATCTCAAAGGACAGTATGCACTTTTTAAAGTTATCCTTAATGTAACCTGTTATGTTTTAAAAAGATTAGAGGTGACTGGATATCAGTTAAAAATGCATTTTTTTGTAATATTATTTCCCGATGTGTGAACTCTTAACTGAGTGGATGAAAATCATAGGATCTAAACACAGATTTGTGTTATTAGTTACGTAATATATAAATGAATGAATTTATTTATTCATTCTTATTATTTTTTATGCTAAAATGGGTTATTTTATTAGATAGATACAATTACATCCGCAGCTCCTAAGAGCAAACACCCTTTGATGTTTGAAAGTTTCAATTAGTGAGGCCTCATTTAGAAGCATTATGTCATAGTATGAAAGCCAGGGGAGCAGGTGGGGGTGCTGACGGTGCCCTCTATGCATGATGGGAATTCCCCCAAACTCAATCCCACCAGTGGATTTATGCATGCTGCTTATCTTCATTTCTTACAAGAAGCACCTGTCACGCCCACAGGGGCGGGGTAGTGCAGTGGCAGGCAATTGCCTCCTAATTAAGGGCACTATTTAGAACAGATGCGATCTCTAAAGAATCGCAAAGTATTGTTGCCAGATCTATGACACGTACCGAGCATTTCTTTGTCCTCTGTCTCTCCCACTTGCCCTGCCTGTCCCGTCCTGCCCTGCTGTCTCGCCTGCCTCCTCGACCCTGTCTGCCTGCCTGCCTGCCCTCTTCGGCCAGCCTTCCCGGTCCATTCTCATCGTGCTCCCTGTCCCTTCGTCTCATCATCCCGTCTCTCACCGTAGGATTGACCTTCCCGGCTTCTGACCTTCTGCGACCGACCCGACCTGTCTCTTGGATTATCCCTTTTTGCTTTGGTGTACCTGATCTTCCCATTAAAATGTTCTCCTGCATATTGGGGTCTGTCTCTTCCCTGACAGCGAAGCGCGACAGAATACTTCGCCGTAATAACATGGACCCCGCAGAGAACCAGAGGCTGCAGCAGCAGGTTGACCATCTGATTAACCTCGTCTCTCAGCTACTGGAAGGACGGGCTGCTCAGGCTGATCTGCCCGCTTCTTTGCCCGAGTGTCTGCACCCGTGCCAGTCGCAATGCCTGAGAAGTATGACGGCAACCTAAACCAATGCCAAGCCTTCCTCATGCAGTGCCGACTGTTTATTGAGGAACATCCTGAGCGCTTTTTGGATGAGACAGCCCGAGTTCTGTTCATTATCTCGCTCCTCACGGGATGCGCATGGGATTGGGCCACTGCCCTATGGATGGATGACAGCCCACTTCTAGACTCAACACGTGAGTTTCAAAAAGCTTTTGAGGGGATTTTTGACCGTCCAGCCGTCGGACGCAGTCTTGGGGAGAGATTATTCGATCTCAAACAGGGAGCCCGAACCATAGCGGAATTTGCGCTGTAATTCCGTACTATTTCAGCGGAGCTTCACTGGCCGGAGGAGGTCGTCTGAATTCTCTACTGACGAGCTCTCAACCCGGATGCACAGGACGAGCTGATGTCACTCAGTGCCACCTTGTCGTTTGAGGACTACATTGGACTCTCAGTTGCCATTGACAACAGCATCTGGAAGCGCCGTCGCAGACGAACCCGCCAGACGAACGCTCCTGCACCATCTGCTGCCCTGGAAGAACCTGCTGAACCCATGCAGTTCGGACACACCCCACTTTCTACCACCGAACAATGCAGACGCTCTGCCCAGGGATTGTGCCTATACTGTGGGGCAGCAGGACCTCTCTTACGCTCCTGCCCTATTCAACCACCGCAGCCTGATGCCCAGACTCAGGTAGGCACCTCAACTTTTATTGGGATCTCTCTGACACAAGTAACTGATCCAGTAGTTATTACCTGCTCGGGGGAGGAACACCATGCGCGTGCATTGGTTGAATCAGGTGCAGCTGGTAACTTTATGGACCTTGCTCTAGCTCGCACTCTTAAGCTCCCCCTACAGGCCCTCTCCAACCCCATCATGGTTTTAAGTGTCAATGGAGAGCCTATCCAAGGGGAACAGGTGTGCTATCGCACGGAAACAATCAGGCTTCAGTAGGGGAGTTTTTCCTGTGGAGTCCCTTAGCTTCTTAGTGCCAGTGATCCTTGGACATCCCTGGCTAAAATAGCATAAACCCCGAATCGACTGGAGCATGGGTGAGCTAACCGCCTCGTCGAATCAGTGTTTTCGTCGATGCATGACTCTGCCTTGCTGTGTCTCCTCAGTGGAGAGTCCTGAACCTGAGGACCTATCTCTGATTCTGGCTGAATATTTGGAATATCACGTTGTCTTCAGTAAGGCCCTCTCGTTCCGGCTGCCTCCCCATCGAGAGTGTGATTGTGTCATAGACCTCCTGGAGGGGGCCCCACTTCCAAAAGGCTGCCTGTACCCCCTTTCTATCCAAGAGGAGGAGACCATGGAAATGTATTTACGTGAAGGACTACAACAAGGTATCATTCGCCCTTCTACCTCCTCAGTGTCGACCGGATTCTTTTTTGTAAAGAAGAAGGATGGTGGGCTCTGCCCTTGCATCAACTACCGGGCCCTCAATGCCATCTCAGTGAAAAGAGGGGAACCACTGCTGCTGATCCCATCTGCACTCGAACAGCTAAGGAAAGCCACTATTCTCACTAAACTGGACCTCGGTAGCGCTTGCAGTTTAGTACGGATTCACAAAGGAGATGAGTGGATGACCTCCTTCATAACAAAAACAGGCCAGTATGAATATTTAGTGATGCCTTATGGGTTGGCTAGCAGCCCCTCAATCTTCCAGGCTTTCATGTACACTGTGTTCCGGGACATGGTAAACCAGTTTCTTGTTGTCTATATTGATGATATCCTGATTTATTCGGCTTCCCTGTCTCAGCATATCTGTCATGTACACCAGGTCCTCCAGAGGCTACTGGAATATCATCTCTTTGCTAAAGCTGAGAAGTGCGAGTTCCACAAGACCCAGGTGCAGTTCTTGGGTTATGTTATTCGTCCATGTGAGGTGGCCATGGACAAGCGAAAAGTAACTGCCGTTCAACAATGGCCACTCCCTCGCACCGTAAAGGAATTAAAGCGGTTCCTGGGCTTCGCTAACTTTTATCAAAGTTTCATTCGAAATTTTAGCCAGGTGGCCGCACCCCTCTCCTCACTCACATGGGGTGCTGGTTCTCCGCTGAAGTGGAACCCCGAAGCCTCCATCTCCTTCCAGCATTTAAAATAAGCCTTTTGCTCGACCCCCGTCCTCCAGCAGCCATGCCCAGATAACCCCTTCGAAGTTGAAGTGGATGCCTCGGAGTCCGGAGTTGGCGCAGTACTCGTCCAACGACACCCGGTAACTGGTCACCAACACCCATGTGCTTTCTATTTAAAGAAACTTACATCCAAAGAACGCAACTATGACGTGGGTGACCAAGGACTGCTGGCGATCAAGTTGGCGTTAGAAGAATGGAGGCACTGGCTCGAGGGTTCTCATCACCCCTTCCAGGTGTTCACTGACCATCGGAACCTCAAGTATCAAGGCCAAACGCTTGAACCCACGCCAAGCCCGATGGGCCATGTTCTTTGCCCAGTTTAATCTTAAGGTGACTTACCTTCCAGGTAAGAAGAACACGAAAGCTGATGCTCTCTCCTGACAGTTCGATCCACCCGAGACTGCCTCCCCTGCCGAGACCATCCTGCCGTTTGCCTGTTTCGCCGCGCCCATCACCTGGTCCCTGGAGGAGAACATCCGACTTCTCAATGAACGCTCTACACCTCCACAGGGATGCCCTCCAGGACGGCTGTATGTTCCTCGTTCGCTACGGAACGCCGTACTCAAGTGGATCCACACCTCCCGTAGCACTGGGCACCCTGGGGTTTCCACCACTCAGCATCTAGTGGCACAAAGGTATTGGTGGCCAGGCTGGAGAGCTGCTATAGAAGAATATGTGGCCTCTTGTCCTGAATGCTCTCAATTGAAATCGTCCAACCAACCTCCAGCCGGCCTGCTTCAACCCTTACCTATACCATCTCGTCCCTGGTCCCATTTAGCCATGGACTTCATTACCGACCTTCCAACCTCCAGAGGTAACACCGTCGTGCTCACTGTTGTGGACTGCTTTTCCAAAATGTGTCGTCTAATTGCATTACTTAAGGTACCGAATGCTTCCGACCTCGCGGAGATCCTAATCACCTGGGTTTTTCATTTTTATGGAATACCCAAAGACATCGCTTCAGATCGGGGTCCCCAGTTCACCTCCCGTGTGTTCAAAGTCCTTTGCCACAAGCAGAATATCTCAATATCACGAGTTGAGTCTGATTATCATCCCCAGTCCAACAGCTTGGCAGAACGCACCAACAAAGAGGTGTCGAAAGCTCTTTGGCTCCTGTGCAAGGACAGGCCCACAGAGTGGGCAACCCATCTCATTTAGGCAGAATATGAGTTAAATGCCCATGTAAACCCAATCACACGCATATTACCCTTCCTAGGGTTAGTCCCAACACCTAACAGCTATTGCTCCCCAGGGTATATCGCATTTGTCCTACGTTTCATTCCTCTCTCCTGAAGCCTGCACAGTTCAGTCCAGCTCACCCCCCAACAGACATGGTGGTTCCACCGCCTCCCGCCGTCCAAGACGGTTCTCATGTCTACCAGGTGCAAGCTTTTCTGGATTCCCATCGACGTGCAGGACACCTACGATACTATCTCTTGAATTATCCCTTTTTGCTTTGGTGTACCCGATCTTCCCATTAAAGTGTTCTCCTGCATATTGGGGTCTGCCTCTTCCCTGACAGCGAAGCGTGACAGCACCCATGTGCTCAGATCTGTTATTCCTAATGAATGCAAATTGATTCTTGTTGTGTCTAAACTGATTCATAGAGGAAATTTTCAGGTTAGAGGTTTCAGGTTAAAAGACTTGTTATTTCTCCATATATTATTTTAGTGGAGCAAACACATTTAAACAATTTGCCATTCCCAGCTTAACCACACTCAAGCATGGTATCTTGTCACCTAGGACTTGAACTGATAGCCTTGTGGATACAAATTAGAATCTTTGATCTCTACACCTTTTTGTTAATTGCACATTAATTTAGGAATACATTTTAATTATAAGTGCAATCAATCACAATTAATCACAGAAAACTGATTTTTTTTATTTATCTGCTCAGCATATGTGGGGCCTCCTTCAGTACAGCTGGAAAAGCATCCCAGGAGGCCACCTAATGAAACTGGTATAGAGGAGAAAGTTCAGAAGGTTGCTGGTTCAAATCCCTGAGTTGGTAGAGTGATCCCACCGTTGGGCTCCTGAGCAAGGCCCTTAACCGTAATTGCTCCAGCAATTTCAAACAATAGCAGGGATCACTCAGGGATTAGAACCACCAACCTTCTGAGTCCTAACCCCAGAGATACCCCTCCCCCCAACACTTTTTTTTAAAATACGTTTTAGCCAGTGCATAATTCTATATATCTTATTTTATACTTTTGATGTCTTTATTCTAAAATGTCGAGAATAGTACAAAAACAGGGAACATCCCAGGACAGGGCACCTAACCACTGCAGGGACACTCACACACCATTCACACCTATCTGCAAATTGGTATTTCCATTTTACTGTGGTATGTATTTGGACTGTGAGACCAGAGATAACCCCATACTAACACGGGGGGGACATGTAAACTCCAGACACAGAGTCATGACGGAGACTCAATCGCTGGTCCCTGAAGTGTAAGACAATAGCGCTAAGCACTACGCCACCATGCCGCCCCTCAAGGTGACATGTCATCTGAATTTCCCAATCCAGAATCTGTGAATTATGGCTAGCATGTAAAACACTCTGTGTCAAATACTAGTTAAAAACCAGTTTAGAATTTGGAGGTCCCTATCTGGTACCACTAAAGTTCTGAAATCGGGTGACATAACCCATTAGAACAGTTGGTAACACTGTACTTGAGGAGACATGAATAATGTAGTACATGCTTACTTAATGCATTAATTAACCCGTAACTAAGTGCCTGTTAAGTTACTTTTCCCATGTTCATTCATCATTAATCAACCATGACAGGTCACATATTTCAGGGGGAAACCTATATTAGTTCATGATTTGTTCTTGAGTAGTGAATGAGTTAGGTAATTTTTGCCCCTTCAGATTCTTACTATTATTAACTAATTAGTTAACTTTTAACTGATATAGTTAACTAATATATATATATATATATAGAATATATGAACTGTCATGATTAATTAATGATGAATAAGCATGGAATCAGTATGTAACTAATACTTACTTACTGGTTAATTAATGCATTAAGCATGTACTTCTACATTATTCATGCTGCCTCAAGTAAAGTGTGACCGAACAGTCTCGTGGGAGAGGTACAACCAGTCAGATATTCCCTTTTAGTTGTTCTTTTGTACTTCAGCAACCAGCAGGATTAACACCAGGAAACAAATGACCACTTCCAGTGTTAACCAGTCATGGCTGTTCCTACTGTGTACAATAAGGGTGAAATCTTACCCTGTGATTTAACTGTTATGACATTTCTTCACAAGAGAGCCCTCTGAGACACAAAACATAAAAGTACAAGTATTTTTGACACAAATGTGAATTCGGCGATTATAGTATCACCCCTATTCTTCCAGCAGAAAACATCTAGGCATGACGGCAGATTTAGTGAAAGCGTTTCCCAGCTGGAAGCCTCTTTACAGGCGAAACCACAAGTAATGCCCTCTTCAAAGAGGGAGCGCTACTGTCTCACAAAACATGCAGCGCTTGGACTGAGGCTCCTCTGTCACGGTGAACCTGCCTCTCTGCTGAAAGTCGCTCATTTTACTTGATTTCCCCTCATTGGACTGATGCAGCACGGAATGTACTGACTGATTCTCATCTGGCAATTCAAAGTTCTCTTCAAGGGCTTGATTGATACCTAACAACTAAAAGCATGCCTAGGCTTTATATGTGATATTTACTACAAGGACCATTTAAAGGGATTACACAGACACCAATGGATTCTGTCAGAAGATACAGAAGAAGGATTGTTACTTATTGAAGCTGTTCACTTTAGGTTTTAAGGTTTTAAATGAATACATCATCCAGCGTTTTAACATTCTCTTTAAAACAAAAAAAAAATCAGAGAGAGTTCTGTGAGTTGAAGATAAAACATTTTTTAATAAAGCATCTAAATAGCTCCTCTCAAGAGCTGTTGAAATGCTGAAGTGTTTTGCATTTTTAACCTTAATTACGATTTTAATTCTTTTATTTAATCTGTTCCAAAAAGTTGTTGGGAAGAGATTTCTATGACACTCTAATAACAGCTGACTCAGTCCATTAAAGGTCAAGGGTCATTCCATACGCATCACCATCAGAGGTGGACATTTCAGGTCCAGAAAGTAAATATCCAGACCAGGATTTTGTTTCAACCAACCAGTTGAGCATAAAGAGTCATGGTCACATAGTACTCAACTGGATGGTTGAAACAAAATCCTGGTCTGGATTTTTACTTTCTGGACCTGAAATGTCCACCTCTGATCACCATTAAACATTGGGGGTATTAATGGACCTTAGCAGAAAGTTCATCTTATTATTTTGGACTGCATTTTCAAGCAAAACCACACATATTGTATTCTGCTGTATTCCGATCTAACTGATTGCTGCTTAATCAAGGTGCTTTTTCCTGTTCATTCTTTACCCTGTGTTTACTTTTACTTAAATGTGTATTTCTAAGCTATTCCTAGCACACTCTTTTAATACTGCTGTCATGTCCAATAGACTACCTTGAACATCCAGTAAATATTGTTAATTTTACAGTGCATCCATATCTGCATGTTCAAAAACCAATTAACATTCACTGACACACAGGGCTTGATAGCAGAAATTTTCTCACCAAGTCAAATATGCTATATCCGTGGGATATCTGACTACAGTAATGCTGGTTAAGCACGTCGCTTGAAGGTACAATAGCAGGAGCATTCCTGAGACCCTTTCCTATGACATGGACATCAGACCAGTCATTTCTCCACCGCAGTGCCAAGCACTCAAAAACATCTGACAAAGTAATGACTATAATAAACTGCACCTCTATGGGCAAATTAATTCACATTGAGAACTTCAGAACTTAAAGTCTCAGACATAGCAACTTCCTGAGAAACAAAAGTTGCATTTGTACGTAAACTGGCCTTAATGGACCATAATTTAGGAAGACTAGAAGCATTGTGGAAGTATTGTATGCACAGTACAATATGTTAAAATGGCTTTTTCTTGGAAGTGAAAAATAGCTAATGACTGGGATTAAGTTCCCTGCGCACAACTGCTGTATTAGGGTGAAAGCATTAATGGTTGGAAAGGGATAGACTTTACTTTCCTGAGTTTTCTCCCATTTAAACTACCCTCAGATTTACTAAGCTGGCTACCATTGAAAGGCTACATTGTTTCATTGTGGTTTACCATAGTGACAGGGGCAGACATAGCTTTCAGTGAACAGATAAAAGCAATGTATTTATTTTTTTTTCTAACGATATAGATGATTTTCCCAATGAAACCGATATTGTAATGTAGAGAAATGCTTAATTTGCAGTGAAATTAAAATATAATTGCTATATTTTTATTTCCAGATTATAGTAATTCAACGATTTATATCGAGGGAGTTTACCCAGTAGTGTTTTTTACTCAGCTAAAAAAAAATGTATAAAACATTTTTCAGAATGCTGTTCAATGGATTCAGCAGAATCAGATGCGAATGAGCTTTGTAACAGAAGTGTGGCCATGGATTCAGTAGAATCAGATGCGAATGAGCTTTATAACAGGCCATGGATTCAGTAGAATC
>JAODJU010000130.1:24968451-24996916 GCA_026776725.1 Gnathonemus echidnorhynchus | reverse complement strand
AGATGCGAATGAGCTTTATAACAGAAATGTGGCCATGGATTCAGTAGAATCAGATGCGAATGAGCTTTATAACAGAAATGTGGCCATGGATTCAGTAGAATCAGATGCGAATGAGCTTTATAACAGAAGTGTGGCCCACCATCAGGTTTGATGGATGCACTGAGCATCATTATCACCCACATGCAAACAGTTTGTCGATGGCTTGTAAGTCAAATGAGGCTTGGTCATTAGGCACAGAGCCGAGTGCCGTCCACGGAGAAGAGGTAGGTAATCCGGTACAGCAACTTAGCAGGTTTTGCCTTTAGTCTGCTCACATCTACCTCTCTACTCGTATGACTTCCGGTACTCTTGCGAGTTCCAGCTTGTCCACTAGCTCTCATTGTTTTTGGGTGTTCTTTCATATCTTTTTGAAATTCCTACATTTCCTTTAGAATTAATGAAGCGTCCGTCCGTCCGTCCGTCCGTCCGTCTATCTAATATCCCAGTGCCCATAATTGTTATACATAAATACAGGTCCTGATGAACGGGTCCACTTCATAATAATTATATGTTACTTCCACACTCCACATATGGATTGGGCAGCTCAGACGAAGATTACGGCTTCTGGAACGCCACTTTCCTGAGTAGCGATATAGCTGTCGCAAGAGCTAGGTCAGTACTAAATTCAGCTGTGACATGGAGTCAATGATGAGTTTGTATAGGAAGGCGTTCCTGTTGTGCGTTCCTGATGCAGCATGTGTTGTTTCCTGCTATCAGAGCTGTTGTTCCAACAAAGTCTCGGTGTGTGTGATTCCCATTTGTAACATGGAGGACGCTTGCACTAATTCAAAAACCAGACTGTGGTGTGCTGTAACATACAGATTACTAATTGGAGTGGTAGGTAAGGAAAGCTGGTTTCATTTATCTTGCAGACCATTGTATGGGTGCTGCCTTTATTTGAGGATGGTATTATGGTTAGATTCCTTTAAAAGAACTTCAGCTTTTTGTAACTTAGACAATAAATGGTAGTGAGCCAAGGGTCATTGGGTCTATTTGGCATTCAGCCTTTTAACTGGCCGAAGGCATTGAAAGTATTGATCAGTAAGGATCAGTGAATGAACGTGAATAGTTGCCAACATGGTATTTAATGATTTCTGGGGTGATATGAGAAAAATTGAAGGCAAGACAGTGGATTTTTATGAGTAAAGCAGGCCTACTTCTACCTCAGATGTATCCACTTAGAAAAGAAAAGAAGAATCAGGGAATGCGATGTTTGAGGATAGGAACAGGTGCTTGCGAGTGGCTGAAGATCTCAGAAATGTTTCTGTCTTCAGAGTCTACTATGGAGCAGGGGGGTTCCAGCTTGGGAACAGTCAATAGTTTTTCATTTAGTTTTTGAACGTGTTTTCAGTTTAGTTTCAAGTATTTTGCTAAGCTTGCATTGCATTGCATTGCATGTGAGAAACTGGACAATAAGTGTAAATAAGGCTATGGAGAATTTAAAATGAGTCTACAAGCAGACCACTAAACACATTGAAATGCTCCACAAACAGACTCAATATACTCCACAAAGGTATAGGAGGCAGGATCACTGACTAGATTTAAAGCTACTGGGCTAAAATTAGGTTACACAACCTCCTTTGCCCTCCTGGATTCCATTAATCTGCAAATTAGCATTTTACATCAGTCAATCTGAGCAAATAATACCTGGTCTGGTTACTCTGGGTTTGACATCTATACATAACCCTAGAAGAACTATGTATTTAATTTTCTAAGTTAATTTTCATTCTTCTCACATTCTTAAAAGTTGTAACGCCTCAGAAACATACCCAGTAATGTTGCATTGATTTTAGTTGCAGTCAGAATTGATGGGTAATTATGAGAAGGTTCTGAACATTGTATGCTGACAATCGGAAATAATATACAGGTATCGTTTCGTTTAATAATAGGGTTTGCAACCCTTAGTCAGCACATCACCGTCTTCTGGGAGTTCATGATTTAGCAATTGAGAAGGTATCTGAACTTAACAAGCCATGCCTCGTGCAATAAAAATGTGAAACTAAAGTTTTTTTTTCCACATTCTGTTTAGTTTTTGTTTGTGCTGCAGTGGGCATTGCTTTTTAAGTTAAATTTCCTTTTTTTTTTTTTTTGCAAACTTTTAATTTTGATTTCACTTAATGAGAATATTTTTTCCACTGCTGCTTTTCATTTTTGAGCTGTTTTCTTTGATTATTATAACATTGTTCCACACTCTTAAATAAACCTAATCAGGCAGAACTACAAAGGATGAAAGTGTAAGCTTTTAATTGTCTAAACAGGCTTGGAGATTGGCAAATGTAAAAGTGCAAAATCCATCATCAAAAGGAACAACTAGATCAGAGTAAACCGGGACTACCAGGAGTTAACTAAGTTTTGTTTTGCACTAGGAGACTTAGTAACTAACTGGATCGGACCCAAGTTTTGACCCAGAATTACGGGTAGCTGAGAGAACCTGCACAATGTTGGGGGGTTCATGACACATTCGTATTATCAACCTGTTGATAAATTAAACCTTTAAAAGAGAATGAAATGTGTGAAAGGACTGGAATGAGCCAGATTATTTAAAACAAGTTTTAAAATCTATCCTTTGATGAACATTTGAGTTGAGAATGTAGTTGTTATAAGGCTGCAGTAATTATGACAAGTTAGGATTGAGCTTTATGCTCACGTTCAAATGTTGCTTAAGCATCTCAGTTCTTTAGTTGGAAACTTGTTGTCTTTCTGGCAGACAATCCCATTGGTATTTTCCCACAGTGTTACAACACTACAGAACTAGGCCATAAAGCTTATTGCATTTATTTTTATAAATTTATTTATATAAACTATATACTTGAGTACTGAGATTATACTCATTGTATCATAGAAAATGAAGAATGCAGTATTAAATATTTCAACTAAACATAAAGACTTTTGGAAGGGATCCAGATCCATTTGTATTAATAAAATTTGCCCATTTTTCTTTTTTCTTTTCCTTTCTTTTTTTACTCTAGTTAGCTTATGTTAAACAAATCAGTAAATGAGTACTGAACTTAGCCTAGACCAATCTTTTGGTTACGTAAAGATTCAATTAACGATTCTGTCAATAAACCTGACAGAAACGTTAACAGATAATGTGCTTGAAATATGTGTTGTATTTAAAAGCTATTTCAATTACGCCAAATTCTTTGAGTATGTGTACCATAACAAAGATTTTACAACTCTGCACGCAAACTTTATATGATGAGGATTTTACAATTATAATGAATAGCTAAAACCCTTATAAATAATTACACATCTTACAGGGCTCCAGAAAGGAGCTACAAAGTCTTTCTGTAGAGCTCATGATAAAAAGCAGTACCGGTAAAAACTCTTATCAGGTTAAAAGCAGGATAGAGGTATTAGCTTTTCTCCATTTAGCCAATCTTGGCCTGATTCAGATATTTAAAAGAAAAATAACACATTGTACACAGAATAAAAAAAAACTCTTCCTTGCTGGTAACCTGGCACCCACCTTTGATTGTTAATCATATTTCGTTGCAGTGTTTACCTTTCAGGGCCCTTTGTCATTCGTGTTTTTGGCACAGAGGACACGGTCAACATTCATGGGGCTGCCCCCCCCCAGCAGTCTGTCTCCATGGCAACGTGAACTTGTACAGCAGCCAATAGTTGGAGATGTGTATCTGTTTTGGATCATGAAAACCCCTGATTATCTTCCAGGTCTGCCCTCCGATGGCGGCCTTGCACTAAGTGCTATTATTTAGTCCAGCAGAAAGGTTCCTTTCTGTCAGCGTAACTCAATCACTTAAGAATGTGTTCTCATACTTCTGGGATACAGTATCATGACACATCAAAAACCAAAAAATGATACTGTCAAAAAAAAAAATCTTCTCCCCAATAATATGATAATGAAAAAGTGTTCCTATGCCAGAGAAGTGATCTGCTCCCATGCGATGGGACATTCTGAAACAAAAATTATATTGAGTGAGGCAAACTCGTACACAGCACCATAATTAAGATTCAAAGCCACTTCTTGCCACTCCTCCAGCTGTCAGCTAATCCAGCCTGAACACCTATTATAAAAGCAGGCTTATAATAACTGAAGAAAAATGATGCATAAAGACTACTGTGTGAATGTCTGCCACAGACATGTAAGCACACCACCCATGCCCAGTGTTGGGCCAATACCACAAACCAGAAACGAGTTCAGATGAAGCTGTTAAGGAGATGGACAGCTGGATGGATGGACAAGCTGAGAGAGGAGGTCACACTGAACCCATTGTCCTCCAGGGTCTGTCTCATCAGAATGGATGGATCCATAACTCAGAGGGCACTGCTGGCTCAGAAGTGACAGCTCTGCTAGTCGAATGAAGCATAGCTTTGAACTTCCACAAATTTTGGTGCTGGTCTGCTCAAATGTATTCTTGTTTCATAAATAAATAATCAACAATTTTTTTGCTGAAATTACCATGTTGCTTGTATTCAGTTCAGACCAAACTATATCAATATTCTGACTTTTTGCTATATTGTAAACCAGCAACCCCTCCACTTTTCCCTGAAAAACTGGAATTTTACTTATTCTTGCAAAATGAAAATTATGAGGTGTCTCACTCACGCTGGAGTTTTTGACAGGCATTGATGTCTACATCAACAACAGAAACCAAGTAAATTACACTGAGCAGATAGAAATGACATTTCTGTAAATGTTGGGGGATAAAACAGGCCCGTATGCATCTTATTAAATGAAATTTATTTTTGGTTCTTAAATTTTTTATCTTGGAACATGGGTACTCAGATTTCAGCAAATTCCTTTCCATTTCAGACTGAAATACAGCCCGAATCCATGCCATATTTGATAACCGAAAAATATTTTAAAAAGTAAGAATATGTAAAATCGGGCAGCTCAGTGGGCAGCCCCATCACTGTAGATCTCATAGGCTGCAAGGACCCATATTTGTGTGCTTCCTCCCCCAGAGAACTGAAGTCTCTAAAATGCCTACATGGTATGAATGTGTGTTCCCAGTGATGGACAGTCATCCCCTCCGGGATGTTCAACTGTCATATGACCTGTGCTTCCTGGGATTAGCTCCAGGGTCACGATAATCCTGTGTTGGATAAATAGTTGGAAGATGGGTGGATGGATGGATGGATGTTTTTTCAAATTGTCCATCTATCCATCTGTTTTCTATACTTGCATGTTCTATGGAGGATTGCGGGGGTCCAGAGCCTATCCTGGAGGCTACAGGCACAAGGCAGGGAACAATCCAGTATGGGGCACCAACCATTGCAGGCCACACACACACACCATTCACTCACACATTCACACCTAAGGGCAATTTGGTAACTCCAATTAACCTTTTCATGTTTTTGGACTGTGGAGGGAAACTTGAGAAACTGGAGGACACCCCACGACTATGTCTGAAAAGCTAACTATGATATAATACATAAAATGAATTTCTAAAAATTCCCTGCTTGGCATTCTTATCGATATTAATTGTCATTAATCTGTCATTCATAAGTGTAAACGTTCCGTGAATCCAATGTAACGCCTTCGGCATGCTGCTAATTCACAAAAGTTCCACAAGTAAGTGTATGCCACAAATTTGTGACTGGCAGGGCACAAATTTGATCATTACCTGCATACCCACCCCATTTATCAGCAATATTGGATGTTACTGTGAGGATTGTTTGGAAATCAACTTTACAGCTCAGCCAACAAGATCTGAATTTGGGGATTCGGGCTGTCCCATCATATTGTCATGGTTGATATTTGTGCATTTGTTTTGGAAGTTAATCCACTCATTCTAGAGTAGGTTTGGAGTAGTATCTATTCTTTGGCATCCATAGAAAAAAGTACCCTACTTTTCTGCTGTTCGCAAAGGTAAATCTTGCATCGCATGGCTATGACTTGGCAGTGAGTCACCAGTTTGTGTTGTCTTATAAGTAAATGTGTTCCTTCAAGCATTTTGATACACCAATTTTAAATGAAGTCAGTGTCAACACAGCAGTGTTTGTGAAAGATCAGTTTGCAATTCTGCAATATGTCTGGATCTTTGTATGAATCAACCGAACGTAACACAAATGGAGCTAGAAACCTAAAACCACTGGATGTTTTTGATAAACTGTCTTACCTAAGATTTATTTTAGCAGACACACACATTACCCCGATGCTCAAATGTCTGTTTGTGATGTTCCTGTAAAATAAATGTCATTAAGAAGACAGATTAAGGAAGTAGATCTTTGCTTGTTGTTAGGACTGCATACAGTTAATATTGTGTTGCCGTGCTTTGTTTTTACATCGGTATTTATTTTTGATTAAACAAAGCCACATTTCTGCTTACATAATAACTATTAATGAAGTGCTGTCAGAACCTAGCGATGTTTCCTGCCGCACCAAGGTCATGTGGTTCACATAATGAGATGTCTTAGACTTATCCATGACAATAAGTCTTCTTAAATTCCTTCATGTCTTTGTTCATCACGAGCTCTTAAAATTATGAAGAAATTTCACTTGACTTAAATTATAGGGTTCTGCAATTCAGCTTCCTCTTAGAACATTGAATTGTCTCTGCCCATTGATAATTTATAATTACATCTAACCCTTAGTTATTATAAACATGGCCATTCAGGGGCATTTCAAAGCAATTATATCTAACTGCCATTAAAATAAATATTATCTCAACTCACACTATTATAATTTAAGGAAATTAATCTTTGGGGTATGGAAATCAGAGAGGTACTGAACTACTCTGTGCGAATGCACTTTAACCTGCATTTTCATCACCTGGCTTAGGTGGGTCTGACTCCAACAAAGGATAATGGTTCTGATGATGGATAGTAGTGCTGGCTCTCTGTGTGGCAAGCAGTCTGTACGTGTCTGAGTGTTGCAGCTCTGAACTGCAGGGACAGATAACTTTGCCAACCCATATTCTACCCGTTTGTTCTGTTTTAATCCAAGACTTTGGCTTGGTTACCTACTCAATGTTTTTTTTTTGATAATTTCCCTGCTTTACTCTACTCTAAGCAGGCTTTTCTCCATAAGCATGGCAAAGAGCTTCTTCTTGTGTCAAAGAGCACTACAGCACCTTGTTAACCAGAATAAAGAAAACAATACAGATCACAATAAAAAGGCCTATTGTGGGCTGAGATCTCAGAATGAACAATGCCTTTGAACAGTAATTCTTTAATGCTTGTTCCATGCGAGGGAACTAAAACAATAGATTCCTCACATTTTTTTGTAAATGGAATCAATTGCTTTTCATATTTTGCGGAAAAGCCTTTAATCACTGTACATCTGGATTCTAAATATCTTTAAATATCTTCTCGCCCATTTAATTACTCCTCCTAGTTTGAGTTAGTTTCTTAAAACAATGTTTATTTTAATTTACTAGTGTACTATTGTTGCTTAGGGATGCAGTTTTTAGTGTCTGTAGCTAATAACAATTCCAGATCCTCGAATGAAATAACGCAAAAACACAAACATCTACACATCTTTTACACCAAATCGTCAGACATCTAGCTCGGCTGCACATCCAATATTTACGGCTTACTTTATGATCTTGCCAAATGTTTTTTTGTGTAAACCTCAAGTTGTGGCTTTCTCTGAGGAAAGTGAATAATTAGAGAAAGCTTTCTTATGCTGTAATCAGCACTGCATCCCTGCGCACTGCTTCCTCGCCTTGCTGAGTCCACCATGAGCCTTCCTCGCCTCGTTGAGTCCGCCATGACCCTTCCTCGCCTCGCCGAATCCGCCATGAGCTTGCCTCGCCTCGCCAAGTCCGCCATGAGCCTTCCTCGCCTCGCCGAGTCCGCCATTAGCTTTCCTTATGGGTTTCCCCAGACTTGTTCTTGCAGGAGCTGGGAAGATAAACATTGCAAAAATGCCAGCTTGCCGTGGGGATGTTTGCGGAATGCTTGTGTTATGCAGTAAAACTTGATTTTATGGTCCTTTTTTAATTTGATGTTCTTTATAAAGGATGGCTCACAGTAATCACTATAAATCACCCAACACGTTTTGCCAATTTTTACATGGAAAAAGGGATTTTGTGCATTGCTTACCAAAACAAAACAACAGCTAAACCTACCAGCTGAGTGTAGCTAAAGTCTTTCTTGGACAGACTGCTACAGGCTGCATGCATTTTGGACAGGAGTACTACTACTTCTTTTTGATGTTATGTATGGAGATTCTAGCTATACCTCCATCTCTACGTTTTTCTCCATCTGTACATTTCCCCACGTTTCTCTACGACTTCCTTTCAAAATCTATGCCCCCCATGCTTGACACTTCTGCCCTCAGCTGCTGAAGACATTCCTCAAAAACTCCGCATTGTTTTGTACCTGAGCAACAAATCAGCTTTGGAATGCACGTCGTCTGCTGTAAATGGATTTAGGGCAATAAATTTTCGGGATGTGAGCAATGGAGAGAGTTTCATCATGATGAAGAGTCGGGGCTTGTTTTGAAGGGAACAATGTCACTGAAGTAATGAGCTGACTCCAAGTATTTGTTATTACAAAAGGCATTTTTCTTCTGGAGGTGGAATCTTCATCGAGTTTCAGACTGTGCTGCTACACGTTCGTCTGATAGGAACACCTCACAGCAAAGGAGATTGGAAGGCCATTATGCACCTTTCCAGAAGTTACCAGGAATTTGTAGCTATCTGATTAGGAACAATAATCAAAGCACTACTCATTATTAATTTAATATACAATTCATTTTAAATGCCTTGATAAAACAAATGATTTAGTATTATATTAGTTACCATTAGATGCTTTAAGATTAAAAGTAAACAAAAGGTTTGCATCTTTGGATTTAAAGTTGAATTGGAAAATCAGGGTTGAATAATGGCAAACCAGGATAAATTCCTCGTCAGAACACAGCAGAAACAGAGCATTTTCAAACAAATCAGCATCAAGCTTTTCAAAAAGGAGAGCAGCCTAAAATAAGATGAAAAAGATTTCCCACCCATCTTGTGAGAAAAAAAATCACACATACAGCTAGTAGCGCAGAACGCCTAAGCAGCTGGTGACAGATCCGCGGGCTGCATGACCATGTCAGACTGTGAGTGCGGGTTTGCACTTTTCAGGTACCCACAAAATAAACCGCAGTTTTATAAAAATCTGTGAATGCAATCAAAAACACTAAAAATGCCAACAGTCTGATATTTTGTTTGGTTATTTACGGTTAAGGTTAGGGCTGAGTAGGGGCTAGGGTTGTCTTAGTTAAGATTAGGGTTATGGCCATAGAAATGAATGGAGAGTCCCCACAATGATAACTGTGTGTGTGTGCACATGCATAAGGTTTTAAATACATGGACTGTATCTACATGTGTATGTGTGTGTGTGTGTGAGAGAGAGAGAGAGAGAGAGAGAGATAGAAAATGGACCCATGTTACATTTAAATCCAGCACAAAACACCTCAGGAATTCCACTCAATGCCTGTCCTCACCAAAACATGCTTCTGTGATTCTACTCTGAAATGGCGTGTTTTTAATTGGGAAAAAAGTCACAAGAGCATAAGAAAACTTTGCCTTTCATGGTACACAATATGAAGGTTTATTTTACCAATTAACAATGCTAAAAGGCTACTGTTTAGCTAGTGGTGAAACTAATTATAAAATACTATTACAGAACAACAGCTATATATATTAAGTAGATTTAAACTCTGCTCAGTATCAGCTGGTTGAAACTATCTTGGGAACGCAATATTATATCGGGATATATTTGGATATTCATGCATTGAACTTTTTTGAAGTTGATTTGCCAGTTTTTTTTTTGTGAAATAATTGCTGGGTGCAAGAAAGAAGTCAAGTGCATTCTTCCATATTGATAAAAGCAAGTGTTTCGCTTTGGAGCCACAAAGACTATGGCCACCTTCCTGGATTTGCTTTACCTCTCTGTAACTGTTTGGCAAAAGTAATGCCAGATTTCAGGTTTGGTACTGATAATAGGATTAGTGGTTAGAACAATGGATGGATAGTATTCCTTAATATGACTTCATGTGCTGACAAATTCAAACCAAAACTACAGTTCCCATGATACATAGACTGTTCTGAATTTCCTGGCACACAAACAACTAAGACAATTAAAATAAATGTATTCTCTGTGCCACTTCAGTGTATGAGAGTTTAGGCTAGCAGAGTATGATGAATGTTTTCTGGCCATCAGTGTCTCAATGTATGAGGTAATTCTGAAAATCTGTAGACAGAATATGAGTTTTAGTCAAATTATTTATTATTGCTTGTTGAAAAATGGTGGGTTTTATTTTTGGAGACGGGGCCAGCCGCTACACTGAGATATGCATTCATAATATTTAAATACAATAAATGCCATAAACAAGTCGGTGTGTGTGGAGGGTCACTGACATGGTCTCTTCGTGTCACTTGATTGAACACCATCTTGGGTCTTCGTCTGCATGTTTCATGCCTTTTTTGTGAACTCCCCTCTTTGGTTGAGCTTTTGTCCTCTTTGGCCATGCTGCATTCAGTGGGCTTAATGAACTCGGCCTGTTTACCGGGGAGCTGCCCCCACGCCGACGTGGTGACTATGCCTCGACGTGAGCAGTGGGATGAACAATCAGGGCCCTTGGTTAAAAGTTTCATGTAAAAACATATTAGGAATAAGTGCGGTGCGAGTATCACTGCCAGAGGGCCTACCTCTGGAATCCAGGGTTTGTTTTGCTGGTTATAGAGATAGGGAGAGAGAAGGAGAATGAGGGAGGGAGAGAGAGAGAGACAACAGCCCCCTGACTACAACGAGAGGCAGTGTAAAGTTCACTGGCAGGTGAGGCGCACTGGGGAGAGTGACCTGCACTGTCTGACTGATGAGAAAATGTGTTGATAGACGTTCATATACCCAGGCACAGTATCAGGGATAAAGACCACATTGTTTTGACTGTGCTGTTTCATTTGGGCGGATATTACGTCAGGCTTTCCATCTCTACCTTTAGCTACTTTAGCTATTGCTCCTGCTGTTATGTTTTTTTTTTTTTGTTTTTTTTTTTGCTTTTGCTTCCTAGTCTAAAACATGCATAATCGCCTGCATTTTTTTCTTATACATACTGGAAAAACGTACAATGACAAAACTAGCTTTTGATGACATAACGGCCACAAATGGTCCATTTTTAGGCAAGGCGAGTCTCATCAATATTGTGGGTACTATACAAAATTGCTTCATTTGCTGTTTGTCAAAATCTTGTGGTAGTATTTATTCAATATGCCAACCTAGCAGCACTGACTCCTGCTGGGAATTTTTAAAATAGTATTCTGCTTCTTTCAAAGGAATGCTAATTATGAATAGGCTCTCCGGTGCTCGTTAATCTGCCGCATATATATCCTGCACCTGTGTGACCTTGTTTAACATTGTGGTGTGGGCGTGTTCACTGCTACAGTAAAGATACTCTGAGTCATGCCAGTGAAACATTAACAGCGGCCTAATTGAAATGCATTGACATGCCCTTTGGTAATTGAAACATTTTAATACAAGAAAGAATATAAAAATTTGAATAGAAAAACTATTTTGAGCACTATATGATAGCTTTGAAGCATTTATTTCGAGAGGGTGCTGAATAAACTTCAATTTCCCCAATTTTGCTGTTTGAATTTTCCAGTTTTACCAAACAGTACAAATAAAACCTGAAAATAGATTTCTACAGGCATGTTAAAAATTGTATTAATTTCTTTATTACCTGAAACTCTGGGGAACAGCATTATAAAAGGTTTTTAGCTTTTTACGCCAAATTTTCATAGTCAAACTAGGTTTCAGGATTTTCATGTATCAATAATGGAATTTTTAATTATACACACAAATTTTGCCAAATAAAGTTTTTTAAGTGGGACACTTTCTTTTTTTCCAGTTTTTTGTGCCGAAGCAAAATAAGTTTTGATGTAACTGAAATGTGAGCAAAGACATGGGCTGGGCCACATGCTTAGCGCAGTCTTCCCAAGTCCAGTGTGCACCTCCCCAAAGCTACATCTGCATATCTACAGCAGATCCTCTGTGGAAAGTACATCTGACTCCTCTCTCATTACCTTGAGTTATAGTCTGCCATTACGCCCAGCATAGCTCAATTAATAACCCTGCTCTGAGATGGAAAGCTGAGGACTTAATAACACATTTACGGCAGATAGGTCCCATGAAGATGCAGTAATTTGGGGAGATTGAGGCGCTGGTCGGTGGGGCCACCTGATCCGGACAGCAGGGCGAGGGGGCTCCACGGCAACCAGGTGTCGAGCTTCCTGAATGTAGACATTAAAACGGATAGTAGCTGTCATCCTCCCTCTAATTACCCCAAATACCTCTACCCACTTTCCTCCTCACATTCACAAATGGAATCAGGTTTCCATATTTCCATTCTCACAAAATATTCCCTCCAAAATTCCTCCAGTCCTAGATTTAAATATATAACTCTTTAGTATTTATTGCTTATATATTTATCTGTCCTACAATTCTATATATTATAAGTTTGATTAGAAACATCTGAACAAATATAAAGTATTTTTTATATTTTACTATAGTATGGAAAAATGCAAGTGTAAAAACTTATTTGAAGTAATGCAATAATGAATTTTAAGCAGCTTTCCCAGCCCTTAGCAGGCATGATATGCTACAGTATGTCCTTAATTGTCCAAGATCTCATAAGTCCCTATGAAGTTGGCCACTTTTTGTTGGAATACTTGAGAACTATTATTGATGCATCATTGAAGTATGCAGTGTGTGAATGAATTATTCTCAAAAAAACTTTTTGATGCAGTATTTTTACTTTTACTTTTAAGTATATGAATTGATTAACAATTTGAATAGAATTTACAGTCTGCAGCCCTGAGGCCGTTTTCCTCTTTGAGGAGTTAGTATTACATCCTTCCTAGATGACGACTCTGAATGTATTTTTCTCTGGGTATTTGTCTCCTTCTCTGATATTTCAGCCATTGGGCTACCATACGACTATATAGAATGGCTTCTCCTCCTTTTGTCACAGAAGACAATGGAAAGCTCTTTGTCTGCTTGTCTTGTGGCAACAACCTGTCAGTCCAACTCCAGACCATGACTTTGTAATTTTCCCCATTGTCCTGTTTGATGTTTAGTGAAATAATGAAAATGAAAAGTCATGCAAGAAACACTTAAATAGAAATAAGGTTGGACAGGTGATGGCTGCTTTATGTTATTTCTCTTGCAATGTAAAGTAGGGCCATGACTGCATGCCTGAATCTCATTTAGAAATGGGCAGATAATAAAACACTAGTTAACAGTTATGCATTGTAGAGTAATAGGTAAAAGCATGGAAAATGACATAATGGTGAAGACCATACATTGTAAACAAATTGTTAAAAGTATAATAGTACATATAAAGGTAAAGTAATAAAGTAATAGTTAAAGTCATGCATGCAGAGTAATGGTTAAGAGCCTGCATTGTGATGTAATGGTTAAAAGCATGCTTTCTCAAATAATGATTAAGAGCATGCATTGTAAAATAATGGTTAAGAGCACATATTGTAAACTAATGGTTAAAAGCATGCATTGTAAAGTAATGGTGAAGAGCATGCATTGTACAGTAAAGTAATGGTTAAGAGCGGGCATTGTCAAATTAATGGTTAAGAGCATGCATTGTAAAGAAACAGTTAAAAGCATGCATTTTAAAGTAATGAAGAGCATGCATTGTAAATAAGTGTCGAAAAAAAATGTATTGTGAAATAATGGTTAAAAGCATGCATTGTAAAGAACTGGTGAAAAGCATGTATTGTACACCAATGGTTAAAAACATACATTGTAAAGAAATGGTGAAAAGCATGCATTGTAAAGCAATGGTAGTGAGTATGCATTGTGAAAAAGTGGTGAAATGCATGCATTGTAAAGAAATGGTTAAGAGTATGCAATGAGGAAAATGCAGGAGGTCGCACTGTAACATAACTGAGTAAGTTACCTCACCTAACTTCCCCCAGTAAAAAGCTAATTTGAATAAAAGCATAAGTTAAGGAAACGATGATGTACATAGTATGTGTATGCAGTTAATTAGTTCCATTCGGGGTGTCCTCTGCCATGTGACTTCAATCCCCCCCAACCGCCACCCTGTTCTGGATAAGCGGTTACAGTAGATTTATATGCGTAGAGGTTGGACTAAAAACATATTCCATTTCATCCTCTCTCTTTGTTTTTGTAGTTTGGATAATTTAGGCAATGACTGAATGATACTGAATCACAATTAATCTAAACGTATTTTTGCTAATGAATGTGACTGCTCGACTTATTCGAGTGTTTCTTTACCACAGAATGCTCATGTGTGCCACAGGGGCTGTCAGTTGTGTGATTAAGCTGTGAGTAAGTATTCATTGAACCCTTGACCAGCTTGATCAGAATGCTTGGCAATCTATAAATCAAAATCCTCCAGCAAATGAAAAAAAAAATGAATATATTTTTTTATGTTTATTAGTTTCCATCCAAAAATAAATAGCATTAAGAAATTTAAAATAACATGAGAAACATAACATTGGCACAGATGGGTCTGATACAAACATCACCAGGAGGACCCAAGGTTCAAGGTCAAAGTTTAAAGGAACAGCAGATAAGTATGAATCCCTGCTTAATTCCAACCAGATGGGCGCTTCCAAGGAGGCCTGGGCTGAAGGTGATACTTCCGTGAGTCTGTAAGCCTTTAAAAGCTGCCTGGCCAATCAGAGTTAATCTATTTTGCTGGTTGTCTTTCTGTCCTGTGGTATCCATTGGGTAAGTCTTCGTGCCAGTTGCACATTTTTGTCTTGGCAGTACGGAATCTGAACTTCCGCCGGCCTGTCAAACCGGACGGCTCCCTCGAAGCAGGTCCGCTGGCAGGAAGGAGGGTGGGTAATCCCCCCTGCATTAAACTTTGGTGTAGGTGCAGGAGAGGTGAACCCCCGCAGGCTTCTGGGGGGAGTAACAGTGAGCTCTGTGCGGCTGAGCACCATGCCTCGGGGAGAAAGACAAAAATGGATCTAGTTCCTCTGCTGCCCGTGTATCTCCTTTCATGTGAGATGACATGGCTACGTTTAAGATGGTCTTGGCACTCGAGCTTAAGGGGATTGGCTTACAGGTTTCGTCTTGTGCTGTAGACTAGATCTCATCCCTGCAACCTTTGATTCTGCTTCCACGTTGAGCTGAGAGTGAGAGCCATACATCACTTCAAGTCCTCATCCTATATGTCAATTTATGGTTCATCAAAACCATATTAAGCTTGGCGTCAGATTAGATAGTGCTTCACAATGACAAGTGCACGCATATGCATCCTGCATCTGGACAGCCAAACGATAACCCTAGAATCCATCATGGCTTACAAACACCAACACCCGTCCCCCAGGCTCTCTGAATACAGAATAATGAGCGAGATAAAGATTTTTGTGCTGCAAGTGATGGTTTTGACAAAGTCAAGTTCAAAGACAGGATGTGATCTCATTACAAAGGCCCAGCCCAAATCCTTCTTTTCAGGAAAAGCAGAACAAGGCTAATGGGTATGTAACTGCTAGGGTTACAGCACATGCAGAGATTAACCTGCTCCTGCAGAGTATACCATAGGGTGCATGCTGCTGAAGAGTTAAAGTACAACAGGCATAGCAGTTACCCTCTGTATTACTAATGTATACATTTTATGTTGCTATGGCTGCAGCAGTAATAATGATAGGAATGGTGGTGGTGTTTATTTTCTCTATACACACATTCTTTTTTGATCCTACATGTCCACTTGCAGAGCTCATCTTCCATTTCCATTTCAGGAGGGTGAAGCACGTACCTGTCATTTCAGAAGTGCGAAGCAGGCATCTATAATTTCAGTAGTGTGAAGAAATTGTCTGTCATTTCAGGAGTGTGAAGCAGGCGTCTGTCATTTCAATAGTGAAACGAAGGCGTAAGTCATTTTAGGAGAGTGAAGCAGGTGTCTGTCATTTCAGCAGTGTGAAGCAGATGTCTGTCATTTCAGCAGTTTGAAGCAGGTGTCTGTCATTTCAGGCATTCATATGTTTGACTGTGTAGGTTGGTTTTCTCTCACCCTTGCTTGCTCCAGACCCATTGACATACATCTCAACCTATGTATAAAAAAACCAGTAAAACCATAAGACTTGACCCCTATACATTGGTCCCTGGTACAAGGTTGTAGACTAATTTCTTCTATTTCAAACAGCAATTCTCTTGCTTCTCCTCCCTGCTCCTGTAAACCATGAAAATGAGCCATACCTCAATAAAGCAACATAACAAGGCTTCCCACATCCATTTGGTTTGGTTCCATCCCAGGGCGTAACAGGCCTTCTGAAAGTCTGCCATCTCTGTGCCCAGGTAGCCTACCACATTGGATAGGCAAGCCTAAATTTTTCACAGCAAAGAAATGGCAAAATAAAAATAGACAGAATTACTGTCAGAAGTGGAAAGATGATTCTCTTAAGACAACAAACAGGTTGCTGACATAATATCTGGGCCAAGCCGTCAGCAGCATGTGTTTGACAGCTTATGCCAGCGCCCAGCTTCCTGCACAGACATCAGCAGCTCAGGCTGGGGCTGCCCTCTTAGTGAGTGGCGTTCTGTTAGCACAGAACCGCGCGTGGAATTTCACACATAATCTCAATGCTGCATCATCTTAGCAAGTACTCAATAAGAAAAGGCATTAGAGAATAATTAATTTAGAACTGTCCCTCAAGTAAAGTGAAGATGAAAATTTTGCTATTCCTGTAAAAAGACTATTTGGATTTGAAAGAAGTTATTTAGAAAGTTGTTTTTTTGGTCAATTTGGATTGATATCTGGCAAAAACATAATGTAATCAATGACATCCTCGTGGGCAGATGCTGGAGGCTCCTACAGAACTGCAGGGTCTTCAGGAGAACCCAGTTTGTGAATTCTGACCACAGACTTGTTGTTGCTACTTCAAAGATTCAGTTTAGCGCACAGCTTAATGGCAACTCTGGTCTGTACCAGGAACTGAGAAGGACGGTTGTAAGGGCTCTGAGGGCTGATAAGGAGGCGTTTGTTAGAGGAATCTGTGAGCAAGTGACACACCATCTATGGTCTAGCAACCCACGTCCTGCTTACAGAGGAATTCGAACATTACACACATACAAATTGGTTCCGCAGAGAGCAGCAGTCAGGGCTGATGATGGAAAAGTCCTTATGGAGGACACTGCAGTTGTGACCCACTGGGTCGGCCACTTACTTACCTCAGCAGCGATATTCATGTCTCTGGTGACTTTTCCTATGAAGTCAGCAGACGGATTGGGAGAGCATGGGGGGGGGGGGGGTCATGAGGTCGCTGGAAAGGTGTATATGGTGCTCCTGATATGTTTGCAAGAAGACGAAGGTCCGAGTCTTTGGAGTCCTGGTGCTCCCTGTCTTGCTGTATGGCTGTGAGACATGGACGCTATCCAGTGAGCTGAGATGAAGACTGTCTCTTTGGAGAATCCTTGGGTATGGCTGGCTTGACTTTGTGTCGAACGAGTGGTTGCTAGAGGAGTCCCAAATGAGGCACAAGACCTGCATTGTGAGGGAGCGTCAGGTACAGCACTACGGCCATGTTGCACATCTCCCTGAGGCTGATCCGGCTCATAGGATCCTCATGGCTGAGAACCCAAGTGGCTGGTCTAGGCCAAGGGGATGCCCACCTAACACTAGATAGGTGGCTGTTTTCAGAGGGTGGAACTAGATCATGTGTCAGCCTGGGGGGGTCACCAACCGGGATCCCGAGGTGTTTCGTTGTGTGGTGGGTGCGGCAACGTGCCACACCAGTGCATGCCCCCCAACCTGACCTGACCTGACCTGACATATGGTAAGGTTCTGTACCTCAAGCTGATGAACCGCTGAAGCCATGCAATGTTTTCAGTTTTCATGAGCGTCACATAGTAAGTCATACATTCATCATTACAATCTATTGTATGTAACCTGAATTTTTAATATAGCAGGTTTTACAGCAGTGTTCGTAAGTACAAATTACAAGTATATTGGATGTTGTTAACCCAGAAAATGTCAGTATACATATTCTGTGCAGATATGATAGATAGATAGATAGATAGATAGATAGATAGATAGATAGATAGATAGATAGATAGATAGATAGATAGATAGATAGGGGAAGCTGATTATATAATCATGAAATGTACAGGCCTATCAGGAGACATGCCCTGAGTAGGGGGATGGGGGGATGGGAGGGGGGCTATAAAAGGGGCGACTGCAGTCACTGTGCATGTTTGCTCACATAGTTGCCCAGAGATATGCAGGAGCCTGGAGGGAATGAAGCCATTTTTCATGTGAAGGCAGCAAACCTGCCCATCTGGCATTGGCTGGCTTGTGAAAGAGGGCCCTGCTTGTGAAAAACTTACAGTCCAGCTTCTTAGGCACTGAAGAAGCATTTTGCATTTCGTCCCTTTTACAAGCTTTTAAGGTGTAATTATCGTTGACACTTGAAAGCTTTGTAGTGCATTTATGGTGGCAAAAACAATGAAATTATACATTTCTGACTGGCCTTATTTAAGCTGAAGAGCTGCTGCTAGCACAGACAGGACACTTGGAAGGAGTAACTTCACCATGGTGTCCGTTTCAGGATCAATGGCATAAAACATAATAAATTGTGTCTAATTGTATGCTTAAAAAAACACTCCTTATGCAAAACAGCTCAGCTTCAGTCCTGTTCTTGAAGCATGTCTCTGGACGATACATCATCCTTTCTCTGGATTTCTCAGCTGGATGAGCTCTGTAGGGGGGGAGAGGTATAGCTGATCAGTACATTTTTACTTGAACTTGTGCTCCCCACTTCCAGTCCCGGAGGGCCAGAATCTGCAAGCTGTGTTAATTCTGGGCCTCCAACATCAGAATTGGGGATCCCTTCTGTAGACAAAGGGCTTTGACATGATGGACTCAATCTGGGGGCTTGTAGTTTAAGGTGTAATGGATAAGTGAGGCTGAACTGGAGAATTCACAAAAGGACCAGCTGCTAATCAATAAAAGTATTCTACATAAAGCTTGTTTCAGAGCCTATTAAGCAGGGGCATAGGAACCAATATTTAATTTGGCTTCATTTGCCCCCCTTCCCTCCAGTTGTGTCCCTCCAGTATCAAACTCTCTCCTATGCCCTTACTCCTAAGTGCACTGGGATTGTTATCTTTTCAGGAGCATTTAGACATGAAGCAACGATTCACGTACAAAGAGAAAGGGCAATAAATCCATTGTCCACTCCACCAGCTCACCCAACCCATTAGGGGCTTCACATCTTCAATGTGCTGCACTTGACGCCTTTGTTCACAACATGCAGTTGGGCTCGTCATCTAGTGCCACTGTAATGCATTTCCCTCCTGTTATCTGCCCCATCCATCGCTATTTATAGTGATTTGTGGCGGCCGCGATTAGCGTCTTCTCCTTAAGGTGGCACTGCATCGCATTGTTCGTTAAAGAAGCCTGAGTCTCAGGTATCCATCGCGCAGAGGTTTTTAGGCCGCCTGCTGACGGACAGATTCTACCTGCCGGGAAGTTCAAGTTAGAGCTATTAGTCTTTCAACGTCAGGTGTGAAGCTTCAGACAGAAAATAGAGAATGGCACTTTTCTAATGCTCCGTGTTGACTGTCGTGCTTAATTAACATATCCTCATCTGTTAGCAAACATTCTGGGCTATTTTTTTTTTTTTTTTCGTTTTCAGGAAAAGCAGAAATCAGTGGGGCAGTCATGCCTGGAATCTGTCATTTGTTGTTAAGAGTTATTTTGCCTGCTAGACACCCCGTGTTTTAACAGAATGCTTTTCATGTTTTCACTGTGCTACCTGTGGATTGTGTGATTTTTACAGTTGGTGGAAGCTTTACTTTGTCAAAGCTTTGCTGTGAAGAAGAGAAAATATAAAATGCAAAAAAAAAATGATGTGCAATGTGCCTTGTACCTCCAGGGTTGTGGGTTCGATTGCAGGCCCTGGGTGGGTGTGTATAATCTGCATGTTCTGCCCATGATCATGTGAGACTCCTCAAACAGCCCAAAGATGTGTGTATTAGAAGGGCTGGTTTCTCTTAGTTGCCTGCAGTGTGTGTCTATTATCAAGCATCACCAGGGTCCAAAAGAGAGCAAGTCGCAGTCATTTTAAATGTTAAAAACTGCTGTGTGAACCTTATTGCATTAGTTTCAGTCAAGCTTAAATTTCTCCCGAAAACATACCATCAGGACTCGCTGCGTGTGCAATTTTGCAATCTATGAATATTAAATTCTTCAACAAAGCTTAATACACCGATTCAAGTTGCCATTGGTGTGACTGATCGGAAGGTCATATATTCTGAAGCAAAGGTAGCTTGAACAGTATTGCTGATCACAGAGTTACATTTACGTGATAAATATGTTATGAATGTGGGAAAAGGGATTTTATCTTTAGTATCATTTCTTCTGTGTTTTTTTGTGGTCAGTTCAAACAAACATAATGATAGTTAGACACATATAAATAAATTTATGACTCTGGAATGTTTCCACTGACATCCTGCACATATATCATCATATTAACTGAAGAATATCACTGCGTCACTGAAGACTAAATACAACCTGTACAGTGTAATGACTGAGAATGAATTCCCTCCAGGAGAGAATGGCTGTGTTGTGCTGCAGCATTCGGGATGCAGAGCGAGCTCATATTGCGGCTTTATAAGATCACATTTACTGCTCCTTATTCTAAGCGGCAAACTCACTGCCGCAAGTTAGCAGACCTCTGTAAACACAATAAAGGACAACATTTTAAAGGAGGTTTTTAAAGGGGGATTAGCTCTTATCTTTAGCTCCAAATGTATCTGTTATGCAAGAAAACACAGAACATTCCTACCTTTCCACATACTGGATGCAACTCTTCATAGTATATATAACTAGGGAATAGTCTATCTACTAAGAAAAACACTGACTGATCGATTTGCTAGGCATGATGTATTAGAAGTCTTCCCATATGACATATAAAATATAAGAAGATGGGTATGATTATTAAATAAATCCCTTGAGATATTCAACACTTTATTATAAAATAGGCTTTGTGTTAATGATTTTGCCCAACTGTAGGCTAACGTAAATGTTCTAAGCATGTTTAAGGTTGGCTAGGCTATGATGTATGTTAAGTTAGGTGGCATGTATTAAAATGCATTTTCGCCTTACAATATTTTTGCCTTACGGTAAGTTTATAGAAAGGTAAGCCCATCGTAAGCCGGCGAGGGGCTATATTCTGTTATTTAGAGGCATAGAATGACCTGAAGAAGGGCAGCTGACAGTTGATGGTCTTCTCAGTCACTCCTGCCCCTTTTTCCTCCATCTCTTTCCTGGTCTTATTCGCTTATTGTTTGCATTAATTAGTAATCTTCCTTGTCCTGGCCGTGTCCCCAGTGCAGACGGACTTCCATACATCTTTCCTCCTTCAGCTGTCCTTTGTCCTCTCTGATTATGATCTCAGCTCCCTTCTCCACAGTCATAAATTCCCATTTGCCCCCAGGACTCAGTACCTGCTTATTTTTACCTGACCTCATGTCCTTCATTTCCGGTCCAACATGCTCTGTTTTGTTCTCTTTTAAAAAACTGATTTGTATTCCACTTTAAAATAATTACAAATACCAGTATGTTTTCCTTTTTCCAGATATTGAAATTCCACATTTTTGTCCCTTTTTCTTAAGCACTCTTAAGCAAACCGCCTTATCTTTTCAAATCTAAATTCTGCTACTGTCATTTGTCATACACTTATCTCTAATAGTTGACTCCTGTAAGATTTTGCAACCTCTCTCTTTCGCTCTTTTTCAGATCACTAAAGTTATCTTTCACATGCAAGATCGAAATTCCTCTGCTGGCAGATCCCCCCTTTTTAGCCCCTATCAATTATTTTATACCCACTTACCCAAGTGCTCTTTGACAGCACACAGTTGATTTTCTATTTTCTTTTACGTTGCAAACTCAGATCTCAGTAAAGATTCCCTAGAGAGTGATTGTTACTGACTATACTGTAGGCAAGTTAACTTAATTCAGTCTAAGCAATTATTAACAGCTGAGTATGGGTATAATGAAAAAGAATGGTATAATATTTTAAAATCCTCCTGAATGTTTATTGCCTTAAACTTACACTTACTGCCAACCATATTCAATCAAAGTAGTCCATTAATTTCCAAGGGTTGTTTTATGTAGCTTGTTATACTTGATGTTCCAATTATACATCAAATATTAGGTGTTCACTGACAAATATACATAGCGATCAAATAATAAATGCGAAATTCTTATTCTTAAAAGCTACGTGGAAACATTGCAGCATGGGTCACTTGTAGCTTCACTTCAGTTTCCTTTAATGTTGTTGTGGCTTGTGTGGGAATGCCAGATGATGTTGAAAGCAATGGACACAGCTGGGGCAGGTGCTCGCCGACATCGTGGGAGACACGGGACCCCTGCAGTGACACCTCTCTGAGATGTCAGAAATATGCCGAAAGTCTTTCTTCTTAGATGCTATTTACACTAAACATCATGCGTAAGTTAAAACGTGCTGTAGAAAACCTGTGACTTCTTTGAACGCTGTGTGCAATTTCCTTCAGCTTGATTCCCTACCTATTTGAGTGGTTAACTGAACTACTATTGACAACCTGACCCCAAAGCAATACCCTGAAGCACACTTTAAGTAAGCCAAATATTGTCAAGCCTTTGTTTTGTTGTTTAGTGCAACATTGATGTCTCTGTCCAGAACACATAGTTAGTTAGTTATTCCTCTTCGCTCTGGTTGGAGTAGAGGGCTTTCACACTAAGTCTCCATCTTTCTCTCCAGAACACATTCCCGAGCGTTAAATGGGGGGCACCAAGATTTATTACAATGGCAATAGTCTCAGGGTCGCATGATGGTGCCGGGGGGCAGCCCTGCTGCCTCATGCCTCCAGGGTGGATGGTTTGAATCCTGCCTCCATTCTTTGTGTCTTCTCCCCTTCTACCATCCCATGACGTGACGATTTCAATTGGCTTCTCTGCATGTATCCAGCATGTACCCCTGCCTTGTGCCCTGTGCCGACTGCCATAGCCCCCTGTAACCTTGACCAGGACAACCGGTAGGAACATGGATGAATGGTAATACTCCCCTCCTCTAGAGGGCGACTCCTCCCCTGGTTTCTCTTTGGATCAACCATCTATGCCACTCTTTCAGTGAATCAGATTTTCACCCAGTTCTAGCTTATTTGTGATTTAAAATAAACAACCAAGAGTACATTATCACAATGGGTATTGTTGGTTGTTTAATTAGGGCAATAGTCCAAGCCTTTATTGTGCCTATTGGCATCATCATCGGCATCTTCCTTTAATCTCACTGGTCATTGTCATTGTGACCTAAAACAACCCGCACAAGACCTTGGAGACACCAACAGCCTCTCCAAAGATCTAGCCGGAAGGTTTCTTTTATTTTACTGCAAAAACCACATTCACTACCTCACTAGGCTAAAAATCCTCTTGTGAGTCTGTGGTCGCTGTCAAAGTTCTGAGAAAATGATTTTGAAAATATGGTTAATGGATTTTTTCCAGCAGTGTAAGTTTCTGAATAATAACTCGGTAATTGCTAATTGCCAGTAAATTGGGTGGTTTACAGTATAACAATAATGTTGTAATTCCTTTATAACTGTACTGGAAGGGCTGAAGATAATCTTTTGTATTTCATATGGCAACATGTGAAAATAAACTCTTTACCTTCCCGGTACATAAAACCTCCCATGCATTACGCTCTTTGTCTGACTAAATAATCTGTGATTATTGTAACTATGTCAGCACCTCTAGAACATTCCAGTGATGTTCTGATAAATCAGGCAAAATGTTTCTAGTGTACACTGTTCTGATGGCCAGTTTTCTTTTATGTTCCCAGAGCATTAAGGTCACCCATTATGTTTTTCAATGTCAGTTTTTAACAAATTAATGAAAAATTACTAGTTAAATACTATGCAGTCAGTCAAATCATTTTATAAATGTATACTGCTATTTTAGTAGCATTCTATTGCAAACTTATTGATGTGCAGACCTAGTGGCATTTCTATAATGTTTCTAAATCTAAAACTATTAGCAAATCATCCATCAGTTAAATTCTTCAAATCTAGTACTAATGGGTGTACACTAGTTGAAAAAGACAGGCCAAAGGAGCCAACAGAATTATAGAAATTAGTAATCCCAAGATCCTGGCACATTTGTCAGTAGTAGTAGTATAGTAGTAATAGTAAAATAGTAGTAGTAGTTGTAGTAGTAGTACTTTATTGATACCAAAGGAAATTTCAAAAGAGCTACAGCAGCATAGACAAAAGTGACTTCAAACTGTACATATACAATAGAAAAAGACACAATGCTATACAGAAGATAATGTGCACGCCTGCTAATTCAATCCCTCACATAATGAAGTCCTTCACATGAACTCCTATCGATTTGTTTGTTCACCCATTGCTTTCAGCTGAGCCTAACTAACAATGTGACTTACAAAGTGGTGGCGTCTCAGCCCTCAGTGCCTGATCTCACAGCCCTTTCAGTGACCTGAGACCTGCTTTGTTTACTTATGTATTTCCTCTTGATGCTGAAATATAGCCCATTGTCACTTTCATTAACCATAACTCCACTCCCCTCCTGCCTGGAGCAAATCTTACAAAAGGGAATATTGCATCATTGTATATATTGATCACAATGTGTAAGCCTTATACATCTGTATTTATGTCTGATTAATGGTAGATATTTCATTCTACTTTTTTATGAATAGCAGATTCCACCTGCTGACTGAATGAGATACTGACTTGTAAACTACAAATGTTAGATTCTTACTGTCTTGGGTCTCATTTTTCTCCTCCCTCCCCAGCTTGTTCACATCCATTTCCATTTTCCCTTTCAGTATTTATGTGCTGCCTCTGCCATCTTCTATCTGGCTTCTCTTTGGTCTTTAGATACCCTCTTGGTCTACAGCAGCACTTCTCCACCTCTACCTCTTCTGATGGGTCGGTCCAGTCCATACTGCCAAAGTGGACAATGGGTGAATCTCAATATGCATACTTCACCATACTCATGTTCTCGTGTGCCCGTTTTACATCATCTTCCTTTGCCGAAGACCAGTTCCAATACTAAGAACACAAGTACAGAGGATGGTAAAAAAAAAAAATCCCGGATATTGGTCTTGCTCCGCCTCAAATATTGAGGATACATCAGTTGCATCCTTGCAGAGCAAGACCAATCCCATGATTCATTGCACCCCAAGTTCGTTCTTGGAAGGCAAGTTAGCAAGACCGGTCTTGCCAATCCCACAAGTACTGTCTTTGTGTTCTTGGTATTGAGATTCACCATATAATTTGAACAATTCTGCATATCTGCTTCAGGGGGCACTATTCTGGAACACATTTCGCCACTGCTCCATTCCACCATGATGTGCTAAGAAGCATTAGTAGGGATCATTTCTACCTGCACTACATCAGGCACCACAACACTTCCTCCCAAGATGCCACTCTCCACCTCCTGCCATAACAGGGCAGGAAGTAGGGCTGGGCAATTAATCGAAAAATAATCAAAACCAACATTCAAAACCTCTAATCGATGTAATCTTCTCCATGTTGGTTACATTGGTTATTTTTTGTTCTGTTAATACTTAAAAAAATGTGTCAATACTTAATGATGCAATTAAAAATTAGAAAACAAGCGTTTTGCAAAATCATACTTGCTCGTTACGTTAGCGACTCGCACTTTTGAAACCATTTAACTGAATGATTTCAGGTATGTAACTAGAGTTTGTGGGAAATGTAAAACGTAAAAAATGTATAATAGTAAAACATGGATATATTTTGCCAGTTATTATATGATGTAAAGTATTTGGGAGCGAATATTTGTTGTTTGGCAAGAGTCAACAGTTGGCTATTGGGGACTTTTTTTTGTTTTTTGTAGACCCCTGTAAATATTTTTTAAAATATTTTTCATAGTATTATCTGTTGTGGTTTATTAGTGTTAAGTTATGAATGATACTCGATTAACTGTTTTATAGAAGCAATAACATAGCTTACAGTACTTGAAGTCGTATGGTTATAGTCCAGTATATCACGGCCTGCGGCCTCGTGCCTACAACCGAATAACAGCCGTGATATATTGGAGTACAACCACACTCCTCGTATGTTATTACTTAAATAATAATCAGATTTTCTAATATAGTCTAATCCAATCTTGTACAGTTGCCCCTCCAGATTGACGAAGTGGACATTCACGGAACTGGCCGTGAACGATCTTACCGAAAGATCACAAAAACTTATGGACGACGCGTACGCAGCTATTTATACATCATTTGCGTTTGGTATCAGTCCAGTATGCCGCTGCCCGGTGGGCAGCCCCAGCACTACAATGTAATACATAAATATTAGTTAATTAAGGTTGTTTAATATTTGTCAGTGTAAATATAATATCTGTAATATTTATTTTTGGATTAAAAAACACGTATTATGGGATCTAGGCATCTTAGCTTTGAATCACTCTGCATCTTTTCTCAGCAGCCAGCCTCACTCATACGTTAGCTGTCTCTTACCGGAGAATCTCGTTAAACGTTTCCGTGCCATTACTTTCGCATTTTGAATAAAAGACTCAAGCATCATTTTCACATTTGCAGTGATCTTCGCCCTTAATGTGAATGGGTGGCTGTAGCTGGTTCTCCTTTGCTAACCAGGAAATCATCTCCCTACACAAGTCAGCTTTAACATCACAATATACTCACCTATCATTCTATCAGCCATGTGACTGGTTTTTAGTTTTAGAACAAACTACAGCTGTTTAGAAGTTTTTCTCTTAAACTCATTAGTAGTTCTTAAATGTACGCTGATTATTTTGAATTAGCAGTTGCCACACATCAAAACAGTTTTAATAATTTGTTAATGTACAGTAAGTTTCCCTCTATATATTATTGCCATATGAATCTTTCAGCTGGTTCTGAGAAATGATAACATTACAGAAAACGTTAAATAAGGAAGGTTACTCATCAAAGAACCACAGTACGGAGTTTCCCTGCTGCTCCTGAGAAAAATGACTAATGTGTCCCCAGATACCAAGTCAGACTTCAGTAACTGAACTCTGTCTGGTATCTTAGCTTGAGTATTTAAATAATCTCTGTGATTATTGGCCAACAAAATGCAAAATGTTACATTACGGCAATAGTAAATGATTCCCAAAATAAGAAATATATTCTAGGAAAGATGTGAAATTACTGAAGTCATTAAACGAACAGTGAGGGACAATAATAATCCACAACATACACACAGTGTTCCAGTGAGCCCTAATCCCCAAACTGCCACACTATTGGTCAGTATTGGTGAGGACATGACCCCATCGTCCGTACCTTTGATGTATACCTCAGAAAACCTAACCCAGGCAGGAGTACACCCTAGATGGGATGCTAGTTCATCACAGGGCTAATACACATACAGAAATCGCCTCATTAAATGAACATTCACCTCTATTAAGCACTTGTTCAACATCTTTAACCTCTATGTTAAGCTATTAGCAATTCATTCAGCAACATATCTTTCTGCAGCTAATGCATTCCTCCCATTGGCTGTTTAAGGAGACATCCACCTTACTGCTGTAATCACATATTAAAAACATCAGGGCTAATGTCAGGTTCACGTTGCATTGCAGGGCTTCTGGCTGGCTCATTCAGGGCAGAGTCTCGCTGCTAATTAAGCTGGCAATCCTGCCAGCTGCCTCTCTCCCTGAGGTTAAATTAGTGGCTGTCCATCAATAATTCTGACAGCCTTTAAAAATCATATAAGGGACCTGAAACAGATCTAAGAAATGTAACCTATACTGGAAGCATAATGGACTGTGATGCCATTGAAGAACAATTAAATGCAGATATTGAACTGAAGGCACTGTAAGTGATTATGCTAGGACCCCATTTTGTGACTTTTTTTTATATTTCGCAGTAACATTTGCATATTATATATTTAGCTAATTCATATAATTGAGAAATTGACCTTCAGATTTTCTAAATTCATACTTGATTAGTGCTTTATCTAAAAATCTACTACTATCACAGTAGATCCAGCTACTAACCAAAGGTGTCTGTAAGTGTCTAGTTTCATTCAGAAAACTCTACTTTTTCAATAAGACCAGTGCTAATCTTAGCAGTAATGATTTTATATGCCCAGAATATACAAACTACGGCAGCTGTCACATGACTCATGCATACCTCAGGTGCAGCATAAGGAAGAAGTCATGTGACTTTGGGGAAAAAAATCTCCCTCTAAGACTTTTTTGTAATGTATTATGTTACAGTCAATTGGTTGATTTGACCATTTAAGTAAATATATAGACTGAAAAGAAACAAATAGATGTTACCTGACTGCAAACTTAATTTTTGTTTGTTGTAAAATACACTGCTCAAAAAAATTAAAGGAACTCTTGTTAATCAGAGTAAAGCATCAAGTCGGTTAAACTTCTGGGATATTGATCTGGGGTGCGTTTCCCAAAAGCTCCCGTTAGCAACTTATGTAGTTGGACCCATTCAGTTGCATGGTTCAACTATGT
>JAODJU010000130.1:24935497-24967300 GCA_026776725.1 Gnathonemus echidnorhynchus | reverse complement strand
AAACAGACTTCATGAGGGTGGCCTGAGGGCCCGACGTCCTCTGGTGGGCCCTGTGCTCACTGCCCGGCACCGTGGAGTTTGATTGGCATTTGCCATAGAATACTAGAATTGGCAGGTCCGATACTGGCACCCCGTGCTTTTCACAGATGAGAACAGGTTCACCCTGAGCACATGTGACAGACGTGAAAGGGTCTGGAGAAGCCGTTATGCTGCCTGTCACATTGTTCAGCATGACCGGTTTGGTGGTGGGTCAGTGATGGTCTGGGGAGGCATATCCATGGAGGGACACACAGACCTCTACAGGGTAGACAGCGGCACCTTGACTGCCCTTAGGTACCGGGATGAAATCCTTGGACCCATTGTTAGACCCTATGTTGGTGTAGTGGGTCCTGGAATCCTTCTGACGCATGACACCTCCATGTTAATTAATTTATCGATTAAGTAATGACTTAATAGTATTGGTTAGTCATATGAGGTGTGCTACAGGTCAAGACAAAAAATACATTGGTGTATTTGACGGTTGCTGCAAATACAGGGGTGATTTTAATAAAGGTTTTGAAATAGTTAAGCTGGCACTTATAGACACAGTTTTGCACCAACATGAAAATCATATAAACATCATTTTCTTTGACTGCCTAAGACTTCTGCACAGTATTGTATATAAGAAATAGCAACATTTCTTATATACATGTAATAGTAACAATAGTGTATATGTTTAAAATTACACGTAGAAGCATTTGTCAGTGTAAGGGTTCAGTAAAAGGGTTTTATACAGCAAATAACAGGGTTTCAAATTAAGCCTTGCGTTTTGAACTGGGATCTGAAAGGCTTATCTGAGTTTATAACAGCCTATCTAGGCACTGAGCGGGGCTGGCTGCCTTTTAAGCAGCTTCCTGTCTTTCCGGATGGCTGTAGCCAACATCAACAGAGGTCTGACCTTTACATTGACCCCAGGTTGGTGACGGAGCATCGACTCTCCCCTGGAGGCAGCAGCTGCGCTGGAGGAAACAAACTGTTCCGGAGGTTTAGGAAAGTGAACCGCGAGAGAGTATGCAAGCAAGGAAGGTTCTCGCCTCACTCTCCGCCCCAAAGTGAGCCGCGAGAGCGTACACGACCGAGGAAGGCTCCAGCCTCACTCTCCGCCCCAAAGTGAGCCGCGAGAGCGTACACGACCGAGGAAGGGTCCAGCCTCACTCTCCGCCCCAAAGTGAGCCGCGAGAGCGTACACGACCGAGGAAGGCTTTGTTTTCATTTACAGCACATTCGTTTGTGGGGCTATGAAGGCATTGCAAGTGTAGGGTTCTGCCAAACATATTCCTTTAAATAGCTACATCACAGTCTGATTAGACAAGACATGCAGAGCCGATTCCAGGGACCTTAGGGCCCTTAGGAAAAAAACTCCATGGGGCCCTTAGGAAAAAAACTCCATGGGGCCCTTAGGAAAAAAACTCCATGGGGCCCTTAGGAACAAAACTCCATGGGGCCCTTAGGAAAAAAACCCCATGGGGCCTCCAACTTCCCCTCCCCCAGCATGATAAACTTTTCCTTTTTTTTTTTACTGTGAAGTGTGTATTAATGATATCACCAAAGAGAATTTAACTCAAGACCTTTATTTATACTTTTGTGAAAAACAGAATACACAAAATAAAGCAGATTTGTCTTTGTAATGTACCATGTAATGAGTCATCCTCGGGGCCCCTCCTAGCTCAGGGCCCCAGGCCCTTGCCTGCTCTGCCTGTCCTGTCATTGAGCCTCTGGTTTTACATGCTATATGTACATTTGTTGTTATTCCCGACTTAAACTGTTCAATGGAGAAACCTAATTTGCTTTGAAGAGGGAAGATGGAAGTGACCACTGGCAGACCGGTAGTGTGGGATAACTCCCCAGTGTCCTCGCAGTTTATTCATGAGCCCATGGGCAGAGGGGAGCCCCCTCCCCCCCCCCCCACCACATTAGCAGTGGAGCCGCTTTCTCGCCGCTCATCTCGGAGGATGGGGTCCCACTGCACTTTGGCACTTTGACCTAATCTCGTTTTCTGCACGGCTGCAGGCAGAGTCACCTTTGGGTTTATGGTATTTTGATGCAAACAAGGCCGGAAGGGCGCCTGTGTGTCACGCCGGTGCTCTGCCGGTCCTGCTGAATGGCCCCTGCCGTAGCCAGGGACAAAAATGTGACAGGGAGCTTTACCATCGCCCCCCGTGGGACAATCGGAAAATTATTGCCCCTTTCAGAGGAGAGGTCTCTCCCCTTTTGGGCCGCCACAGCACTGCTTAGCATCTCCACGGCTCTACATTGTGGCCCAGGCTGCGCTCCGAAAGCCATGAGCCGGGGGGCCCATTGTGTGCGGCGAACACTGGCCCCGCTAAGAGGATTAACTCGCAGTATCCCATGGCCGGCCATCACTGGCCCTCACTGGCGCTCAGTGCGCTGTGCATTCACATCATTATATATATATGTCAGTATATATGTGTGTGTGTGTGTGTGGATTAGGTTTATATTACTTTGTGGGGACCAAATGTCCCCCACAATGTAATGAAAACCTGTTTTTTTTTTTACATTGTGGGGACCATTTTTCAGTCCCCACAAAGATCTGTGAATGCAATGAAAAAAGTAAAACTGCCAAAAGTTTAATATTTTGTTTGGTTACTTATAGTTAATGTTAGGGCTGAGTCAGGGTTAGGGTCGTCATGTTGTGATTAGAGTTTTCCCAATAGAAATGAATGGAGAGTCCCCACAAGATATAATTACAAACCTGTGTGTCTGTGTACGGACGTCTTCATATATCCAACTATCCAAGCTATCCTCAATACCATATGTATGTGCAAGTAATTTATATAATGTAATCATAACCCAATACAATAACCTACGTGTTTGTTTGCTCATATAATGCGGTCTTTGGGGTCAGCGATCTTTCGGACTGTTTGGGTTAATTACACCTAAACGCAAGCCGACCAAAAGAGGGATTTCTATCCCAAATAGTTACGGTGGAAAGGATCAATTTATTTATTTCGGCCAGTGTCTCCATTTGCAAGGGTGTCCGTTTTGTTGTAGTTGTACAGGCTAAATGATGAGGTCATCACTTAATTTTGTGTTAATCTGGCCCCAGATGTTACCGTTCAGGAGTTTGCTGTTTCCTCATTGGTCACCATGGAATTATCAATATGTAAAAAAAAAGAAAAAATCAAAAGCAATGATTTTTTTAATGTTATTTGTCATTTAACAACAATACAAATAGTCAGAAATTGTGTTTTAATGTAATCAAATTTATTTTGAAATAACAATACATAAGGCCCAGATAAAACATCTTATTTCAGTCTGCTGCTGTTAGGGTGACACACAAAGCATGTGCCAAGGGATGATGAATGAGTTTAATAAGTCTGTAGCTGGCGGATATGTGCCACAGACAGATCATAAAAAAAACAAACAAACAATTTACATGTCTCAGTCTTCATCAGAGGCCTGTGCACCCTGTACAAGCACGGGCCTGCCTCACTGCTCTGCCAATTACGAAAACAAAAGCAGGAACCAACAGCAACCTGGTTAGAAGCAGACACACACTGCGAGTTCCTTTCAATGGTATGTGTGTGTGTGTGTGTGGTCCAGGTATACAATGTCCCCACAATGTGATTAAAAACCTGTTATTTCGACATTGTGGGGACCATTTTTTTCAGTTCCCACAAGAGGAAATTCAATGTTATAAAATGCTGTGGCTGCAATCAAGATACTAAAAATGCATTTTGTATTTTGTATTGTATTTTGTTTGGTTACTTATGGTTAAGGTTTGGGCTGGGTAGGGTTAAGGTCATTGTTGGAATTAGGGTTTTCCCAATAGAAATGAATGGATGGTCTCCACAAAGATATGAATACAAACGTGTATATGTGTCTGTGTGTGTGTGTCTGTTCAAGTGCGCATGTAAGCATCCCTCCGATAAGGGATGTCCCCTCGCCTATCATCACATGATTCACCCTGAGTGGAGAGACCCATTCATGTGCGTCTCCACCTCACACGTGTTTTTATTTCCTTCAGCCCTCAGCTAAGGCAGGTGGTTTCTCCCGGGCTCTCCGGTAACTGGAGACCACCGTTTCTCGAGGAGCTGCAATTTACGGAGGTACCGATCGCACAAGTATCGGCTGTCTATGCCGTGCCACATTTGATTTCAAAGGCCCAGCTTTGACAATGGCTTCTGGTAATAACAGTACTGCTTTCCCCTGTGGGAGAGGGGGTGAATGATATCGCGCCACACCATCTCATTTCTTTTAAGCCTCGCACAAACCGCTGACATATCACACAAATGCCTCCTTTATTACCTGGCAGTGATTGTCTGCTGGATGGGGAACAGCCTCCAGAGCCCCGGCACTCATGCCAGCAAAGTGTTACTCTTATTCCATGTGAATTTGTCTCTGTCCGGCCTTCCATGAGACCCCATTATGTATTAACCTATTATTGCAGGCTGGATCGGGCCCGGGTTACACAGTGCCGTGAATGGCCCTTGTATACTCCCTTTAGCAGGGCAGGGGTTTTGAACTGGCCCGAACTCAGAACGGTGTCTCCCGAGAAATCGGACCAGACGGCGAAAGGTCTTTGGCTCACCTGAAGGCTGGAAAGTGTGATTTTCGCAAATCCAAAAATACCGCTCGTCATGTCGGGGACACCATGGGCCCGGCGCTGTGTCGACGCCTGTTTCTGCCAGTAATTAGGACCTCTGTGATTTTCTTATTTTACCATCAGACATGAGAGAATTTGAAAATTACTGACAAGCTGGAAAAGGACAGCGTTTGAACGAATGCATTTTCTTTGAATTAATTTATAATTAATTTTTGTTTCCTTATTTATTCTTTTTCTAAATTCCAAATTTTTGTTGTTTTTTTTAGGTATGTTTTTTTGTTTTAAAATTTTATGTTTTTTTTTTGTTTAGAATTTATTTTTAAATCAAATAAATTTTCCATTTAAATAAAACATCTGAATTCCTGTGTTTTATTAACTCATGAAGATGCTATTTTTGGAATTTAAATAGTAATGCACAGAGTGGACAAAATAACCCGACAGTATACTGATATCATACCCGCTGGCTCAGAAAAACTTCAGCCCGTCTTGGAATGCCGTTAGGCAAGTGCTGAGCTACATGTAGCGTGACATTGAACTATTTATTCCCCGTGATTAAAACGCTCCGTTTCATGGAGGAATGACAGAGGTGTACACGTGTCTTACACTGTGCACTGCAGAACTCCTCATAAAGGATCAGTGATGTTTAGATCTGTTAATCTGGAAAACCATTCGTCTTGGTGTCCATGAAGCCACTTCTGATTTTGTTTAAAAGTGTGTATAGGGGCATTATCATCCAGGAATATGGGAACATCACTGGGAAGGATTATAATTGAAGGCATCTTTTAGCTTTCGTCAAACCTGTCTGTGGGTGAATGAAGGCTCCCCACACCATGCCAATTTTCCACATTGCTTAGAGATACAGATTTTGTGCCCCTGGCTCCAGGTTATGCGTCTTTGGATACAGCTGGTTTCTAAAAAGCAGCCCTGCCCTAAATTCTACCTTTGTGTGGCTCATGACGTGCAATTTTTGTCACAGAGATGCTGATTCAGGTAATTCATAGTCTTTGCTCATGTATGTAGTCACATATCAGAATGTTGACTGTCAGTTGTAGTCAGATCTCTTTTATAGCCCATGCATGCTGCTAGCTGACATTCGATACAATGTAACTCATCTCAATCAGTTCTATTTGTGATTGTGATACAAAGTTAATTCCTTTCAATATTTTCCTACCTATATTTACACCACCCATAAATATATTTATATCTCGATGATCCTGACATTGTTGGAACTATCAACACCAGGCAAGTTTAAAGCCTTAAAATGATTATTATGTTAGCAATTTAGATTAATATAAATATGCTAATGATTTTTGCCCATTTCCATTTAATTAATTCTTTTTACACAGTGGTAGATAAAATAAATTCCAGTGTGTATTAAGGGGCTTAGTGGACTGGAGTTAGTGCTTAAGGGCCCTCAAACTGACAAGGAAACAGCATGTAAATATTGCCACTGGTGGGGGATAGAGACCACCCACTCACTGAGAACCGAATAGAACAGCTGACTTGGGAAGCACTATACTGTTAGTCACATGACCTTTTAACTTCTCCGGTGAACTCTCTGCCTTTGTTGTCGTAGTAGTTAAACGTGGAATTTCACTTGGAACGTTTATGCAGATGATAAAGCCTCTCGCTTTTTCCCCAGAATGTTTTTTGTTGCCTCCAGCATGTTGGACTTACTCAGAAAGATGCACAGAAATCTATTTACAGTTTCGATCTAAGCCTGTTGTTTATCGGTTTATAGGCTAGCTGGTAAGTGCTCTCTTTCTCCTGCTTTATTTTGGAGCGATGCGATTGCGTCTGTGTATCGCTCTTAATGAACATCCCCTGACATCAGTGCAGCACGCCCAGCTGTGTTTTTCCAAAGACCCGGGGATGGACACACAGTTCTCTGACCTTCTCGTGTAGAGATACCGCGCCAGGCTCAGCTTCGTGTGGCGGCCGGCCATGAGCCGGAACCCTTAAGCAAGTCATCCGAGAAGCCACAGGGATACCCCCGAATTTGAGATATCATTGCGGAGCGGCTGATCAGTGGGTTTCGTGCTTGCTTATGCTGCTTGCTGATGCGGGCACCATGCTTAGGGAAAGTGACGCATTTAGATACACCAAGATAAAAAACACTCCTCCAGACGCTCTCCTAGCAGTCGATCAGGCCGCTCTCCACATGCTAACTCGGCCCAAATAGCTGCCCTCCCGCTCGAAGAAGCCTCAAGCTGTCTAAACAATGACAGTGAGGGACAGCATTAACTAATATGAAGCGGCCCTGGGAAAGCAGAATGCAAACCTAGAATAGGGGTTCGGGGAAAGAGCAGTATTTTTGTTCGCTTAGGAAATATGAACTGGCTTCTCACATCTGTTTGCTTTGCTTGTTGCATTACCAGGTGCAGAGCACAGCCTGTCCGCAACACAACCACGACAGTCACACGTTGTATACATTTTTCTCCCAGGGTTTTGCAACGCAGCTTAAGTAGTAAAACACCATGTTCTGTAACATTTTTTTTTTTGTTGCATAAACTTTGTCGTATGCCCTTTAATTCCGAAGGTCATCCAGCAGAGAGGAGCAAAAGGAGCAGGACCAGCATTCTGGGAGAACCCAGCTCTTTCGTTACATGATGTCGGCTCTGCCTCATGTGCGTTCGCGAGGCTTGAGCTGGGAATTTATGGAAGATTCCGGCTTGTCGTTCTTTACTGGATTTGGCAGTGCCGGCTGTCAACACGGCTCGTCCCTGAGCGTTTCATCCAGCCTTAAAGGGCTGCTGACAGATTACACATATAGCTTTCCGCCTTTTGCATAGGCAGTCATTATGCTTGACATTTTACCTGTAATCCCATGCTGAATATGTCACAAATTAGCCTAGAAATGCATCTTCAATAGATCACACCACTACGTAGTAGTGGTATCGTAGTCTTGCCAACCTGCCACTTGGCACAGAGTTTAGTTGAGATGTTTTGTTTTTTTCCACTCTTGTGTCCTGCCACTTGTTTGAACTTGTGTTTAAGAGTAAGACAGCAGAAAGAGTTCATTGAAACTGTTTGGCCCGATGTTGCTGGTTCAAATGTCTGAGCTATGCAGTCATAGTTATTATCCTATTAATCTTCCAGCTTCTAAACCTGTATCATGCTGTGTCACTGACACGACCTCACGCTGAACTGCAGATTGACAAGTTTTTCTTTTTTCTTTTAAAAAAAGGAGTGTGTTTCAAGTTTTGCTGCCCTTATAATTGTCCAGTGTTTGAGCTATTTTACATAGATATTGGCAGCAGGGGAAAGGTAGACATTTTTTATTCCCAGAATGGATATAGACTTGAAACATGGGCTAAGGGTTTAATCACACAGAATGAAAAAAGCACTGTTTAAGTTAATATTAATAAAGAAATCTTGGCCAACATTTACTATGAATGCCTTCAAAATTCTATGAACACATTCATAATATATTATGCATTCATAAAGCAATATAAACGTGCCTATAAATAATTTTAAAAGGCATAACGCAGAATAGCCATCTTATTACGCATTTATGAAGCTTTCATCTATAATGCACTATAGATACCATTATAATGCAGTACAAAGCATCCTTAAGCTTTCTACCGACTGTTATAATGCATTATGAAGCTATCCGTAATGCACTATTGATGAGAGCTTTACTGCAGCTTATGAAGCATTATAATCAACACTATAATGCCTCATGACTGTCAATAAAAGATGCTTTATTAAATCTTATAGTGACACTTATAATGTATTGTGAAGGTATGAATAATGCATTATGGGTGACAGTTATAAGTGTTACCAAATGTTACCCAGTCTTGCATACCTTTATGTGCTTATAACACTGTCCTGTACTCTTACAAATCATTGTTTTTTCTCTCCAGAGGAAAAGAGAGGTCCAGATATTGTATTTGAGAACAGAAAGTGTGACTGCTGCTTTGAAATGCATATTTTCAGGTTCCTCTTGCTATTTGCTTTTCTTTCCATAACATGCACTTTGTTTTTGCATAATCCTCCATATGGCTTGTATGTAAGGTCATCCATTGGCATGCCCCCCCCCCCCCCCCCACCTCTATGGAGTTTTATAGCCAGGCTACCATCTCCTTATTCTTGAAATACTTTGATGCAGAACCTGTCATCTTTGACTACCTCCGGTCTAGTGTCTCTAGACCCAAACTGAAGTGCCCAGTGTTGTGCCAAGCTAAAAACCTCGTGTGTACGTCATCGTGGAGGCAATAAGTATGTATGAGATGCCTCATTACCATTTTTCTAATGCTGATATTGTCCAGCCAACACTGATTTATTTTAAGCTTTAATTTCAAGACACATTTTCTTCTATGGTATCCTTACGCTTTCGGAGGCCCTGCATAGCACACCTGACTGAAACTGAGAAGTCTTTGCTAAATCCGTCCATGATTCATAAAAATCACGGCAAACCGAGAGAGCAACACCCCAAGGCTACAGCGACGTTTCCCCCTTGATCTTTTCTTCTGTGTTTCCGCAAAGCCGGCCGTTCTGAATGCCTCACACCTTTACCGAGGCTACACTCTCATTGAGCACACATGCAATTGATAGCTTAGCCTACATTTCAAAGTGCACTGGCGCCACCCAGTTAACAATTAGATATACACCAGCGAAACTGACACTTAACTCTCGCAGTTGTTAACATTGATGACAGTCTCCATGCTAAGAATTACGGAAAACGTGAGCTAGTCGAGGCTGGTTTGAGATGCTCGCTTGTAGATGTATTTTAATAGTGTAAGAATGTGGTTTTGGTTCTGTTTTCTGTGATACAGTAACATACCTGAGAATTGTGTGCTTAATGGTCGTTATATAACAACATTCCTGTGTTTATATATATAATATATATAACCCCAAAATGCTTCCCTTAAGTATTTCATACAGGATGAAGATAACATGCCACTCTTTCTCCTCTTTAAGAGGTAAGGAGCAGATGCTGAATACAGCGTGTTGCCACACCCACCACATGACAAACCACCTCAGGGATGAGAGCTCCAGCGCAGCCATGCAGCAGGTGATACTTCAACATCTCACTAGTCCAAATGGACCAGTATGAGTGTTTTCCAGTGGCTGGAGTACCAATCCTGCCACCAACCCCCAAATTTATTCTGTAAATTGAAGAACCTCCTTGAAGGGCTGGATGTAGATTAACGTCATACCCAGGAGAAAGCAATTACAGGTTGGGCTCAAGGGCCCAACGGAGTAGGATCACTCCTGGCGTTCATGGGATTCAGACCAGCAACCTTCCGATTGCTGGCACAGACCCCTAGCCTCAGAGCCACCCCTCTGCACTCCTTAAGGACGTTGTTGAAACAGTCTGAAGCAGTGAAATATTTAAGCACTTTACCCAGATAATTGTTTAGCTAAATCATGGCAAGTATGTTTAAAATCTCTTTGCCAAGCTCTTCATGCAGAAGTGGGTGACCTCCCAATGATGTCTCAGTAATATTTTTTTAATAGTTTTTTCTGTTACATAATGACATAAATAACAGGTATGGAACTCGTCAAAGGAAACACCTGTCATTTTGACTTTGTGGGGACATCTTCTTGGTCTGTGATTGCAATAAAAAAACTGAAAAAAGCCAAAAGTCTGTTTTTTTGTTTGGTTCCTTATGGTTAAGATTAGGGCTGGGTAGGCGTTAAGGTTGTCATTGTTGGGATTAGGGTTATGCCCATAGAACTGAATGGTGAATCCTCATAAAAATTTAGATACCTAATCTGTGTGTGTGTGTGTGTTTTGTTTATTAAAGCCAGATAGCTTATATTCAATGTATTTAAGTGGATTTACAGAAATATGTAGCCACATCAAAATTTCCTTTATAAACATCAGACAACACTTTCATTGCTATAAGCCTGTGCTTGTGGTTGAGCATTTAGAATGATTAGGGATATTCAGTACTTTTTAAATTTGATTTTAAACAATCCATATCCTCAAGTTATTTGCATGCTTTTAAAGTGAATGTGACCATAGGCAGAAATACCTCTTAAGAATATTTTCAGCTCTTAAATTACAAGTTCAGTAGTTCTTGTGCCATTATTGCATTCTTCATACATCTTTATGCATATGTGACTTTGATGCAGTTCTTTGTAGGTGAAGCTCAGAGCTGTTTTTCTGTCTTCCTTGTGAGGTTTAATTACAGCTCGATATTTTTTAACCACATTACATGAGCTGGATGAGTTGCAAGTTAACACAAGTTTGGGAGACACGCCGCACTTAAAATGAAATTCAATTACAGATGCTCACCACACATGTCGGGATGATGTCTTCTAGGAAGAAGCTGTGTAATTAGGTGAGTTCTGATGGTGTGTGCATTAGCTGTGCTGGGGTTAATTCGTGGGGGGTGTCTGAGCGAGAGGAGTGTGGAGACCTCCAGAGACAAAGAAGAAGACGAAGAGCAGTGATTCCTGCAGCATGGGAAGATCAGACGTGATGGCCGTGGGTGGTATCTACCTTCTCCAAAAGTAGAGCTCTCAGCATGTCGTTAAGGGGGGGTGCTGGCGGAGGGAGCTAGCTGTCCAGAGAAACCTGGGGGCAGTCAGACTGGATCCATCCTTAGTATCTGCAAATTAAATTAAATTAAATTAAATTAAATTAAATTAAATGGCTCATCTATTTAAAGCAGCAAAGTACTGGGCCCCAAGAAAGTATAATATATTAGTCCCCAAACCAGATTAATCCAATTTTGTTCTGGATTTTTTAGGGTCCCTATTACACAAACGCCTTTGGAATCATCCTTACACCCACCCCCCCTTTACAATGCTGCTGCTACTACTACTACTACTACTAATAATAATAATAATATAATTATAATAATAATAATAATAATTATAGCAGTCCTGGGGGTATTCTACAAAGCTGAATTTCCCAGGTAGCTGGATAACTTAAGCCAAATGTGAAAACTGGCCAATAGGAAGAGAGGAAAGTGACATTCCCATTGGACAATCCTTAAATTTGGTTGAAGTTATCTGGCTAATAAAGAAGTCCTGCTTTGTGGACCCCCCCACCCCCCCACCCCGAAAGCTCAGTGAAAAGCTGCCCTTGCTGTGGTGTGTGCAGTGCAGGGCTGTGTCTCCCCTTGGGTGCCCCACTGACACACTCCCTCTCCAGGCTGTCAGTGGGCTTCAGTCCAGCGGCTCGCTGTTATTTACCGGAAAGAGGCGTAATTAGGTAATCCCCGGGAAGTACCTTGGGCTTAATCTCTCAGAAAGGGAGCTGCGGCGGACACCAGTTTTGTTGAGAGACCTTTCTTGGCGGTAGTGGCAGTGGTTCTGTTTGGGTTTTCCAGGTGAAGGAGGCGGGGCACTCATGATCTGAGGAGGGGGGCCTTGGGGGGGCACCGATGGGGAAGGCGAAGGAGGCGGGGCACTCATGATCTGAGGAGGGGGGCCTTGGGGGGGCAGCGATAGGGAAGGCGAAAGAGGCGGGGCTCTTGTGATCTGTGGAGCAGGTTGTTTCCCCATCGGAGCAAACTATTAAATAAATACATCCCAAAACAGCCCCCTACAGGGTTTGCATGCTTTAGGTTGGGTTAATAGGTTATGTCCAGCACATATTATATGTGTATTATGTAAATAAGAATAAAACATATTATACTATACTAATTATAGTTTTACTGTTATAGTATTATAATAATAATGAAGCTTTTTAATTAGTTTCTATTGGCTGAAACAAACCCTTTTCAATATGAAAAAGTGCAGTGATCTGTGTTTTGTTCTACAAAATATTCACACATATGAAATCTTTAAGTTAAACATTTCTGTCAGAACTTCTCTGAAATCTGTACTCATATGTATTAAGTGTTAAAAACACTGCTTCTGATATAATTATCATATTCCATGTACCAGAGAAGTTGCTCTGGCTGGTTGTTCCCACTGTTATCTAAGCCTGAGGAGGAAGGATCAACAATAATTCCAGTTTATTTCTCAGCCTTGAGGGATACCGTGACAGTTCTGTTTTTGTAAAAGGGAAGAAGACCTCAAGTTAAGATTCCTGAAGGGTCTGTAGATTACGGTGAGCTTAGCTCAGGTGACACGGATGGGTATGGGGTACCACCATAATGCATCGCAGCCTGTGCCACGAAAACAAAGTGTCACATGGGTGGCACGTCAACCACCGTAAAAACAAGTCTGCATTCCACCGGCCGGCCGGTGTCAACAAAGTCACACTTAATCTCCCCCAAAGCACTCCCAATCCTCTTATTTTTCAAAAACATTTCCCCGATAACATACCTTTAGAGATTTAAACCGTAAGTGTTTTGTTTGGACTGCCAGAGCTCCCCAGAAGGACATACTCACTGGTGTCTCCAGGAGCACGGTGAGATCGTACAGCCGCCACAGATCGTCCTGCATCCCTAGATGAGAATCGGCCAATTTCCCCCGTTTGCATCCATTTGGGGGCTCAATGTTACAGTAAGGGGTGGTTTCCATCAGTACGGGGCTGATTTTTATTTATTTTTTTGTTAAAGATAGGAGGACTTGTCAGAGGAAATGGACGCTCCATGACTTCCTCTTGTCTTAATAGCAGATCTTCCCGAAGCCACGCTCCTTGGACGGCAGCATCAAACGCTGGCAGGCTTTCAAAGAGCGCACTGTACAATTTACCGTGCAATAGTCAGGTGCTGATTGTACATGTCTCAGCCAGAGAGGAGAAAATATAATTGATGGAATTATGTGTCAGATGATTTATGGCTAAATGAAGAAAGCCCCTTTTCTCAGCCCAACCCCCCCTACTTCAGCTATCTAATTATTGTTTTGTTTTGTATCGTACATCCAGTCACTTTGGTTGGCGTTCAGCTTTACTTCTTCCCAATGGGGAGGTGTGTTTGAGTGTTGAATGCGACATTTCAGGCGTTTTACCATATTTTTAGAAAACATTCCGAGTTCTTCACTTAGTCCGTGGAAAGAGACATGTTTTGACGTGAGTTTTGACACGTCACCAGTAGTATATGGGTATTCTCTCTGTAACGTTTTCTGCATTGAGTTTATTAGAGGCATCTAAGACATGAAAGGGCTTACAAACCTGTTTTCAGCACTTAGCTTTTAGCTAAATTCTAGCATTCAGCAGTGAGCCTACTAAACGCTAGCATTTAACAGTGAGCCTAAAAACGTTAGCATTTAGTAGCGCGCCTACTAAATGCTGGCATTTAGCAGGAACCCTATTCACTGATTTCTGGGCAGAGTACAAGGGAGATTTACAAGGAAGCCACACTCTAAGAAAGGTGAGGTGGCGCGAGCATCTGGTTTGCTGAGGTACCATCAGATATGCAGTAGGCCTCACCCTTGCTAATTCCTGAATGCCTCCTCTGGTGAATTCTTTGGCTCCCACTTATGCTGCCATGTCGCTCCTAACAAAGAGTTATTGCTTCATAGAAGTCATTATAAACTCCTATAATATGACTGGCATATTAATGGTAGCTATTTAGTATGTTCCATTGCAGGGGAAAGACCTGGAAAGAGCAATAACCATAGATTAAACTACACCTGGCACCCACCTGCCGATCAACACTGAGGAACATTTATAAGGGATCCTTTTTAATTACAAGCCCAGACATTTAAATCATTTTAGAAATGTTATTGACTCCTCGCACTACTAGATTCACATTGCATGTAGATTTCGGGTTAAATTAATTTTTGAAGAAAAAAAAAAAAAAAACGTATAAACTGCTACGTTTTGATTTTGTTGTGGAATTTCAATAAGTCACAGAGACAACAGAGTAAGTGCAGGACAAAAAAAAAATACATTATACACATCATACTTTGTTATGTCAGGAAAAATATATTCATATTTTGCTGAACATATATGGTTTTGAGCAAGATGCTTGACAGGAAGTTTGATTTGGAAACAACAGGCAATATGCACAAATGCAAAAAAAATGATGGCAGGAATCCAGCATCAACAAAACAAGCGAGATTCACTGCCATAAATCTACCACGACTGTCTGAATCCAGGTGTACTCTGGTGTGTTCTGAAAGGGTAATGAAACGTATGTTAGTAAATACAGCTGTATCAGAGAAAAGCCACACCTCAGATCACTGAATGATTTAGGAGCACCTGTAATGTTTATCGGAAAACATTGCAGAATTTAATTAGTCTTTCAATGACTCGCTTGTGGCGTTTGCAGTTTCGATCATGAAGGGCACTGTCTAAGGCAGTGTTTCGCAATCCGGTCCTTAGGAACCCGCAGACAGCCCACATTTTGCTCGTTCTCAGCTCCAAAACGTGGACTGTTTGGCAGAGAGCATTGGGGGGAGCAGAAACATGGACCTGCTGTGGGTCCCCGAGGACCAGATTGGGAAACACTGGTCTAAGGGACTGACCTTGCGTGAGCTGTACTGCAGAATTGGGTATAACGGTCTGTCTTGCAGTGGTGTCCACCTGGCCGGACACTTCACCCAGACAGCAGCCGAAGTGCTCACCGGGGCGACGGGTGATGTGCGTATTGTAAACTGCAGCATTCACACAGATTGCAGGCTTTTCGGGCAAAGTCAATTGTCCGTGTCTGTCTCTCTCTATGATTAAAGGCCTTACGCAATGTACAAAGCTATTGAGCGGCTTGCTATGATAGCGTCTTGCCAAGTGTAAAAACAAACAAAATCACACAGCTCTACGGGAATGGCATTCATTCAGAAACTCTGAATAGGGGCATGTAAGAGTTTTCGAAGCATCTCTTTTTCAAAAGCTTTTTAAGAAAAAAAAAATATTTATGCCCCTGACCAAATAAGCGGGTAAAGATGGATGCATGTAATACTTAAGATCTCAGAAGAATATTAAGCATAAAAATCTAGCAACTGGGACACAGTGTTCAAATGACCAGACCTGTTAAAGCTAAAAAAAAATCTGAAAAGCTTCTTCCCACAATGTTGAAAAGCTAGAGCAATGCAACTGTTAGTTAGCGCCAAAACCTTAGTTTTAATTTAACCAAAGCCATTGGGGCAGCTGGCTTTCTCATGCGGGCGTCTATTGATGCAAAGTAAAGGAATGTTTTGTAAAGATTATTCCATGAGCTAAGATCTTTTCTGTCACTTGGAAAGAAATCCCTCTTGACATCATCCTTCACAATAACAGAGCTTTCTTTTTTTTCTCCTCCTCCTTTTATTCCCTTTTAGACAAAATAAAGAGTGTCCCTAAGTTATCTGGTTTTTGCATAGTTAACATTTTGCTAATGGGTAGTCTGGCTTCTCTGGGAGACTCGGGGACATTTTCTGAAGCTCAGTTCCGTTGTTGTAGCAACGCAGGCTGGGGAGTGAATGAAACAGATGTCAGGGTGTCAGAAGCAGGGGGAAGGAAAACAATCCATCATCCAACAGCTCTCACTCCTCCTGCTCGAGCAAGTCATCGCTTTGACACCCCTCGGCACAGTAATCATCAATTAAGCTTCTTCAATAGCTGACCGTTCAATGCTAACACTTTCCATCTTCCCTCATGCTTTCTCTTTGTTCGCTATGCCTAGCTATTAGCCTGTCAGCCCTCAGTAAGTTAAGTTGCATTTCTTTTTTTGGTATTCTAGATCCCCAAAATGCAAGAAATATGTTATTTCCCTGGAGATGTTTGCTTTTAAATTTGAAATGGATCTGGCCTCCAGCCTTTCAGACATGTTTTACGAGTTCCCCGTTCTGAGGCATTTAACACTTTGCCCCTGGGTGTTACGTGCCACATTTTTCAGGGTGCACTAATGACTACTTATTGTGTCTTGTTATCAATTATATCACAATTTTATGGTTATATATAACACAATTAAATTTAATAAATTACCTAAACAGCAAGCATGTCCCCACTATTCAATATGTATTTAATTCCTTCATCATAGATTAAAAACAAGGAAACTTGAATGTCAGACAATATAAATTCTTGTTCTCTAGGAAGTAGCAGATAAATATTCTGTTTGGATTCTTGGATACTTCTGCAGTACAGGCATAATAAATCACTTTAACTTTCAATCTTGATAAAACAAAAGCAAATGTGACCTAACTAGTAAGGGAAGGAATTATTAAATTATTGTGACCTACAACCCTTCAATATAAACACAACTGGCATTTTTCTCACTTTTTATTGACCAAGCACATTAACAATGTTAATGTCAATTAAAATGTTAACCTTTCTCCACAGTGTTAAAGATATTTGTTCGAGCCGTAAGCAAGCCACCCAACGATTTCAGAACGGGTAACAAATTAAAAACCATTCATTGCCACTTTCTGTGGTAAGTACTTTGCTAATTACATTATGATTGAGGATAAGAGAATTTTGATACTGTCGAGCTGACTTTTATTAACACTGTTTGAAACAAGGACATTTAAAATGTGGTGCGGAATGGGTGTGGCAAATTATATTTGTAATCAAATTCTATGAGTATAAATTAGGTGAACATAAAAAATGTCTGCATCTGAATTTCTTTCACTCAAAAATGTTCTATATTTATTTCTCTTTGGTCACACAGTGTTATCCCCAAATATTCAGTTAGCGAGTTTTTACTGTTCTCTAGACAGTGATGAAAGCTAATACTGAAATTTTAAATGTCTATTTGCTTGTTTTGGACTTTTTCGAAGATAGTGTTGATATCACGCCAATCATTACCACATACCCTGTTCATTTATTGCATGATCTTCTGTTTCAAGGTAAACAAGCGAAGTCGTACACACTTACAGCCTCAGCAGGTCCAACGAATGCTTCACAGCACATGACAAAACCAGTTCATGTGTAAATGTATGGCTGTGCTTGTGAAATGCTCTTTGAAACTCCACACAGTAATAGTTTTAAGGAAGGGATCGGGGTGATACTGAATTATACAAGATGAAATTATATAAATAAAATATTCATATAAAAATAATCTCTTACAAAATATACTCTCTGAACTAAGGATTCCCAGGAAAGGGAAATTAGTCTGAATGATCAGCTTTGCTTCTGGTGTCTTTAAAAAATAATTAGCATTGAGTTACTGTTGCCAAGTAACAAAGTCTATTTTTCTGTTTATAAATCACAGCCAATTCGATTTTTCAGACAACTAGCAGCATACAGAGGGGAAGAATGTTTCTAGAAAAATCTAAGCATTACCAGTTAGACCTGTAACAATACTATTTGCCACCACATTATATTACAGTAGTAATAAAGGTGTTTTTTATGTACATATCCAGTGTCTTGCTCGTTTGTAAAATTGCGATGCTGTCTTTCGTTTGTTGATGCTGTCTTTGTTCAGTTTCCATCAGCAAACACTTGAGAGAAAAAGCTCCCTAGATCTATTCAGCTTAGAAAAGTCTCATATCGAAAGGAATGAAAATAAAATCAGTAGTTTCCTTAAATAAATTAATATTAGGTTTTTTTTTGCATCTAAATAAAAAGTTAAATATCACAATTACGTGCTTTGTTTAGTTCATGCTGAGGAAATATACAGCTTCTCCCCACATGTCCCATGTGTATATGCGCTGGAAATTAGTAATTGGTGGAAAAAATAGGGGGTCCGCAGCTGAAGGATCAGACACAGGGGACAGTCCAGTTTGAACGCTGGAAGCCCAAAGGCTCGTCTGAAGCTCTGTAGCCCAGAGTGCGAAACCTCCAGGATGCGTGTGAGCCCACAGTCTCGTACCAGGACTGATGGTCGTGCTGTCGATCCATCAGACTGGCAAGGCGACATTGCTGTGTCGACTCATCCTCAGCAAAACACGTAAACAGCAGCGCCCGTCTTCTGATTCCCAGGGTAACCAGTTTCTGGCTCGTTCAGGATCGAGGTGCGTCACCCCGGGGTCAGACGCAGAGCGATCACGTGCAAGCGATTCCTCTTCTCCCGTTTCCCTGCGACGCAGGAGAAACCTGTCAGTAATGCGGCCAAGGCACGCGAGTGAGGAGCAACCCCGCTGGCGCACGCAGGTGTTCATTTGCACGTGTACACCTCTGTCCTCTCGCTGCATGTGTTGCACTTGACATAGCAGCACCACAGGAACTTGCAGTTGCACTGCCAGACGCGCGAGTACTGGTGCGTGTTGTAGCCGCGCCCGCAGCACATGAGGTCGCAGCCGTTGGTCTGCGGCGCTGTCTTGTTGCAGATGCGCCCCTGCGTCCCCACACTGCCCGTCACCGGGTCCTCCTCGCAGTAGTTGGGCGACTTGTCGATGTAGACCAGGTCTGTGTCCATGGGCTTGCGGTAGGAGTAGGGCTTCTTGACTTTGAGGAAGGTGGGTCTCTTGTTGCGGCTGGCCCGCACCGGCTCCACGTGCACCGCCTGCTGATACTTATCCTTCAGGATGTAGCCCAGCTGCCGGAACTTGGGCAGCGTGGTCCAGCACGTCTTGGTGGTGCAGGAGCCCGACACCCCGTGGCACTTACACTCCAGCCGCATGTTTTTCTCCAGGATCTGCATGGATACGACAGGAAACCATCAGCCACCGGCTTCTGCCCTAACGGTACTCAGCACCTCCACCAGACTCCATGTCTCCAGCCTCAATATGGCTTCCTACACTGTTATGAATCTTCAGAGTATCATTCCTAGGTCATGTTACATTTTCTTCCACAATCATTTTTCATTACTAACAATTTTATTTGGTTTAGCAATAGCGTTATCAGATTTTAAACAATCTTGCAGACTGAATCTTATTTTTTAATTCCCCGTACTGAAGTGAGCAATTCATTGCTGCAATTCAGAAAGGAGCAACTAATTTAGTAAAATATATATATTTTTTTTATTAAAAAACCCATTTAATACCATTTTTAAAAGAGCAGCGAAGTACTACAGGTGGCTGAAGCCTGAATGACTGTTCTGTGCGAGGATCAGCGGGGTAACCTGAAATACACTGTGTGAAAGACGATCTCTCGGTACCCAGTAACAATAGCCCAGTGTATATTGTACACAGATAAATCCGTAGCATCATATTTCAGGGCCCCATGTTCAGTTGAGGGTATCCCTCTGTCTAGTCTGGATAAACGTGGTATGATGCAATGTTTTTAACTTTGGGAGATATGCTTCAAAGACCTCTTTCCACACAGGAAGACTTATCAGGGATTATATAAACAGGGCCATTGTTGGTTTTTCAGCAGCCAGTAATAACTTATGATAGCAGCTTTTACAGAGGAACACTTTCCTTGAAAATGAAAACATTAATTAAAATTAATTTAAAAAAAAAATCTAAAATGTTTGTCCTGTGCCCTTTTCTGTTGTTTTATTTTGTTTTTGCTCGATTGAGTAAGTCCATGATACCGGGTACTTGTTATGCAGCTATAAAAGCCAATCGGCGTAATCTGAACTACCTTCAAGCGTGCAGAACTTGCCGTGAGCGGCCGCGAGCGAAGCCCGACCTCATTGGTTGGACGAAAGCGGGCGGCACTCGGGTGGCGTGATCGGAGATGTGTGTGAGGCTATGCAAATGAGCTGTCCCTGCCAGAATGAGGAATGGCACCACATCTCGGATACTTTCCTCTTCACTGAGTAGGAACCATTGCACATTAGGCTGGATTTGCCCAAGTTTTAATTATTCCGTTTTGTGTCACTCCCAGTCTCTCTGTAGTCTCAAGAACAATTTCCTGCCATGCATGCAAATAAAACTTAACTTTTATCCTTCTATTTTTGTGCAGTACAATAGCAGCATGAACTACATAAACCATCTTCCCTATGGCAATACAGAGCGCTGTAGAAACTATTCATGCCCGTTTTAATAAGGTCACCTCTGGTGGCGACCAAATCAGTCTATTTTTCCTGTTCCTAAAAATATCAGATTTCATAGTGCTTTAATGGAGCAGACTCCATACTCCATTTACCAGTTTTGTCCTAAATATGAGCACTAGGTTCACGTGTTTTACAGCAAAACTCTAGATATGACTAATAAAGGCCCAGTGCAGCCCTGTGCTTCCATTCCACAAACTTTTGACTGCATGGGGGTTGGGGGTGAGCAGGGCACCCTAAGCCCTGCTTCAGGAAAGGGGGGTAAGGGTGAATGCTTCTCAAACAGAAGTTAATGTGAATCCTTTGGGGTCAGTCATCCCCCCCCCCCCCCACAAAAGCTCTGTCCAGAGTGCTGAAATGTTCTCAACCTCAATCTCCGTCTGCGCGCTCCGGGTCACAGCTGCCGGACTGAATCACCGATCTGCAGGAATACCGGGACGGACGCAGTCATCGGGGGAAAACAGAATAGCGGCGGCTCTCTGCTAACAAATGGTGGGCATTAGCAAAGTGTGAATGTATAGAAATGCAAGGGGGGTGTGCGTGTGAGGGGAGGGGGGGGAGGGGTGCCCAGAAACGGGATGCCCCACACTGGAGATGGAAACAGAGCCGCTTTATAGCCAGGACAGAGCAGTGTCTCATCCCACTAAATCCTGCATAAATATCAGAGTCCGCTGAGACCATCTGAAAGGCAATTAGGCAGGAGCAGCTGAACGGCCTTCACTGCTTAATAAAATACAAACACATTACTATCTAAACTTCTGACAAAAAAAACTCCACCCGGAACATTATATCATCGTATTTTATTCATAACTGGGTTACTGACGTTTGTGCATGTACCCTGAAGACAGAAGCGGCTCTTTGTGTTCCCGATTATCTTGCATTTTCGCCGTCGTGAATCAAAAAATTCATATCGCTATTTTTAAATCGAGAGCGACCTCCTGATCGTCAGTTTCCCATGAATACTAGATGCAAAAGATAAACAGCAGTTTAGCCGATGGCACACCGCTCACTGCCAGTCCCAGCTATCATTTTCCTCTGTATATTTTCGTACTAGTGACAACAGAATCGCCGTTTGGCATTCATTCCAACCATGGCATAAACAAACAGAGGAAACGCATTGCGTTAACGAACGCCGGCGGACGTTGGCCTGTCATCAATCCTTACGATCGATCAAAGTGTACACCTAGGCCTGTATGTCTCCATGGACTTGCGGTTAATCAGAGCCGAAGCTGCTTTAAATGCCAGATAAGCTCTTACGGCGACTGTCCACAAAACACCGCGACTTTCGCAGCATCCAGTTACACCTCGGCAGCGGGTAACAATGAGAGCCGCAGAGTGAAGGATTATCAGAATGTGTGGCTGGCTGCTCCTGTGACAGCACTACAGTATGAGAGCTGTAATGCTCTTCTTTTACAGTATCATTGTGTGCGCCTCACACAGATCTGCTGTGTAATCAAACTCTGCCACTAACATGGCTACCTCTGAAAGCCTCCCAGTATTTCGTTACCCTAACTCTCCTTAATCTTTGTCTGACTGCCCATATCCTTGGCAGACGCTCCCAGCCCCAGGGCACTGTAGGGATTTACAAATCACAACAAGGTTACAGCGCAATTCCTGCGGCCGTTAACTCGTTCTGCTCTAGTTTCATCTCCGTTTATCTTTGCATTTTTTTTTTTTTGGGGGGGGTTGTCTCATTGGTGTAATCAATTCAGTAAGTACAATAAAAGATAGTTGTTTTGCGTTTAAAAAGACTTTGGGGTAGGCTGTGGCATCATGCTGGGTGGGAAATGTAGAGCTATATGTAGTGCAGGGCGTAAGGGCTCCCTAAAAAAAGGTTCAGCGCCAAAGAGAGGCTCTGCCTTTGAACTCCTGAGAAAAAGACTCAGCTACAATATACAGCTCTATAAAAGGACAACTCCCGTATAAATTCAAGCATAAAAGTTTGTCATGTTAGAAAAGCTCTGATAAACTGATAAGCTGTTCTCATAATGTAATTATGCATCATTAAGCCTTGTTCAAAAAAAAACTTAAAGTTTGTTATTGTCCTGTTTGTGAGCTAGTTGACAATTATAACCCACCCATAAACAGGACCCGAACAAGATCGGAAAACAGCAAGAGATGTTGCATCTTGCCAGCCTGCCAGCCTGTTTGCAGAGAGCCAGCTAATCGCTACCCTGTAGCACCTGTGAGCCACAAGTACACCATGCTAAAGAGCTCAGAGCAGCAGGCTACTCTAAACATCTCAAGGACTTGACTTCAGCTATTATTTCTGCAAGTGTGTTTTTCCAATCGGCTTTGTTTGATTTCTACTATATAAATCAATCTTGCTCACAGCCCACACTATTTCTAAAGTCCATCTTCACAGGATGTGCTGATTGCCACACCTCTGGATGATGAAACCTAACAAAATAACTCACTTTAGGAGAGTGAGCCGGGGATCACTTTGAATCTGGCCACACACTGCTCTCAGTGAAATTCAGTTCACATGCAGCAAACTAATATTTGCTGTCTAGCAGGACCGTATTAGATGAGTGAGTCATATATAAGTGAACTCCTCTGATGACATCACAGACATACAGGTTGCTCCGAGCTGTTTGAAGCCAGCCAATAATGCAGTAACAGAAGTGGGCAACCATACCTTCCGTCCAGCCCTGTTGTTATGCAGGTTCATCAGAGTCCTGGCGTTCTGCTTGATCTCCCGCGCGTCCACGAACACCTTGGAGAAGTTGAGGCCGTAGCGGATGTCCGCCGAGCAGCCCCCCCACTTCCAGCCTTCCTCCTGGTTGTAGAAGCCCTGCTTCTCCTTGTCGCAGCTGCAGTCGCTCAGGTTCCCCTGCGTGCAGGCTGCCGTGATGGCATGCGCCACGCCGGCGGCGATGATGGCGTAGGTGAAGGCAGCCTCCTTGCTGCCTGCGGGAGGAGAGGATTTTTTTTTTTAAAGTGTTAAATCGCTGACAACAAGATTCAATGCTTCATGCAGTATCTGGTCTCCTTTACATACTTGACATAGTTTTCCTTTCAGATAGCATTCAGGAGTAATAAAATGCATTCATACTGCCAAGCCCCATTCATTAATCAGGCCTCCGTTTTGCAAATGAATGGCAGCATAAAGAGGGAATATATTTCTGGTAAATACAGAATATTCATAGTAAAAGGCTATTTTCCCTTGGTTTTATATAAAAGAGAGGTGGGGGTAAGAGGCTCGGTTTCTGCGAAAGGTTTTAAGAAGGTCGTCCAGGAGAGGAAGGAAGAGTCCAGCCATTAAGTTGGCACAATCGTGAACAGTCCATTAAGGAACAATGCGATGGAAAACGGTGGGGCCTCCTGCTTATAATTCAGTCTGGCCGCCGCTTCAGTTTTGGTCACGGGCTGGCGACACCCTCTAGGTGAGCGTGGTACGGCTCGGCTGGGCAGGCCAATGAAACGGACCTTTTCCAGCTGACCGTCCACGGCTTTTCTGTGCAGGGCAAAGGTCGACACACAATCGGCAGACAACAGGAAAGCCTGGAGACAGCATCTTTACATTGCCGCTAAGATAAACGATATGTCATTGTCCATATGCATGCATAGTGTACAGATAATTCAAAGTAGAGCCTGTTACATACATTAGTGGCCAAAACTGTGGAAATACCTAGCAGTTTCGGCATTACACTTTAACAATTACTACACAAATATTGGTGGTAGTGCTTAAGAACAATCAAAGAATGTTTATAAATATCATACACTGGACGATTAAATAAGTAACTGGAGTAACTGGAACGAAGTTCTGTGATCTCTAACAATTGGAAGTGTTTCCACGATTTTGGCCACTAGTGTAAATGTGAGATTCACTTAGAATTCAGCTGCCACCTAGATCAGAATGTCCTCTGAATGCGTTTGGCATAGACTAACCCGCATATCCTGGCAGCAACTTCGGGCAAGATTGAAATTCCACGGATTAGATGTGTTACGGAAGTAAAGCACTAAAATAAAGGGAGAATGTTTGCGCTCATAACTGCATAACTGCCAGGAGTTTGTATTAACCCATGTGGGTTTAAATTGTGTAGAAACATCAGTTTATGAGTGATCCCTGGGGTCACTGGCATTCTTAATGGTGCTCCTAGTACACTACTAAAAGCTTATAAACATAACAACAGCATGATATTAGTCTTCATCAAGGTTGTGACCAAGCAAAATTTCTGAAGATGCCAAATACCTATTGTTCAAACATCAGACCTACAGTAGACACACTTACAGCATCAGTATATTTATTTTATGCATTAATAGTTATTAGAGTTACCAATATTAGCATCTCCAAAAGAAGCATCTACATTTTCCTGGTGAGAAACCCCTCTATGATTTTGTTGTTACCAGCCTGACATTTCAGCTTACCATTTAAAAACAATTCATGAATTCTATTCTCACCAATGTTCTTCTAAAGGATACAAAAAGAAAATTTGTTGATTACATAGAAAAAAACTTAACTGAAAATGTATGAATGCTTTTGGTCTTACACACTGCAGCCATGCCTAAATTTAGGTGTCTGAGAGATGGAAAAAAATAAGCATTTTTGCACTGGCATTTTTTCAGTGCACAGTTTGGTGGGGTTCTCTGTAATAGCTAGAGATGACATAAACGCGATTAAGGAACAGCGAAACATTAAGGGACGCGCGGGCTGTGTCACGGCGTGGACCGAAAGATCAGGCGTACTTAGTACCTCAGCAGAGACCAAAATCGCCACCTGCTCAGTGTCCTTAAGTGCTACAGCACTTAAAAAACGCTTGAAAAAAAATGTGAGAAAGCATGTGGACAGCTGCGGTGAAATGACATGCACGGCATTCCTTTCCAGAAGTGGTGTATGTGCCTGTCTGCTACCGGCAGGCCATCAAAGACAATGACAGACGCAGATTTCCCTATAGCTGAAAAACAGGCGCGCCTGTAGCAGTGTGGTCGACCAGGCCTCCACTCTCACAAGGAGGACAGGTGTTCGTAAAATCACATATTTACACTCATCAGGTACAAATGAGTCGTTCATATTCATTTCCAAATAATTCAGGTAATATAAATGCCTGTTTTATTTTATTTTTTAACACAGGCTGCAAAGTCTTCCACAACAACATTTTTTAGACTTAAGTAAGAGTATGGAAATCGTTGCCTCAAAATCCAGGGATTCGTTCCACTTTCCATTCAAATTTACAAGAATGTAATGCCACTCACTTTCTACTTCAAGTCCACAATAGTTGGTCACATAAAGTCACATTTCAAGCATGTTTCAACAAAATGAGAGCAAAAATTTGAATATAACCCCCTTTTTGTTCTAGTATACTGCTGAATGCATTTCTACATTAGTCCTTCAATAGCTAAATTTAATTAGATAATGATTGTGTTACTTGAAGCACAGCTCTACCTAAAACAATATGAAGAGATTCCTGGTTCCTCCCCTAAACCTGAGTTATGTGCTAACCTGCTTTCGATAAACATCTTGGATGAGTGCCCTTGAAATCTGAAAAAAGGTTTAAGCATCAATTATGCAAAGGGGGATTTATGAATTGCATGGGAACCATGCCAGTGTAGAAGGTGTGTCTGTGATTGCTCTCTCTGCTCCAAACTGTCAAAACCACTAAACTTTTGCAGCAAAACAACGCATAAGCGTTCAAGCTCCATCCTATCGATTACATAATATAGCTGTTCAAATCAATGTACACAAAAACCTGCGCTGCCGATCTAAAAATTCAGTCGGACACGATTGTCTTGACCCGAGATTCTCAATTAAGACATCCGAAGGAGTAACCAAACATTCTGCTTTAAAAGTCTTTCTGCTGCTGTTGCAAATGCAACAGCTTCATGTGAACTCCTAAGAAAGTGCGCCTGTCTGGACTTGAGGCATTTATGCCATTAGCAGAAGAACTATTTTATGCACATTCAGGAGTGTAGTTAAACAAGAGAACCCAGAAAAACCATTCACCTCCAAGGTAAAGATAACACAAGAAATATAGTCATAACTACATACCTATGCAAGTCTCTGTTTCTCTCTCTCACTCTCTCTCCCCATATATATATATATATATATATATATATATATATATATACACACACACACAAAATCTGATTATACATCAAATGCAGGCCCACAATTGCAGTGGCACATTTCTCAATCTCATGCTGCAATGAGCGCCCCTCACCCGCACGCACCCGCTATGAACAATGCCATTCATCTCACAGGCCTCCATCGGCCGCACAGACAATAGCCGGTGGGACCAGTGAGACCAATCTGGTTATCACGGCTGTCTACCTTCGGGTCATCAGCACAGGACAGCAATTGAAGCGAGGCACCTAGATCCTTCCACTAAAGCACAACACACTCGCTGGCAAATGGCTAAGGGTGTCACAAGCAGGGACGGTCAACCAAATAGGCCACCGCATAGCTTACTACCATCACACTACAAGCATACTACAAGCATATAGCGTGCTGTTTCTTCTTATATATATGGAGTAAATTCACTCATGTTAAGTTATGGAGAAATAAGGGCCCATTGCCTGATCACAGAGGCTTCTGCGACTCATAAAACTTGCTTGTCTGAGGAGCAGGAATAAAATATGAGTTTACCCTCAGTGCCATGTGCAAGTCTGCGCAGATTACCGTGTTACTGCAGGGCTCCGTGCACAATCTTTGAAGTGCTGCCTGGATTCGAGAGCGCAGCCAGGGGAGAGCGGGAGAAACATGTCGATTATGACTCTCTATGTGTCTGCAAGACAGTGTAGGTCGCCTGAGTTACTGTCAGCCACCTCCAACTACACAACAGTCCCGGTTTCGTGCTCCCACCAACCCAAGACCTGTGGTTCTCCTCCAAACCCTGTGTGGGGCCCATTCCCCAATGTGCCGCTGGCTCAGTGGAACCAGCACAGTCGATAAACTGCCCTTACTATGCTGGAGGAACCTGTAATAGAATTATGCACATGCACACATGTTTAAAAAACACAAATTTCAAATCAGTGCGATATCTGTGTAGACCAGGGGTGTCAAACTGCAGTCCTGGAGGGCCGGAGCCCTGTGTAGCTTAGTTCTTTCCCTGTTCCACCATAAATGATTCAGCTCAAGATCAGGCGTGTTAAATGAGGGGAAACCCAAAAATGTGCAGGGCCACGGCCCCCCAGGACTGGAGTTTGACACCCCTGGTGTAGACCCTTCCTACATACTTTGTCCACTGCATTGATCTGTTTATCTTCTCATTATGCTTATATTCACAGTAATCTTCACCTTAAAGGCCAGTTACTGCATCTTCAAAGTTTCAGTTCAGCAGAAGTAAAATAGAAGAGGTATAAAGTTGCCTGATAAGACCTCAAGCTTTCATTGAAAAAAGAATGAGAATCGAAAAGCAACAGATTCTTTTACACTGAGAGGTTCTACAAGCTTTTAGGGTATTCCACAGTTCGTCTAAGAGGTGAACAGAGAGAACTTTGTGGTGAATGGAAAATGCCCTCCAGAAGTTCACGGGATAACGTCCAACTAGCTTTAATAAATTAAAGATTTCATCTTGTCACAAAAAATTCTTCACACTTCAATAAATGATCATCAATATACTCCCTCCACCAAAATGTACACATAACCTACAAAAACACTCATACCTTAACAGGGGCTTATTGCAATTTCCTTAAGTGATTGAAAGTGTTATATAAATAAATATTATAAAGTACAAATATATAAGACTGACTGCCGTTTAAGTTACTTTTTCAGTTCAAGAAGAGTTAAACTTTTCGTTAATGGTTGAAAGATTCTTTAACATTTCCCCAAATTCTTGCACAGATGCACATTTGACCGACGTCGTGACGGAAATATGAGGTGAGTAAGAGGCATGGTGTGTCAAGCCAAACGCTTCCCTCCGGTTCTGCTGTAAGTTTACGTGTTTCCGTACTGAAATGCCCTGTCCTGTTCCCTGCTACGTATTTAGTGTGGTTAAGTCACTGCCGCGGCACATAAACAAGATTTTAACAGTTTATTGCATTTAAGGTATTTATTAAAATCCTAAATGATCGAACTGCAAGCCGACAAAAAGTGAGAAATACTGTCCAAGTTTTTTTTCTTCTTCTTCTTTTTAATATATGTTTGCTTCTATTGAATCCTTAATCCTTGCGACACTGTACGTATTATTTTCCTCAAAAATCATTATTCAAACAGGTGGTTTCACTTCACGTGAATGGGTAAATATGACTCTTAACTTCACTGAAGTATGCCATTATCTGTCTTTATAAATAAAACTCAGCGAATCCCATTCTGATTCATTGCCCATTGACCAATCTTTCTTCTAGGCTGTAATGGAAAAGGCTGTGGATATAAACACCAGGATGTCAAAACGGCAGTGAGTTATGAGATTTAGGGCTTAATTAAAGGGATGTAATAGCAATAAAAATACGTACTGCGCATGACACAAGATAATAGGTATATTACTCTTTCTAGCGCGTCTCACCAGTTGTTTCAGCTTGCCCCACAAACGGTAAACCACTCCGTTACTCATCAATATTAGTTTGGCTGAAAATTGTAGGGTCAAACTTGAGTGAGGTGCAACGGCAAAACACGTAATAATAATAATAATAATAATAATAATAATAATTAATGGGCCTAATAATTGTTGACTGTTGCATAACAATATGAACATAGTTAGCTATTATTTGTGTCGAGGCTGAGCAGATTTGTAACATACCCACTTTCAGCTCTTTTCCAAAGACGGTCCTCTCCCCGAGCGCAGAGCAGTTCCAGCGTCCGTTCTTGAACTGGAACTGGCACTCGTTGATCCCCATTTGGGCTCCCTCTCCGATCACTATGATAGCATCTGGTCGGCTTTGACAGATAGTCCGTTGACGAGGAGCCAACCCGGGAATTTTGTTACAGATTATACTGGCTCCCAGCGCAACCACCGACGAAAAGCCCCTGTAAAATGCCAAGACAGGTAATTGAAAGAAAACATTAAGTATCTTGGATAGCGTAATTTTATTGAAATACCTGTTGCTTAAACTGATTGGATGCCTGTTTCATTAAAGTATTGTATTAGGCCTATATATAATTAGACAAATTTTAATAACATTTGTCCCTGTATGTTAATTTGCGCTGCACTATATAAAACGCTGAATATTCGTTTATTTTGTTCGTGTTCCGACTTTCGCTCATCACAAGCGAAATGTGGAGAACTATAACGTGTTTTATTCCAAAAAATATCATCGGAAAAGTGTGTCCACATGTATGTAGGACATATTGATTTAAATCAAGTGCAAGGAGTGTCCTGCCCTTATGGCTTTAACTTGGATAACGATGAATCGGACCATCTAGATTTAACACGGATAACATGCGCACGATAGATCAGCGTGGCATGGACCACACACTTTATGAACTTAAGTTAAGCAAAAACACACGGTTTCGTGGAAGGGGCTGCCTTTAATTTTAGAATTGCTTAGTTGTTAATCAATTATAAAAGAGCTAGAATTATGTATAGAGATTGCATAGAATGTATTTTATGTCACCATATTGCGAAATAGCCTGTCAGTTTGTTAGACATGTAAATAGGCCTCATTCATTCAAAATACTTTCTCGTTGTTACTGAAAGAAATCGGAACTTCCAATTTTCACAATGTCCTAGCTCAAAATAATTTGATAACATTGTGATTATCCCTACTTTCTACTTAGTCTTTATCATATCTGCCTGTCTCTTTCTCATTTTAAACCACTGGTTTCAACCTTGCACAGTACTTCATAGAATTATTTTTTCTACTTAGATTCATTTGCATATTCTGCTACCGGAACGCGGGGCTATTTTTAAGATTGTTTTCCTAAATTCTTCAAACTGTTGTTATTGGGCATAGTAGGAATGGTGCTGTAAACGTCCCTTTTGACGCCCAGAATCTCACATCTACTTCGGAAAGTAAAGCATTATCAGGTCTCAACACGCTAAGACTTAAACTGGATACTCACCCAATTTTCATATACACAATTCCCAGGCAAAGGAAAATATGGAAAATCCAACGTCGCGTTTTCCTGCTCATGATGCTTACACTTTCCCCCCTTTTTTATGAATGACTGGAGAAGAAATTATTTGCACGTAAATGTTCTTGGTTCGACAGCCTGACACAAATGCAAAAAAGTGAACTCCGATGTTATGGTACAGACAGAATAAAGATCAGCGGCGCATAGTGAAGATCCCTCTGTCGAAAAGCAGTGTTTATATCCTGGAATGGCTGTTTTGTGGGCTTTATGTGACACTCGACGGCATGTCGCAGGTAACTCTAACAGACAGTTGCGCGACCTGCGCAGCAAGCTTACAGTTTCTGCACTTCCCACAGGTTCTATATCTACTTCATCTACCAGGGCGTGTTCTGGGAAGAAACAGAGCCCATCTCTTCAGTCTCATGAATAATACTGGTGAGGACGTTTACCATTGTACTGAGAACAAACCCAGCGACCCGACCAGCATCGCGGAGATTTCGATGGAAATCGGGAAATTAGTCGCATTAAATATGTGATGAAAGCAGTCGTCTTAAAATGAAAGACACATCAAAATCAAAAGGGCCCTTCGGGCATTGGGATCTCTGCTGATACGGGACGTGGAGGCAGCACACGGACCTTTTTCCTTTGCTTATCTCTGTAGCATTATATTTAAGTCTGATGATCGAATGAAAGGGAGGGAAAAGCTTACGGAAAGGAAACACTCCTCCTTAAATAAGATTGCGTTCTATGGATGCGACACTCTTTCCTTTAGAGAATAATTTTATCTATTTTCCAGTTCTCAGACGCTCCACCCTTCTTCCAAGAGGTCACTTGGGTGACTTTTAATACTATTTTAGCTTTTTCTGCGCACTTGATTTATGAGGCGAGATTGCAATGTTGTGATACTGATAATTCTATTAGCAGTAACTCCCATGGTCCGATAACAGTGACAAGTGGCCCACAGGCAACTTGATCGACCCATGAACTCTCAAATTAGCTTCTGGACATTTATACAGAAATGTAGATCTATATGTCTATAATCACAAAACATTAACATCTTTTCGGCAGTTATGTATCGCTATAAAATGTCTCCATTTATAAACGTTACTGCATGTTATAAAGTTGAAGATTTTAATCTCTGGTATGAAGACAAGCCAGAAAAGGACAACTTATTTATAAAAATCTATTAAACAAAATCCTCAGAAAGTGAAACATTTGTATACCATCACTGACAACTTCTAAGTGTACTGAAAATTAACATTTCATCTTATGTTGTCTTTTACATAGGTTTGTGATTATACCTTTTGTGACTGCGCCACCTGGAGGGCAAAATTGACCACTTTTAGTATCTCCAAAGCTTTTACTTTAACGCAAGTAATAGAAATCGCATTGGTCACGTGAATGTAGTGCCATTTAAGAAAATTCCTGTATAGAATTACACAAATGTATTAAATTCCAAAACAAATTTTAAAAACCCTGAAAGCAAATCAAGCCTGTAGCATAAATTATTTATAATTTAGTAACTAGATGGTGTGACAACTACAAGTTGTATTTAATGAAAATTTTGACTGACATAATAAATATTTGAATGGTTTTAT
>JAODJU010000130.1:24922139-24935284 GCA_026776725.1 Gnathonemus echidnorhynchus | reverse complement strand
ATATGTGATTATGAACCTAATAGCATGCAGGACTGGAGGCAAACCCACAAACCCATAGTACTTACTCTGTAGGTGTAGGTCCAATTAAATGGCCCCACCTCATAACTTCCTGCCATCCCATAATGACCTGACAGTACTGCATTAGCTTAGCTTTCAGAAGCTGGCACTACTCTTACATACTGTAATACTCACTTCAGTGGTGCCATAAAGAGTGGGGGGGGGGGCAGTGTTTGGAGGGTGGTTTAGGACAATTCCATGAGTCACGGGGGCCCTAAAAAATTTGGAACACAACTGGATTGGTCTGGGCTGGTCTGGATTGGTCTGGGTTGTGCTCGATGCAATACGTTTTCATGGGGCACCCCTGAGTCACCTTGTTCTAAAGTCAAATGAGCACTGAAAGAAGGAGCTAGAAGCTTCAGATGAATGCAGACTCTTCAGCCTTCAGCACTGTCCCATTAGCTAACCAGTACCCGTAGCTTATTTATCCAATCAGCACTCCTGTATTATAGCACATTTGCACTACATTGTTCTTTACGGTATTCACTGAATGGATGTTAACTTGTGGTTATGAGGAGGTGATATGTACTGCTCTATTAAATGCTTCATCACTCTTTGACTTTACTCCACTCAGAATGCCAACCAAAAAATTGCTGCGTTTTATATATATATTCACCGCCGATAAAAATTAGCACATACTACTTTACATGTATGTTTTTCATTGCTCCCATGTCTGTATACATGTTTGTAGTTGTCTATTAAGTACAGCTTTCCTCATACTTGCCCACAGTAGAAGATCAGGAGATGTGTGCCCTTGTATTATCCATGTCCTCAATATCATATACAGACATATAGTGGCTTGCAGGAAGGTGAGAAAAGAAAAAGTGACCAGATCTTCACGACTGATGGATGTTATCATCTTATGTATCAGGGGTTAATTCGAACAGCCACACCTCACTTAAGTGTCCAATGTGCACTTCAAACACACTTAAGTATTTTCTGTGATTAAAACATTTTTTTTCTGTATGCAGTCTTAATGGGGCACCAGAAATATTTACTTCAGCATTCTCACGTATTTCAAATGGTGCGTGTTTATTCCAATAAGCTGTGGGCTGTTGGTTGATTTCTATTCACATCTACATGTGTAATGCAAAAAGAGCAGGGTGGGCACAATAATGTAGTGTTATACTATTACTCATGTATTAATTACCTACAAACTAAACATTAGTTAGTCACTTGTCTCATGTTCATTCATTAATGAATTGTGACATCTTTTCTTGAGAAATGTATACATTTGTTACTGTATCTGTTAATTCTGTAAATCTTTGTGGAGTACTCAAGGAACTACTGAAAGAACAAGTAACACAAGTTACTGATCTCATATTTGTTCATCATTAATGAGCCATGATGCAACTTTCATCCCAAGCAGTTACTATATTTGTTACTATGTCTGTTAATTCTGTAAACTTTGTGAACTACCAAGGAACTACTGAAGGAACAAGTAATGCATAACACAAGTGAAATACTTACCTCATGTTTGGTTCATCATTAATGAATCGTGACGCATCTTTTATCTCAAGTACCTCGAGTAGCTACTATATTTGTTCATGGTCTGCACTCTAGTAACTGAGTTACTAAGTATTTGTGCCCCTTCAAGTCAAGTGTCACCAGAGCTAGACCTTAGCTGGTCACGATCTTCAGTCAAAATATAAGTTGTGTCAGCAGAGGGCAGTATGGTGCCCAATGACTTCTACATTTAGGTAATTATCCATTAAAACTTAAATTAACCAAGAATCTTCCTTGATATTTTTCTGTAATATATCAAATATCAACACTAGAAATATGACAAAAGATTGAATGTTAAACTATATTAATCCCTACATAGAAAATAACAATCTAATCTTTATTTCATAAAAAAAACTTTTATGATTTTGTATTCAAATAAGAATACTTGTGTTTTGTTCAGTAATCCACAGGAGACATATAGTCCATCCATCCTTTTTCTGGTACTGCTTCTATTCAGGGTCACGGGGGTCCAGAACATATATTTCCACTTTTATGTTAAAATCACATTTAATTCTTGTGAGATTTAAATGCACTATATATTACTTTGGGAGAGAAGAGTGATAAATTGCTATATCTTTCCCCACATGCTGTCAGTGTCCAGTGGCAATTCCAGTTAAGACCAAGACGCCTATACATGTCACTAACAGCAGAACTGTTAAAAGTTCATTTAGCAGAATTTTTTAAAAGCATGTTAAGTTGTGTATTATCTTAGGTTCAGCTAAATATACTTTAAAAACTACTTCGATACTGCCTCCTGCGTATGTTTAGCAAGTGTCTGACTACTGATCTAAAGGAAGAGGAATTTAAATGTAATTTTTGTGTTTGTCCACAAGAGGGCGAGATGCAAACGCGAATTAAAATCGATTTTGAACATCTTTTACTTTTGGATTCTCAAATAATATTCTGACGTTCAGTGTCTTTTACGGTTTGGCAGCACCATAAAATTACTAACGGCGGCTGAATAGCACAAAAAAAAAAAACTAATTAAGAAACTTTATACTCTTTAAAAAAAAAAGTCAGGGTGTGTAAGTAGTGAGGGTGAGAACCTTGCTTCCTTCTCCAACCCTTCCTATGAAACTGTGACCTTCCTATACTCAGCACTTTTGTACCAACTATACTGAGGCTGTTTCTGATATGATCTTTCAAACTACAAATAATATTGTACTGAAAAAGTAATTTGTCATATCAGAAAAAAATATTGTGATAAAAAAAACTTGCATTAACAGTTGTAGATTTTTTTTCTCGGAATGGTTCGAATTTGCGTACATCAAAAACAAAAGTCAGGTTCAGTGGCACATACCTGCAGTGCTGCTGTGAAGCGTCACTCATAACTGAAAGCGAATAAGTGGGCGAAACGGCGGCTCCGTGATTAGCACTGAATATTGAGCATGATACCGAGCATGTTTAAAAAAACGCAGCATTCAGATTCAAGCAGTGCTGATGATGTTTATTAATGAAAACAACACAAACCTGATACGACATGCACACACTTCACCGCAATTCACACGGAGTCATTCTTTACAGTCCTGCGCCATGTCTGTCAGTCCAGTGTAGCAGTAAGCGCACAATACATGCTAGGTGACTACAGCTATTCTGAAGTTTGGTTAATTTATAGTGAGGGCAAACTGCTTTAATGTGCACTACCCTTATATTTCAAAACATTACTAAGAGAAATTAAGCCAAAATTAAGGGACTGGGGAGGCTTGGCAAAGCCACCTGGAATGGCTGCCCCAGGGCATGCATATATATTTACATATATCTCACATCACACGTGGTCCTCTGCAGCAGGGGTGAGTCAGACGTGCTGCCTTCGTGAACCCCTAAGAAAGGCAGCAGCTTGTATAGTTATCACCACTGGGGCAAAATCTCTGCCCTGCAACTATACAATCTGCTACCTCTACCCAGGGGTCCCCATGTCAATCGTCTGACCATTAGCCAGCCTCTGTGCGTCGTTGTCCTGTGAACATGACCGGTTTTCTGAGAACACAAGTGTGCTGAAGTAGATTAGGAGTGCTCTGTGCAGGGGAAGGTGTGGGAGAGGGAGAGAGATAGCGAGAGAGAGAGGTGCGTCAAGGTCGTACCTTTGTGCTAATGCTGTAGTCAGAGCTGTGCTCCCAGCCGGAGAGAGTCACACCCAGCTACCCACAGCCAGACCTGGCCGCGAGGCTCTAATTCGCTGCACTCCATTTGAAGTCAGACGCAATATGTGACTCGCCCTTGCCTCGTCTTTTTCTCGTTTTCTCCACATGACCTCTACTGAGTGCAGTAAAAACACCCAACCTTGTCGATGGGCTGCACCCAGAGGCCGGCCACTGCACGAAGGTCACCCACCCCCGCGCCGTCCCTGTTCTGGCTCCCGACTGGAATAAGCATGAGCAATTAGCACAACTCCTACGTTTCCCCACCGCGGGCTACATCCTCATCTCTTTGGGCTTTTCAAACACAGTTACTCATTTCAGTAGCACTTCTGTAACTGGACTTAAACTAATTTGCCCAACTGACCATCCCTTACATGCACCAACAGCGGGCTTATCAACAAGCTGGTGCATTCAAGTTATTCACAAGGATGCACTGACAGGCTGTTGTCTACTGTCCTGCACTCAAATTTATATATTTTTTCACGTTGCTCGCGCGTGTCTCTCTGAACAAGGATGTGAGGAAACTGGAACTAAAGATGGTTGACGCTGTGTAATCAGCAGAACACTACTGGAGCAAAAAGTACAGATGGGAGAGATGCTTCTCTGCTCCTCAGGGAAGGCAATAGATTGTATAGTTATCTTCCAAACAGGGCAAAATCACTGCCCTAGAACTATACAATCTACTACCTCACACTGCCTGAGCATTTGGGACAATATTTCAGCGAATTTGTGTGAAAAAAAAATTTCACATGCACTGAACTGAACAGATATTTACATAGATAAATACATACACACACACCATACAGAGCATATATTAATTGTATATTTTTGCAGAACTCATTCACAGGCAGTAGGGGGCTCCAGCAGATTCAGAAGAATTGCCGCCACTTTGAGAAAGACAGTAGGATGTATAGTTATCTCCCAGTGTGGGTATGACCCTAAAACTATACAACCTACTACCTCATCCCACAGTGCCACTGTCGTCTCCCCACGTGTCAGAAGCAGGAGGCTACTGGACAAAAACGAGGCTAATCCCAGGTAGGAGACATTTTCACATAACGAACCCGCACGTTAACACGCCGCATGGTCTGTAACTGGACTTTCGCAGTATCACTTCACACGAAGATAGATGTGTTACCTACTGCTCCTTTAAAAGATCATCACTTGCCGAACTCTGGCTCCAAAACGCAGAGGCAGATGTCGGACCTGAGGATGGCACCGTGCCCCCAGTTCTGCCCCCAGCATGTTCGCTCCAGGTCAAACACCCTGCGTGTCGGGCGTCTGGAGCATACGGTCGCATCCCACCTTTCATTCCTCACCATCCTCCACGATTTCTATATAATTCATGCCATTGTTCTTATTTCAGAATCACAGCAAGTCCCTGCATCCTCTAGTCAGCTTTAAGCACCAAAACTTTAAAAAGCTACTTCATCTTGTACCCTGCAGCGATACTTGCCACAGTGACTTGGAACAATTCCGGATCCCTTCCTGGATTCCGATCCTGTGCAGAAGACAAAAAAAAAAAAAAATTCCACATAATATATTAGGAACATAAACTGGTAACAGAAATCCATCCACCGAAGCGTCTCCTAACCACTTACCCAGTACTGGGTCACGAGAGTTGATAAAAATTACAAAAGATAAAAAATGACTTAAAAAAATGAGCCAGTACAGCAGGCAGAAAACAGAGGCGGCTACGAAGTACGGATTCATTCGGCGCTGAAAGCACAGCCCCAAACGAACCGGGCCAGGGCGTGTTGAACAAAGCCCTAATGAAAAGCCGTTCCCTTCTTCTGCTGCATGTTAATTCACTCGCCGTGAACGCCTCATCTTTGGCGGCATTAATATTCAGCAGCGGCGATGACGCCTGGACGTCCGCTCGGAGCACGTCACGGGCGGCGCTCCGCCGGCGTGGAAAATAAAAAATGCACCGCCGGCTGTCGAGACGAACGGCAAGGAATGAATGACTTTCCTCAGGCCGCTCGTTTAAGGATTCGACAGGGGGCTTGGCAACCATCCCAGATCTGCTTCCACCAAGCCCTACCGTATCTGTCGTTAGGCTCTAATCAGAAGCGTTTTTTTTCTGTCGATTCGGGGGAGCATTTTGGTATTCCGCAGCATAAGGCTGTCTTAGCATCTGGTCTAAAATTCCCCTAAGCAGAGATATATAAAAACTGGACTGGAAATGGGCCTTTGAGGGTATTTGGCATGCTGCCTCCATTAGATTAGCTCAATAAAGGATTGCTTCTGGGGGCCTTGGCAAAGTGCAACAACAACAGCAGCCATTTCTTCCTTTTGGTCGATATCCCAACGTTGCGCTTGACTCGCCAGCGAAATGCAACAATACCGTGAAATGGTTGCACTTGGAACCTGTCTACCGCATTGCTATCAGTCTGCCCCACCCAAAACCAACTACCCTCTCTCGGGGAAGGGCGAAATAAGCCAAGATCACGCTCAGCTTTTCGAAAAGAGCGCAAACGATTCCTTTTTGCAGTTCTGTGTGTTCTTGTACAATCAGGCTCACAGTTGAGGTGGTCTGAGATTACAGAGTTTATCATCCCTCAACAGCGCTTCCACCCACACCTGCATTTATCCCACCTAATCAGTGACACAAGGCCACGTTTGGCCTCAGTCATAACAACCATCCAAAACAGCTCATTGTGATGTGATAATCATAAAGAAACATTCCATCTGGCTGATTTCATGACAATGCCTTGAAAACAACGACATAGCTTGGGTCCCTCTATGATATATTACCTACCGATCAGTAATTGACTAATTGGTTCCGGTCCATGCTGTAACATAGACTGGCACAAATCAAAGTATCCCTAGCGGTGAGTCACAACAAAGGACAGCTGTCCACCATTTGCTTAACACTCTCATAAGCAGAGCCTAAACAAAGCATTCACCTCTTGTAGTTCCTTTTCTGCACCTTTTAGTGGCAAGGAAACTTTGAGAAATATTTTATCACTCCTGGTAAAATAATTCATGATCTGTCGATGTAAATGCTGGACTTGTCTGACTACTCAATTTCCTTTATTGTTTTTTTTCCTAACACACTCTACTGTTGCCTCGTCTGTGTCCTGTTGGTTTATGTACTGCCGGTCCTGGATCTTTCACACTGAGGCGGGCTTTTCTAGGATTTGCCTATATTACGGTCCTTCCATTCTGCGTTCTATTCTTGGCCCGTGAAGAACATCCTCACGATTCCCATAATGCCGTGTGGCCTCCAGCATGCTGCACAGTAGGGATGGTTTTACTTAGGTGATGTGCCGTCTTCGGTTTACACTAGACATGACGGCTTGTATAACAGGTTTGCATTGCACCAGAGAATTTTCTGCCACATCCCTCCAGTCTCCCACATTCTTATTTGAAAGGGGGATTTTCCGTGGTTTTATTTTTTCCAAATCACTCCCTTCTTGCCTCTCCTCTAGCAGACTAGACCTGTGAAATAGCAGATAGAATTCATGGACAGTTTCTCATTGCTACGCAACTCATTTAGAGCGACCATTAACGTCTCAGTGGTTCCTCTGCTGTTGCTGGATGAATGCTCACTATGGCAGCAGGATTCTGGGTGGTGCTCGACAGATTCTGCTTCTCATTGATCAATCTGGCTCTACTCCATGGGATAATTAATGCCAGGGACATTGATCTTTTTATACACTTCCTGTAATCGCAGATCCAAGATTTGTTTTCTCTGTTCTTCCTCCTCCCCTGTATTTCATGTTATTTGCTTTCAAAGCATTTATGCTTCTAACTTGAGGCATTAATGGACTGACTCCCTTCATACTCCTGATTGAATTCTTGAGAATTTTTTGCATCATAGTTAATTTAATGCCGTCATGACAGAATTGATGAATACTTACCCGATAACCTCATCATTTTTTATTTGTCAGTTTAGGTGTGTGTGTGTGGGGGGGGGGGGGATTGGCACAGGATATTTACAAAAAATAACTAATAATTACTCATGAAATTACACTTCACCAAGCCTCCCTGGGGAACAATACTCACTTTACCTGGTTAACACTTAATAGCTGCTTTTTTTACTATAGAACAATTCTCTTGCACCAGTTAATGCCAAAATTTAAAGGTGCAAGGTTAGATGGTGACCTTTGTGAGTTGGGCTATTTATATGCAATGTTTTTACTATCAAGTTTAAAAGTTATTGTTGTGTGATCTGTGGTAATCCGCCAAAAATCCATGCTTGTCACTGACTCATGTTAACTTCTACAAGTCTTATACGCTTCAAGAAAAAAAATAACCTTTTAAGAAATAAAATCAGTGAATAAAGTTAGTCTAACATACAGTACAGAATTCTACACAACTTTGATTAGAGAATATCAAAAAATATTTTTTTTGAAAATTGGATAACTTGAATGTCATTTTCAAAATGTGCACTGAAAGTGTCACAAAAAAAATCTAAAAAACCTTTGAAATACAACTAAAATTTCTTGTTTCCCCATCATGTATGCACAAAAAAATAACAACCTATCCAAGAAGTCAAAAGAGAAACAAATCCTTCCTTAGTGGGCACATAAATGAAATGTACCTTTTCGCCTGTATCTGACATTGTGTAATGTCAAGACTGACATGCCCCACACATGTAATGTGTAAGGAGGCAAATGCCCTGACAGCCACACAACTCCCCCATGCACACACCCCAGCCTTGAACTAACATGGCCTTAGGCAATGCTGCTGCAATAGGTTTTCTTTTTGGCTACAGCTTGATATCGCCTCCCACGGATCACATCTTTCCAAGGCCGAGATGTAATAACAATGCTATATGGTCTCTGCTGTCCACATGATTCTTTTCATCTCAAAAGGAGATCCATCAATTCTGATTGTACAAAAAATGGTACAAAATTATAACAAGATACTTTCTCTTCCCTATTTTATCAAAAGCTAAGGAGATATGCTTAGAATCAGAGATATATATGCACGCAATGTTATGTACGAGATGCACAGCTGGTCATGAATGGCTACAGATTGCACGAAACAGGCACAGAATCACCCGAACATCTGTTCTAATTCATGTAGATTATCCAGAAATTCTGGGAAGACATTCATTATTAGATTAAATTTGAAATTCTAGATACACGATACAATAGTCATAAAATGTGTATTTACATTTATGGTGAATTCTTACTTGACAATATTGTGATATTGGATAAACCCTAAACAAATAAATACATATTATTAAAAATTTGCAACAAAAATCCCTCCTAGTATTAATACATTTCATATCAAGTCGAATTCATAAAGTGAATGTCCTTTAAATGAATGTCCAGTAAAAACACCCTTAAATTATATATAAAATGTACTGAAATAAAACAACATTTTTATAATTAAACGGGAAACAGTACAGGAAAAAAGTGAGAACGCAAAAAAAAAAAAAAAAATGAGTAGCATTAATTTACTGACATCGTGTAATTAATTCATCAGTTATGCATTCGTATTAAGTGGGTGATTAGTATGACTCAAATCATCGTTCCCACTTCTTTTTCTTCATTGAGTTTCAGTTGAGTGTTATATAGCACTGCATTCATAATAATGTTAATTTTTGAACTTTCAATGTATGCGTACACCGTATTTCCTGAAAATTAATTTTAAAAATTCTTTCCAAGGCCAAGGTCTCCCATTCAAACGAGCTTGATGGGGGAAGTGACGACAGCACGGCTGACTCACTTTAAATGCGCAAAGAGCGGAGCGGGGAAAGGCGCCGGTTAGCCAATCAGAGGGAAGCAGGGGAGGGGCTTCTCGCTGCTATACCAGCTAGGATTTTGGAGGTAACGCAAATATCGTTAAATGTGCATAAAAGGGGAAAGTTCACTTCACGTGTTCGGCAGAATAATTTAAAAAGGCGATCGACGTATCGGTGGCCAACTATCTGCTAAATCACATCCCCCGTGTATTACATTTTTACACCTAGCCGCCTGCATTCCATTAGTGATTTCGTGAAGAACAGGGTGCCTGGCTGGCTTGTATGAAAGCATGTGGTCGCCAGTAAAAAAAAAAAAAAAGGGAAAAAACGTGTAAGCGTTCAGAAGTGGTATTTCTAACATGGCTGGCTATTAGGGACAATCAGCCATAAATATGTCACGATGGCGGGCTTGCTTTCCCGTACGCATCCTTGTCTCTGCCAACGGTGCCAGCCAGATCCCGGGAATATCCATGCAAAGCAATCCAGAGCATGTGCAATGCTAACGTAGGCTAGCCACTTACTGGACAGAATATCTTCCGTATACAGTAAAGGGCTGAGAATCAGCATCGTATTTGCTTTGAATATTATTAGTTGCTCTTAAACCCACATCAAATACGTAACAAAGCATTACTTTTCTCATAACTTTTATCAGAGATGTATTTGCTGTACCGAGCTAAATAGCTAGCCAGCTAACCCACGCGATGCACTTCTCCCCTTCCCGTTGTATTTTTCACATTAAGTAGGTAGCTACCTGCGTTTTCCGTTGTCGTATCCCCTTACAGATATCTGATTCACCCACCAGCCTGCTAAATGTGAATAATTGTTGGCTAAGTTAGGCGTAACGTGAAAACTTTTTTTTTTTTTTTTTTACCTTACTTTATCCATGTATTCCCCTTCTGTTCTAAAAAATGGCGGTTTTCAAATAAGCATGGCTGAGATTTAATCAGCGCAGCTTCCATCCATAGATAACAATTATACGATTTTTAGTTACAAGTAAAAAGCTAAATGTATGAAGCAGACCCACTTATATTTAAAAAAATCATACATTAGCTACATAGCCACCCAGAATTAATTATATCTTTTGAAATTTGACGATTTTCTTTAATTTCAACCTGTATCGTTCTAATAAACGCATCGCGAGTTACAATATAATTGCTCTGAAGTTATGTGAGGAAAAGGGCGTTTTTCCCCGCTGTAAATGTGAGCCTCCCTCGCTTACCTGCTGCCGCCGCCGCCGCTGTCTGTGTCTGTACTGTAGTACAGTAATCGGGAGATTTAAGTACCCGGATGAAGTTATTCATTGTACATACTGCGCTCGCGCTCGCAGCTGTAGGGAGACATGTGCTCGCGGGCTGCCCTGCCCACCTCCCCGTGTCAAACGGAGGGTGCCTGCGCGCGCTCGTCATTGCCATGACCACGATTTTATCAATCATTTTTATTCCATTTGGTTTTGTGAAAATCATATTTTCTTCTGGCGTCGGTTACACGGGCATTTCTGATTAACTGAAGAGGTTAAATCGTTTTGTTTTGTGAAAAGCACTGCATATATTTTCACACTAAACTGGTGTGGGTAATTATCAATTACAGTGGTAGTTTGCTTGACGGTGTATATTGTTTACCGATTGCTTTTTACTCCTATTTTGTACACCCTTCTGCTTAATAGATTTATAAAAAACCGCTGCTCATGTTTAGATATTTGTACATGCGTACTCGTGGCATTTGTAAGGAGTATGATTAAATGGAATTTACGACAGACCTTCTACTGACTTTTTAAAATGGCCTATCAAAATGAATTATGTCTAGTGTAACACGTAAAGATTTGTGTAATTTGCTTTGCTTGGGAATGATGTATAGGTTGTACATAAAATATAACCGGACAAAGGTCACAGCAGATGACTATGTACTGTGCTACGGGAGCTGCGAATCTCCCATCTAAAACGGATTTCAGGAACAGTGTTATGCTAGGCCATCAAAACAATATCGTAGATGATATTTTAATAACATCTGACCTATTTTTACATGCAATTTTCACTGGACTCACTTTTCTTTTAACACGGTCTTTTTTACATACTGTAGACATTTAGGTGTTTTGTCGCCTCCTACTGGAAGGTCCTGCTTATTTCAAGGAATTGTAAATGGGAAGATTTTTATTCGGCTATAACCGCAAAAGGAGCAAAAGGTGATGCGCGACCACATGAACACGACTGTAACGAGTCTTACCTGACGAAACGATATTACGTTTTTCTTCCACACAAGGTAATACCACATTGAGTACCATGATCTTATGACATACCATATCGCCGCCAATACGTTCTAATATGAGACGTGACTCTGGAGCAGAGTATGCTTTCCAAAGAAAAATCCTGCCCTGGTTTGTTGAGAAGTTTTAAATGGGCTTTTATTGGCCCCTTTCTCTAGGTATAGTACTAGCAGGTATGTTCTCTCTAGTAATTTTGACTAGCTTCAACTCTGTTCACCCTTTCATATCTTTGTAGGATAACGATTTAATTTCCTTTCGTATCACAAGTGCGTTGTGTCAGGCTCAAGAATAATGCATCAGACAGCAACTGGAATATGCATAGTTTGTGCATGTTAATTCTGTTATATACAGGTACAATTTAAAAATTATGGGTATAAATCTCTAATACCTGAATATGGTTTGTTGGAGCATCTTAAAATGTGGTGAGGAGCAGTACTAATGATGCCCATGTGAACAATCTAAACAGTGTAATTTTTAAATGAATTGGAAGCTGCTCGTGTGTTTTTGGCAGATTTAGCACTTGTTTCAACTTCTTATAGGAGAAATATGAAATGTTCTCTAAAGAAGAACAGGAGAGTACCATCCATATTCTGAAAGCACTTATCCTATTCAGGGTCGCAGGGGGTCAGAGCCTATCCCTATGGGTGTAAGGCAGGGAAGAACCCCGGATGGGGCACCAACCCATCACAGGGCACACTCACACACCATTCACCTACTCAGGCGTACCTGTGGGCAATATGGTAACTCCAACTCACCTCAGCGTGTTTTTGACTGTGGGAAGAAATCAGAGTACCTGGAGGAAACCCCACAACACAGGAAATACATGTATATTTCACACACACCTGGCAGACACTCGAACCCTGGTCCCAGAAGTGTGAGGCAACAGTGCTAACCACTGCACCACCATGCCATCCCTCAGAAAAGTAACTCAGTGTAAAATCTGCCAGCAACCTGATTGTTCATTAATGGGCATCCCTACCTTCTCCAAAGTCTGCTCAGTTGGATGCAGGGTTTTTAATGTGTTGATAATTTAAACAGCTAATTTTCTGAGGTAAACCTTTCCTGGTTTTCCTGATATATAACCAGATGTATTTTTTTTTCATGTAATCCCTCACACCCCTGCATAGGACAAGCAGTATGTAAAATGAATGAATGAATGAATGAATGTATGCGAGTAATAATGCATTGTGTTAATTGCCTATTAGTCCTTCATGCATTAAGGAAATGGTTATTTGGAGAAGCACACATTAACCAAATAAAGACACTGCACTCTTCCAAGAACATTCACTGTATTAAAAATCTAATATACATTTGTAGTTCTTAAAGTTGTAGCTGGAAGCGAATATCTCGCAGATACAACATTCAAGTACAAGATGCAAGAATTACGAATTTTCAAATCCTTTGCGTGCTGAACAGTGCCAGGCCTGAACAGCTTATGTATTTTTATGTATTTGAGGGGCGGGGCGGGGGGGGGGGGGGGGGG
>JAODJU010000130.1:24894855-24920458 GCA_026776725.1 Gnathonemus echidnorhynchus | reverse complement strand
GCCGTCTGGAGGATAGCCTCTGTATTAAACGAGTACCGCCGTCTGGAGGATAGCCTCTGTATTAAACGAGTACCGCCGTCTGGAGGATAGCCTCTGTATTAAACGAGTACCGCCATCTGGAGGATAGCCTCTGTATTAAACGAGTACCGCCGTCTTGAGGATAGCCTCTGTATTAAACGAGTACCGCCGTCTTGAGGATAGCCTCTGTATTAAACGAGTACCACAGATTGGAGGATAAGCTCCGTATTAAACGAGCACCGCCATCTGGAAGATGTATTAAACGAATACCACTGATAGGTGCTGCCGTGTGACACCATGTGACCAAGGTGAAGGGAGGAGAAATCAGCTGACCTTTGTGAACGCTTTTATTGTCCGCTGAAGAAAAGCGGCCTCCAGCTCTGCAGGAATTGCTGCCACACGGGCCACACAGTTGAGGATGCACAGCAACGTCTGCCTGGGGCCCTGGATTAGAGCAAAAGAGCGGCTGGTCTTTAAGCCGAAGCGGCATCTGAGATCTCGCATAACAGAAGGCAGTTTGTTCATGTCATAAAGCAGTCAGATATTCACACGGTATCCCCCGGAATGGCATCCAACGATTTAAAAAAAGCAAGAAATAACCTGTTTCCTGTTAAACCTGGCCCCAAGCAGTATCTCTGCACATCATTACTTGGCAACAACCCTTCCTGTCCACGAAAGTAATTGTTTCAATCATCTAAATCCTACAAATGCATATTACATTTCCTTTTAACGAACATCTCCATATAGGCGCAAAGCATCCAAGAAACATATTGAGAGATATTGAAGATATTGAAATACACTATTGCATGCAATGATTTTTGCATGCATATCAGCATTAAAGTGGATCTATATCTAAGCTTTATAATCAGACATTAGGAGCTGCTGTTTGCCACATGATCACATTGCGCCAGCCTGTAGGTCTGCTCACCTTGTCCAGGCTGTCCAGGGCCTGCCGGGGCTCCAGCCTGGCCAGCGACTGCACGTCCTCCTTGGAGATGACAGGCTCCTTCAGCTGCTCCAGCCACGACCACATGAGGCCGGCGAGGACGAAGGGGTCTCTCTCCACGCACAAGCGTTCCCACGCGCCTTCCCTGGAGTTCAGCTCACTCTGCAGGACCAAAGTTACAACCCGGCGCACACCTCTCATACCGGAGAATAGTACCAAAACGAAACTGCATGGTCCCCGGTGTGCTGTCCTGGCCCCTCCGTGGGAGGGGAAACCCACACAGAGCCATATAACTGCTATAAATAAAATGAAAGCAAGGATGTTTACAGCTGGCACTCTGCTGAATTGCAAAGCATGGTGTTGTTTTTAACCCTTTTGAATCTCTTTTGAAACCCTTTTGAATTAATGGTATTCCTCAACCTTACAAACATCTGACCTGCAACACCAACCTGCACCTGTTTCCCTGTCTGCCACACCCTGCTCCACTCAACACACCACTGAACTGAATCTAAGACATACCATACACTTTGCACCTTGTATATTGTTTGCGCTTCATGGACATTGTTATGTCTTTAAATTAGATGTGCTTTATACTGAATTTAATCTGTACTGGTTTGATCTATAGTATTGTAATGTACCGGAGAGACGCCAACTGCCGGAAATGAATTCCTTGTGTGTGCCACAAATGCCCAGTGGTAAGAAGACAGATTCCTGCCTTCTGATAGCATTCAGTGGTCTTGTCAGGATGTCCTTAAGAGAGGATTTCAACTCTGAGTGTGATGCCACGTCTGACGTATCTGCCTTTGAAATGTCAAGGGGGTTTGGCACGGGAGGCCAAACTCGCCTGAGATGGCGGTTTGTGAGCGATCTCCTGAAGCTGCTGTTCATCCCACGGTACTGATCTATCAATTCTATTGAGCAAATTATATATGATGAGTTTTGGATGCTCTCAGTCGTGGCATGTGGGAGTGCTTTATTCACAGAGATATTGTGCTGTCACGGCGATGCAGAAATGAAAGATATTCAGATCTAATGCATCTCCATCATACAGCAGGCCCACGCCATGGGGGGGGGGGGGCATAGGGGGGTGTCGCCTCCTCAGACATAATTCAGCTCGGCATAATTCACTAAAACCAAAGCATGTCCTTGCCTACATTTTCAAATCCTCACAAATCCACTTGATTGGTTGGCTAGGTGCGCATGAGCTAATAAACATAGCGTAAGCTTGTTGGGTTGCATTGTATGGGGCAATGTTTGGCGAATTTCCCATGGTATTTCAAAAAGTTAGCTAGCTGCTTTATGTCGGTAAAGGTTGATGGCTCTGTTGAACCCAAGCTAAGAGGGGCGCTGTTGTGCGATGGTGTGCAGATGGTACGTGTTTGAGGTTTAATGATCTGTTAGTGTGTGTGTGGTAAGATATGCTTGTTAATCGTAATGCTGTGAACAGTGTGCATTATTTTTTTTGGGCTAAGTCACCTCTCTCTGCATTTCAATTGCCATCCCATTCATTTTCCGTTGGTGCCGGTGTTGCTATACAGCAGTGATGTGCCTACTGACCTGCCAGCGTAAGACCTCGTTTTTGCGCTTCATCCCGTCCTGGTCCAGTTCGGAGGCCAGGGCCTGGGCCACCAGCAGTCGCCGGACCTGTGGGGAGATCTCGGTCCGTACGGCCCCAAGGGGCCCCTCTGTTCTGCCCTCCGCATCGCTGCCTCGGGTGCTTGCCGATCCAGCGATCTTGGAGGATGCCTCGTATGGGCCGTCAGACAGGTCCCCCGGGGCTCCGGAAACACTGGCGCTGATGTGCTGGTTCATCCTCGGGGGGCCTATGGACACTCTGTGCTGCACCTCGCTCAAGGGCCTCCTGCGGGAGAGCGGAGGGGTGCCGTCGTCCATGTCGAGCCGCCCCCTGGGCTCCCAGGCCGACAGGGGGGACCATTCACTTTTGAAAGCGGCGGCCCGGTGAGCAAGAGGAGAGCTGGAAAGGGGAACCGCTGCCAGATCGTCATAAGATAAACGCGCTTTGCTCAGGTGGCCAGCAGGGGGCAGTCCTGTCAGGAAGGTCAGTGGACCCTCCGGCCAGCTTGGCACCAACCTCACACTGTGGAGGTCTGACTCACTGTAGCTGCGGGTCTTCCGGAGGTCGGACGTGGGCTTGGCCCATTCCGTGCTCTGCCTGTTCCACGGGTCTGGATCTTTGGGAAGCGGCTCCGAGGGCAGTTTGGCCAGGGTCGGTGGACCGGAGGCACAGGGTGGCGTCACGGCGATGCCTTTACCGATCATCTCCTTGCCAAGCTGCTGGATGGCTTGCTGGGACACGGTCTTCTCCACCTCGGCAGTGAGGTCCGGGATCTCCATAATGACCTCCTCCTCGGTGGCCTGCCGGTCCTCGGCAATGTCCAGTAGCACCTTGCATGCCAGCTGTACGACCTTTGGCACGTTCTTCAGCCGCCGCGCCTCATAGCCGTGCAGCAGGTGGCGCTGGCGAGTCAGGTACTGACTCAAGGTGACGGGGTTGACCCGAGGCTCGGCTCCGGAGAACACTTTCCTGAGTGGTACCAGGAATTGGGCGAACTCGCGCACACACAGCAGCTGGCCCCGCGTCTGAATGGAGTTGGGTCGCTTGGCTCGCACGAAGAGGATGGCCTGGTCGGCGCTCATCCGCGTGGTGAATACCAGGTAACACGCCATCAGCACTCCTGCGTGAGCAAGCCCCACACTGCTGGTGACCAGTCAATCATCAATCCAAAACGGTGATAATCAGTCATCAATCAAACAATCAATCCATAAATCAATCCACAATGCTGATAATCCATGAATCTATCAATCAAACAATCCATAATACTGATAATCCATAAATCAATCCACAATGCTGATAAACCATGAATCTATCAATCAATCAAACAATCCATAATACTGATAATCCATCAAACAATCAACAATGCTGATCAATCAATCTATCCAACAATCAATCCACAGTGCTTGTAATCAATCCATCAATCATCAATGATGATCAATCAATCAATATGCCCATCAATACACAATGCTGATGATTAATCAATCAATCCACCAATCAATATATCAATCATTCAAAGCAGTAATCCACGCAGCATGTCACAGTGTGTAGCCCTGTCACCTCACTTCCTGGGCTGGCTTTTGACTCCACCCCTGCTCTGTGTGTGTGCAGTTGGCAGCATCTCCCTGAGTCACATGGGATTCATCCAGGTACTCCGCTTTCCTCCCCCAGACCAATGACATGCAGCCAGGCTAACCAAGGGCTCCGGATTCCCCATAATGTACATCTGCTGTCGACGGTTCAAATCTCAGTCGGCAGAGTGTTTTAACCGTTGGGTCCTTGACCCCCTCCTCCCCCAACCTTCAATTATTCCACTGAGCGCCAATTGCATATTGCTTTAGATAAAACCTAATTACAATTGTAATTAAAATTACAATTATTGTAATAGTAATTGGAAAGGCTTGAGGGCTCCCTGCAACCCGCCCCAGTATAATGCACTCTTAACAGGATGCACCCACACACGGCGTGCCACTAAAGATGCCAGTTAACATTCCAGTATGTCTTTGGACTGTTGGAGGAAACAGAGTAGCACAAATCATAAAAGGGCAGCTTCAGCAAATGAAAGAAGATCATTCAGAAACATTACCGGACCACGCAAAATAGTTTTTTCGTACCTGTTCTTCCCAGGCCAGCGTGACAGTGGACGGCCATTTTCCCCTCCTGAACGGCGAACGACATCACCTTCACCATGTCCAGGATGGTGGTGAGGGAGGCTACGCCGTAGTCCTTCCATCCGAAATTGTAAAAGTAAACTGCGGGTTTAGAAAAGTCCTCAGTCACCCATATGTTTATCTGTCCGTCCATTTTCAGAAATCACAACTCAAATACTCTATCCACCACCAAAATATAACACTTTGCACACTGCCATCCCTCCTACGAACAGCAACACTGCATTAGTCAAATGCTAATTTTGTAAATGCCTCTTTTAAATCGAGAAAGATTCCCCCCATGTAACTGAGCACAGATACGCAAAGCCATTACCTGCACTCAGATACGGCACCTTTCAAAATCAAATTTTAATGACGTGTTTATGCAAAACGCACGAGCAATTACTGAAATGAGAATGCCCTGAGGAGCTGCACTGCAGTCTCAGCTGGCGGTGATGACTCAGCAGAAAGCAGTAAGGCTGGTGCTGCATTAGCGGGTGTGCTAACGAGGACGCGAGGGGGCGCCACTCACTGCCTGCTTCCATGAAGGCCTCCGGCCTGTACGTAAAGCCGCTGGCCTGCTCCAGGGGCTTCCCGCAGCTGGCGTGTTCCCCAGGCCGCTGCAGGTTAATAACCGTCTTCACGCCGCACCTGCGCGGAAAGCCACGGCCCGGGCGTCAGACATGAGCGAGGGCCCCGCCCAACGGCAGCGTGGCCCGCGAGCCGGCGGCCATACCTCTGAAACTGCTCGATGACGTTGTATTTCACCATGACCTCGGTAGAAGGCCTTGCCATCGCCAGCAGGTTGTCGGTGATCCTGAAACGCAGAGAACGTCCGGCTGTGAAACCAGCCCCCAGTCGTGGCTCGTTTGATTAACCCTCCGTACGGTCTGCTAATGCTTCAGTCCCCCAATGTCCTTAAGGGCACTATAGTTTCTACTGTGAGTCTATTAGGGGGCATTTAAATTAAGAATTTCGAATGAACGTTACACAGGGTGCCTCAAGAGCAGGGCTACAGTCAGACAAGTGTAAAGACACATTCATGCTCCAGCACCTGTGGTTCACATTAATTGAAATGCATTAAATTTGATATTTTGATTTCCTACCAGACAAAAGTGGAAAGTTCAGGTCCAGAAATTGCAAGTCCAGACCAAGATTTTGCTTCAAACAACCAGTTGAGTATAAAGAGTCATAGTCACATACTGTAGTACTCAACTGGCTGGTTAAAACAAAATCTTGGTCTGGATTTGTACTTTCTCGACCTGAACTTTCTACATCTGTCTGGTAGGAAATCAAAATATCAAATTTAATGCATTTCATTCTTAAAAAAAAATTATCAAAATATGACTGAAAACTTGCCTTTGAGTCCACTTGAATTCTAAAACAGCCATTTATAAATGCCTGCAGATTACATTCAGATAATCAGCCACATGTCAATCTGTCAATCAGATATGCACATGCTGAGCAGCAGGAGAGGAGGTGCAGCACTCACCAGGAGGAGTAGAGCCCTCTGACAGCCTGCTCGCCCTCGCTCCAGCGTGACGGGTTCTCGTACTTGCAGGAGCGCCCCCCGCAGGCCATGGAGCACTGCATGTGGCCTGGGATGACGTGCCTGAGGCGCTCGCCCACCTTGGTGTACTTGGCAGTAGGGACCCGACGACCGGTGACTAAGGGGGGGGGTGGCACGACAAGCGGTGATGAGAAAGGAGAGCAAGGGGAGGTCCCGGACTTAAAACACAGACACAGTCATGAAAACAAACTCCTCCAGAATAAAGAGTATCTGCCTAAAGTCATTTAATGTCCTTAAATCAATTTGCCCATCAAGTGGCTTCTTGAAAGCCACTGTCCCCCATAATTACACAAATTACTTCTAAACCAGGAGTACAAACGAACAAACAAACAAACGAATGAGCGAACGAAATCCAGTTTCTCCTGAGCGGGCAGTCAGATTCACACTCCCTCCATCCCTCCCTCGCTCCCTCGCTCCGTCCGGGACCTGGGACAGCACCCGCCATGCTGACGACCACCACAAGCCTCTGCATGGAGCGGGACAGCCCCCCCACCGCTGAGCCACGTCGCCCCCCCCCCCACCGCTGAGCCGCGTCGCCTGCAGGGGACCTCGGGGAAGACGTCAAAGGCCGAGAGCCGGCAGTGCCCTGCCGGGGACCAGCGACCAGGCCGCCACATTCCGAGCCCAAGGCCGAAGTGAGGCTAACTGCCAGCGAATCATCGCGGCCAATAGGAGTGCGGCTCAGCTGAGCGTGTGGCGTCTCCATGACAACCCATCCCTAAGTCAGCAGCGGCGGTGGCGTGCTCACAGGTACCTCTTATCTGCACAGATTAGCTGTGCACACTAGTGACGGGAATATACGTACGTGGTTACCTGGTTATGTGCAGACAGGCCAGGAAAAACACTGGGCCCTGAAACTAATCGCATTTCTCTCACCATAGGATGCTACTAAACTTAAACCACTTCATATTAAGGATTTCAGCTTGCTACTTATATTTTTTAAGGTCCTGACACCTTTTGACTGGAGAACATTACACGGAACAGAATTTAGCTAATGAGAAGACTTGATATTGTTAGATCCCACAGAACGACGTTCACGGTCCCAGCGGTGTCCTGTCATATGAAGCGTGTTTTAATCTAACCAGAAAGAGAGACATGCGGTGAAAGGTGCATTATTCTGGAAGAATCCGCAGCAAACAACTTCACTGCCAGTCATAGCTCAATCACACCCAGACACCACAGCTAGAACCCGCAGAATTATGAAACAGGATATCATGCTACAATGTCTTATTATCATCATATTATTATCCCAGTAAGTTTCATTCCAGCTGACATGGTATGCTGGCATGATCCAGCGCTCGCCGATCTCACCATCATCGGATTGACCCTCCATTCCCAGCGCTCCCCAGTCCAGCACCAGGCTCCCCCTGCGATCAGTACCCCGGTTGTTGTACCTGTCCCCGTCTCCGCTCCCGTGGCTCCGCCACTGGCTCCACCCGTGCTGGGCAGGTCGCCCTGCAGGCCGAGTCCCGCTGCCATGGCAGCGCCTGGGGGGGGGGGGAATAAACCCGATCCTGAGGGAGGGAGACACCCGCACAGGTGTGCATTCACACATCGAGGTGGCTCCCAGCCTGACAGCACTCACAGGATGGGTGGGGGGGGGGACTCATGGGACCCCAAGAAGGTGAATCACAAGGGCCCCCTCGCCCAGACCTGCCCCACAGACCTCTGGGACTTGAGCACATCCCAACCGGATTCTCCAAGGTGCCCAGGGCCACATGTCATGGCATACGCGCACCCACATCCTCACAGAGCAGCAGATGTGACAAAGCTCAGCGTCTCCGTGAAAAGCACTGGCAGCGATGGGAACGGTAAACGGTAAAAGCGACGCTGTCACAGCACCCCTGCCGGGAGATGTGATCTGTGTCCCCCATCAATAAGTAAAGGGACAGCGGTATTGCTTGTCTATCGCACTGATCTCAATGAACATTTCTTGGCTTACATAAATCACACTTGTTAGGCCCCGGAGGGAGCCGACTTACAGAATGTTTTGCCATGCGGCTGTTAAACATCAGGGACTACTGAATATCACTAAGCAGGCGATGACCTTTTGCCATGCTGGTGCAGGCAGTGACGATGATTAGCAAGTGAAACGATACACCTTTGTTTCAGGATTTTTCCCCCCATCTATAATATATTCTATGCGTACTAATTAATTATAAATAAAATAACACAAGGGGCATCCAAGTCGTATCCAGTTTGCTTTGATTTCCAGTTTCCAATCACTGATTTAAACAGATCGTTTCTACAGTTTTTAACCAATATAAAATGCATGTAAATTGTCAACAGATTTTTTTGATGCTGTAATACTGATACTAATAAGGAATTGAGATTAATCAGGATGATATTTCAGGAATTCGTGCAGCCTTACTGATAAGGCCGGGCCGTAACCCTATTCGAGGATTCATCCTCCTCGGTCCTGAAATGTGCATTTTTTAAAATCTTCCTGGGAATCTGCACACATGCAGTGCACGACTGCATGGATGAATCAGAGCGTGGGATGTGGAACGCGTCCCCCGCAGGGCCGTGAATAAACAAGCGTGCACAGCGTTGCCATTGTTTACGCGTCTCTCTGCGTATTCATTCATCCCCGTGTAGAAAGCGTCCAATGTGTCCCACGAGAAAGAGCGAAGGGACCTGTAGTCATTGGCTCTGATGGCTGTAACACAAAACTGAGCCTAAAATATACGTTTGTTAATATTGATACAAATGCGGGCAGCACCGCAGGCTGACTCCCCCAGGCCCGTGGGCTTCATTCCTACGCCCTGCTCCGTGCATGTGTCATTTGCATGTTCTCACCGTGCTTGTGTGGGATTTCTCTGGGTACTCCTGTTTCCACCCACAGTCATGTGGTGAGGTGAACTGCTGACTCATATTGCTCATAGTGTGTGGGTCTGTGTGTGTGTCTGTTGTGAAGGCATGTATAGATTACATTGTGGGGACATTCATTTTGACCATCTGATTATTTTGACCTTGTTGGGACCATTTTTACAAAACCTTTGACTGCAATCAAAAACCAAAAATGCCAAATGTCTTGTATTTTGTTTGGTTACTTATAGTTAAGGTTGTCATTGTTGGGATTGCCCATAGAAATGAATGGACAGTCCCCACAAAGATATGAATACAACCGTGGTGTGTGTGTGGGGAGGGGTTATGTATATATTACATTGTGGGGACCAAAAGTCCCTAGAAAGTGATAAAAACCTGTTATTTTGATGTTGTGGGGGCTACCTTGTGATGGGATGTCATACCACAGGGGGTGTCCCCTGCTCTCTGCCCTCTTATGAACGCACACCTGGCTCAAGTTGGCCCGATTCTGGCTAAGCTAAGCATTTATGGATGACAGATATGTAAAACTAAAATGGGACTCAAGTCACACAGTGTTTATGCATCTCTGTAATAATGCAAGTATTTAATTTATACCGTTGCAAGCTCACCCACGCAGTGTCGTTCATCCGGATGGAAATATGATCAAAAAACACCCAACTGCAAAGGTGACAAGAGTCAACAGGTATTTAACAGGTATTAACAGGCATTTTCTCACAGCCAAGTCAAAGAGAAACAAACCATATCTGGCAGACCGTCAACAGGCACTGTACATTATGAGGTGGATGTGCATGGACGCAAAATGAGTCTGCCAGAATCGGTGACAGACCATAGTCTGTTAAAGAACAAAAAATGCTCACTTTCCTTTTTAAATGTCTAAAACGAGCTTTTTCGGTAGGCATTGCAAATAAAAACCATCGTTGAACATTAAGCCAAAAACCGAATGAAAAACACATAAAGGTTTCCCTGGAACTGAATGTGAGGCATCCAAGCATTCCTGAGCGGTATGAGGCTAACGCTTCAGCAAGGCGTTTGAGTGGGAAACAGCACGGCGTCGGAGGACAGGAAGACAATATTCTGTCCGCTTCACTGTAAAGAAACACCCCAGTGGCCTTCTGACTGCTCTTAAATAATTACTATAAGAAGCCAATTAACATAGTGTCATTGATCTTTTTGTACATACAGGACAAGCAGTAAAATGGTGGCCTCTCTGACTTAGACCACAACAGCCATGCAAGTCTTGACATGAAAGAATGCGTGGGCATGCATCTTAATTGACCTTTTGACCTGCGTCATAAGCCTGGCACACCAACAAACTCTGTGACCATTGTAATAACAGAGAGGTCATTGTTATATGTGGCTAGAAAGACTGTAACAGCTCACCAACCCTATAGCTCAGTTCAAGTTTCTGATTTGTGGGCTACAACTGAGTTGGTACTAAGGACATTTTAAAAAGGCACTTACAGAAGCTAACAAACCCCTCACCAAAAAAGGTTCCTTTAAATTGTACTTAATGTACATTTATCCCAGAAGCTAAATATAGACCACATATACAACAGTACATAGGTCATGCATGGTTTTTTTTGGCATGCTTAACTGACTATATTTTTCCCAGTACATTGTTCCAGAATAACTGAATGGGCCTATTAAAAGGGTATGCTTCTTAAAAAAATGTTTTCAGGAACATTTTCATTGGCAGAATCACAGAAAATGGGACTTTTGACAAAATCAACTATCAGACCTGGGCAACTGTTAGCAGGAGATGTTTTTTAATGATAATTTTCATGACCAACTAAAGCTAGACTGGAACTTGATAGTTTTTAGGAATCTCCTTTTTAAAAATACATGTAGAAATAAATAGCATCAGTGTATTTTTCATGTTTAACTGTTAACATTGTTAACGATTTGTGAGCAAATGACTGCACAGGTCTGTAATAATAGCTAGGCGGGCCAGCTTTTGCCCAGGTCTGGTCTAAAGTGACCATGGACGTCTTTATCATCACACCAAGTACCTTCCATATACTTAAACTGGACCCGATCTCCCTCATGTATTATTGAAATTATCTGCTGGAAGCTGCATCTGTGGGCCGATTTAATGGGATGAAACAATGAGAAGACAAAGACCCTTTCATTATTCACAGGGCCAAGGAAAAAAAAAGACGTTTAGGCCCAACTGTGCAGATTTGCACCAGTGCTTTCTCGGGCTTAATAAGCCCTCTCGGACTGGAGCAGGGGGAATCTCCATTACTTTGTGCTTTTTGACAGTGACTGTGTCCATCACAATATCACTGCAAATTTAATATCTAATCTTTAATGCAATTGAAGTCTGCCTATCCACCAGAGATGGTTAATGCAAAATAACTAGTTGTGTGTAACAATAAAAAACAAACCTTTTAAAGTGATTGAATCTGTAGAATGCCACAACTGAGATATGCGTTCGTCTACACAAAAACCGTTACTCCGCTTTATAGCCCAAAGTAGTTTGTGTAATGGACCTGAGCTATGAAACACTTAATGAAAACACGAAGCATTATTTCTTTTCATATTTAGAACAGGTCACCACAACACGCGCCCCTGGGATTTACCCTCAAGTACCGAGTCGCCCTCTATGCGCTGCCTATAAGTGTTAAAGACAAATATTTTACTGAGAAATGCTTAATATTACTCCCAAAACTCAAATTATGCGTATATACATAGTGCTTGAGTATATAGTATTAAGGAAATGCATATTTCAAATAATTAGAAAATAGAAGTGATTTGTAGACCGCATAAACTGAGGTTTATAATACATATAAAATGAGACAGAATCCACATATAAGGGGAATAAATCATACGGTCAATCGGATGATCTGTTCGACCTGGATTAACATCACTTTTGCGCGACGACAACAAGGTGATAAGAGGAGATTACCAGCCAGAAAGAGCAGCAGTAATAGGAGGCGGCTGAGCAGCAGAGCGCATGAAGCGGCCAGCTAGCCCCTGCAGCATCGGCTCCTGGAACCTCGACGCCGGGAACCGCTGCATGCAACCAGGAAAGGGGAAAAGCCGCCCGAGTCCGGGCGGGATGGTGACGAAAGCCGCGTCAAATGTTGACTTACACAGCTGATCGGCTAGCCGCTAGCTAAAGAGCTGCCCCGCTCCCGGGGTGACGTGCACGCGGGCGGGCAGGCAGCGCGCGCACCCCGCTAGCTTAGCAAGCCCGCTAGCCGCTCGCCTGTATCCTGCACCGACCTCCGTCGCTTCTGATGCCGGGATCTCAGCGGTCCATACCATAGTGACTCAAAATCAAAGCCGAGGAGATACTTGAACCTCCGTCTCCCCGGCGCGTCCGCCGGGCTTTGCGGAGATTAAGCGTCAGAGCGCGTAGCCGGGCTGCTTCGCGGTGACATATTTCCAGCCCGAATCATCCCCCATTCGCCGGGCCCGAAGCACGTGACCCCGCGCGCTCTGCTGCCTCAGGGTGCCCGAGTGATAGCGGCTCCATGCTGTCATATTTACTTATTTGTTAAGCGATCACGTTGCAATCATTGTAATGAGGGATTTGCTGTATAGTATAATGCGTTTGAAGATATACTTGTTCCAAATTACAATAAAAATGCTGGTAATAGAGAATACTAGTGTATTGAATATATGTAGTTTCGTTGCGCAGCTTCATTTTGTGCAGCCAGAGGTAGTTGAGCATGGATATAACTTGATGGGTCGGTTGGATCTGAAACTTGTAATTCACAGAAGTGGAAAAAATCTTCTTAAAACTGTCTTCTTAGCTCTGTGGTGGAGGTTCTCAACAATTTCTGTATGGGCCCCATCCATTTCCACTACCCAGACTTGATTTCAAGGCCTTTCTTCCATCAGTATACTTACCGGATTTTTATGTACATTAGAGCATGTACGTATTTCAGCATGGAATCTAATAACCATACATTTACTGGAGATTTACTGCAGAATGCTCCTGACCCACTCTTCTGTGGAGCTGGAGGTACAGTATCAAACTGTATGTTTGACATACCCTGGACTGGAAAAGCACATGGATGGAATTTAAAATTGCAGTGATGATTACACATAGGTAGAAATTACACCCCAAAACTGCTGGAACCAAGAATTTGGGACATAACGTATCTTTATGACAGTATGACAATACATTTTTCACACAGACTTAAGGTCAAAATATATTTCACCCTGAAAATGGTTTAAAAGAACTAACAACCCCAGAAACTTATAAGCCAATCTGATTTACAAATCATTTAATACCCCCCGCCCAAAATTCTTTATTAAATATGTTAAAATGTCATTATATAATATCAAGAACAACAATAATAGGCCTAATAGTAGTAGTATAGTAGGCTATTATATGCCTAATAATGTTATTAATAATATTACTACTATTATTTTTATTATTATTATTATTATTATTATTATTATTATTATTATTATTATTATTATTATTATTGTGTAAAGTGGAAAAAGCTTTGAAATAACAGTCAGGCCATGGTACTATATTTTTTGAGCATTTATGGGATAAGTATTGTTACATTTTGGAAATTTTATAGTTTTTGTAGTACATAGGCTAGTTTTATATAATCAGACTCAGTTGGAATTGAAAGTGTGTTCTTGTGATTGGCTGTAATCAGGGGGAAATGCCTTCATCTTCCCTCCCTTAGATCCTGCCACAATACCAGTTTTGTGTAACTTTGGTGACTAGTTCAGCTTCAGTGGTCTTCTGGTCATCTGAACTCCATCCACAAAAATATCCAGTATTGTAAATAGGCAGGCAAACAGTTTGTTGGCTGTGTAAGAGGATTTGGATATTAATTTCACTCAACATTCATGTGGTGGTTATTTATTTTTGTTCATGAAAATGGTATCAAATACACATTTAATAAAGAACTGAATGTTTATTGTCCAAAATCACCCATTTATGCCATCAAGACTAATTTTCTGAAGATTAAAACTGGAGTGAAAACCCATACCTTTGTTACATATGAAAACAATTTTGATTTAGATTACTACCTCAAGAACGCAAGGGAACTGTCAGTGAAATTATCAAGTTTCCCAGTTAAAACCAATGTGTAAAATCCTGTTCGGGGAATTATCCAAATTATCCATTATCCATGTATGGTGCCCCAATATTATTATTATTATAATTATTATTATTATTATTATTATTATTATTATTATTAACAGTGTAATTAGTAAAAATAGGAATTATAACAAATACGTATTTTTGTTTTGCGCATGAAGATATATATGTCTGACAATATATTGTAGCCTAGGTCTAATTTATTTCATTAAAAACGGTTTTTGCATGTATATCCTAAATAGATCATTACAAAACTTTCATAACTTAGAGTACGAAGAGATAGTTTCAGTACAGTGAACAGCGGAATGTTCTTAACCTGTGTGTGTCACCACTTTTGGAATAGAATAGAATGGACTGCACCTATACCAAGCCTTCTTATAAGGCTTTATTGACTAGCGATGGCAAATGTTGCCCCTAGTTACGGAACTGCATGTGTTTCCTGAAATCACGTTTGAGATGGAATTGGAGGTTACAGTCACATTTGGAGCAATTCGAAAGCCTTTCAAGGGCTTACGGAGAAACAAGGTACCTCGACAATTACAACCATATGCAGCACACACGGGAAACGGCGCGAGAAGGGACCTGCTTACCACCCACATACCTGTACAATGCTGCCTTTAATAGCTGCCGTCCCGGCTGCGGCGGGGTTATACATAATTAGGTGATTTATGCTTGCCTGCATGCGCACTCTGTTAGGATCCACTTAAATGTTTTTGACAGATTGCGGCACACACTCTCAACGAGACATGGAAGCATTTATTATTTGGCATGTAATAAATGAGGATCGCGTTTCTTGATTGTGTATGGAGTCCATATTAACCATAAAGAGCTTCTTGAATACAACCAAACGTAGAGTAAAACGGTTCCATATAAATTAATGGTGCTGATCGTTCTTCGCTTTTTATTTGCACACATATATATTTTTTTTTTCAATGGCGCACACATCTATGCAAATCACAAATTTGTCGACAGTCTTATTTGAGTATAATTTTGTCAATGGAGTATTGACTTGGTCGATTTAATTTCGTTCGTGTGGATGAATAAAGAAATACTCCTCCAAGTGGGCATTTTTTGTCACACAACATAACTTAGTAACAATGTCAGCAGATTTGAGATAGTAAAATGCGATTAGGAAAACATCAAAAGTATTTTAAGATATTTAACAGCATATTTAAAATAACATTTACATGTATGTTTATATTTCTTGTTTAACACTCATGTTTATATTTAGAGCACATAAAAATATCACATTTTGTTTTTACATTATCTTGCACACAAACTGAATGTATTTGCAAATGTAAATGTATACCTACTTGTCTAATACCCACTATACTAAATTCCACATTAGTTTAGCGCGACATTTTAGTATTTGTCGATTATTTTGTAAGATATGCTTTATATTGTAAGATTTGATTTATATGTTGAAACCGACAGAATCAATATATTACGTCTACATGGCATGCTTATAATTTTTCAGTGTTACTTCTGATATCAGTAACATTCGACCGTTATGTTTTCTACACACTTGAACAATGTTGCACAGTACAGCTAGCATTAGACTTTGGTTTAATCGTGTAACATTTTAGTTATGTCTTAAAAGACGTATAAATAATTAAAAGAAGGAGGGCAAACGAAATTCCTGTACGAGGCCGGGTGAATGCTGAAGCATGGTTATTTAAGTACTGCAAAACGTTTCATATCTATATAATTACAATAAATAACAAGACAAATTCCCCGATAATATAGACAAAGATGTAAATGAAAATACACATACAGTTTCCATGTCTGTTTCCTATAGTTTAAATTGATTTACCTCTTGGAAATCCCTACCTGCAAAAAAAATGTGCAAAATATGTGCAGGAAAATAATTCCTTTATACTGCCCTCTAGTGGTAGATTTGATTTGTTGCTATTTGTAAGCTTTACATTATAACTCAACATTGAACTCTGAAAAGGTTAAAATGTTAAAATGAATTAAAGAGTTAAAATGTTTACTGTTTCACTATAATGCAAAATTCAATTAGTCATGTTGAATGGGGTCACTCTATTATGTATATTTTAATATACAAATTATGTTACATATATTAATAAATTGCATCACTGAATACTCAGGAATATTCCCTCTTAAAAACCACTTGTGTATTTAATGCATACTTATAGAGCCTATAGCCATAAACATAAAATTGTCTTACCCAATTTTACATGGTTATGAGCAATTCTATTTGTCCATAATTCTGAATTCTTTAATGGAGGAATTTAGGTTCGAGATTTTTTTTCAATGGAGAATTAAAGGAGCCCCACCTAAGACAAAAATCGGAAATCACCTGGTTACAAGAAGGTGTCAGTAACTACAATATTGTCTTCTGCACATTACGCCGTCGTGTTACCCGACTGACAGGCATTTATTTTGAAATGGAAGAACCAATTCACGAAGGAAACGTTTAGATTACTTTAGCTTTATCATTCGCAATTGACCATGTACCTTAAAATGATTTCTTAAATCTGGCGTATGCGTGTTGATTTTTTTTATTGAATGGAAAAAATCCGGGCTTGGCAAACATGCATGGATAAGATGCATAACTTAGGTTTTAATGCACGATTATATTTAAACTAAATGTTATTTAAAATGAATGTATTTTGAATTCGAGTAGCCTACTGTATTTTTTTTCTACCGATCTGCGCATTTTATTTTAAAATACCTTTAAAAACCGAATATTGATTTGATTATGATGAAGACGATGATGACAATGGTGATGCTGATGATAATATTTATTATTATTATTATTATTATTATTATTATTATTACTCGACAAGTGTAATAAAGATCTTTGAAAAACCCCTCGCTGGCTCATAAAGGAAAATTTGAGGTTGACAAATCCAAGAGAAAGATGCCGAGTTTATTTCGAAGACGCATTTATTAAATTTATCCGTGTAAAATCTAAATAACTCTACCGATTAAAACACAGTACGCGAGAGCGTACTAACATAAACATTTCGTGAAAATCAATCCTGCTGAGGTAAACTGCACACCCTGCATTGTGTCTTTTTAAGCTTATATTGTTTCTGAACTTTAAGGTAGGCCTTCATTCGTTCCTACTGTAATGTTAACTACGTAAGCAATATTTCACAAAACAGAGAATCATATGCGAAATATTTAGGCCTAGCAAATATGGCTTATATTGCTGCAAATGTAAAAAACAGTACCGTTCTACATTACTCTATATATTTAAATGGCTTTATTAACCCCACCTGTTCGATAGTCAACGAGGTCTGAAGATTTGCTTTCAATTGTCATTAATAAATCAGGACTATTCGTAACTTTCCCTTCCTTTCCTTCCACAGACTTGCAATACTATGCATATTAATTAGCGGTCTCCATTATTTCTCTTGTCCATCTATTACAATTTCTCTTTAAAATATAAAGCTTTTTTCCCGTCGACAATATTGCTGACACGATGTTAAATTGTGTTCTTATTCTGTATAGTCCTCTTTTATATATTTTGAATATATTAGTGGTTACGTTTTCGCGCTGATGACGTACTTTAATGACTTTATAAAATTCAAGTCATGAACATTCTCACCCCCCCCCCCCCCCCCCCCCCCAAAAAAAAAAACACATATACAAACGCAAAGTACAAATATCACATTTACTTACTTAAGCATCATTGCCAAAAGCATTTGCCCTTGATGATTAAATTGGAGGAGGAGCATCGCGCGTTCGGCTCGCTATAAGTCCAGCGCCCTAAAGACGCCCATACTTAACTGAAAGGTCATTTTGGCTAAGAACGGTAATAGGCGGTTTAGTCTTAACTGGGCGGAGATAACTTTTTCATCAAGTCTTTCGGAAGGCGGCTTATACTTCAGCTTGCCACTTCAGCGAAGAGCAGGCTTTTTCAGTCGTACCAGCGGCAATTAAGACGTGAGCAGATGAGGAGAGGATGGCGTGATCGGATACAATCTCGTTCCTTGGACTATATGGTCGTTCTTTTTCCATTTCAGGATGATTTCTTTACCCTCGAAAGACGAAAATCGCATTCGCCTTGAACACCAATAATGCATCATCTTTAAGATTACTTTTTTTTCACCCAGATGTTCTTTCATGAAAGTTTATCCGGTGCTTTGGCTCTGTTCGGATTGTGACTCGTACTGGTAGAACAATGCAGCGTTCCATGGACCTGGGGGCACATTATTATCCAGCAGATGCGCATCCCGACCACCGATCGCATCGGTACAGGAGTTTCATGATCGAAGAAATTCTGACTGATCACCCCGACCAGAAGGTGTCCGCTCCTACTGGGGAGTTGCTGAAGTTTGGTGTACAGGCTCTTTTATCTGCGCGACCATACCACAATCATTTAGGTAAGCTGTACCAAAACAACTCGATTGTCCATGTGCTAAAAATTAATTATGCAGTCGCTAACAATATGGAAGCGTACATTCGAAGTTAAAATGGAATATTTTCAGGGAATATGTCGAATTATATAACTGACGACGTGCTGAATGCGCTCGGACGCGAAATATATACACATCCGACATTTATGGTACTAGATTTAAACAATTATTCTCTCAAACACACTATACGTTGCAATGGAGTGAAGAGATCCCTGCTTTAATGTCCATAGGAACGGCGTTTGTCCGGAAAACGGCGTTCGTCCGTCTCTGCGCCGAGTTTCTGATCGATCATTCAGGTTCCCCATACTCACTGCATGCCCAGTAGGCCCTCGATGTTACGCTTTCGAAAGCATTACACGTTTGTCATTTAAATTAGTATTCAGTATATAAACTAGATCTACCCAAATTAAAACAAAAACTACATTTGTTTTTATTATTTTTAAAACAGGCCGTAAAGGTTGAAAGGTGAAAAATTGATGTAATTAAATTACATATATAACTCGCTATATATTTACTATTCATTCCATATAAAGAAGTTGTCTTTTTGTTAATTATGGTGTCACTGCATTATCCCCTTAGTATCAATGTACAACCATACGTTTTTTATTTGCCTGGCATTCTGTCTTTAAATCGACAGTTTACCGCACGATTTTGTAATTCTGCCATTCCAAGTCCTTAAAAAGACATGGATAGTATGTTCGCCTTGAGTATCTTTAGTGCTGGGAAATAGGATCACATAGGCCTGTTTCGTTACTGAACAAAATTATTTATATCTGAGCAATAGAAGCGTTTCCATAAAATAATTGTGTGCGCGTTTCAATTAATGAATAAACAGTATGTAGAGCAAGAGAAACACTTCCTGATTTTGATCGATAACACATAAATATGTGAATTCATTATAGCCCATCTTTTCTTTTTTTTAATTATCGCATGTTTCCATTATTATTGTTGTCATTGCTAGCTTATTTATTATTATTATTATTATTATTATTATTATTATTACTTTATCTGTAGCTTCATTAAAAGTGGCTGTAAAAAGAATTCTAACTTAATTTCCAACTTCTTTTTCAGTTTTGAAAGAGCAGGCGAGTATCCTTAAGTTCCCCATGTCGCCGCTCTCATGCCCCCTTGGAGCTCCTCTAGGATCCGCTCTCCTGTCGGGAACTCCAGGTCTGCAGGTCAGCTCTGGCTCTCATCACCTGCCCCTGGACCTCCATCTTCGCAGTAAGTTAGACCCTGGAGGGGATGGAGGAAATAAAACGAAAAAAGGCAGAAGGAGCCGAACCGTCTTCACCGAACTACAGCTCATGGGCCTCGAGAAACGATTTGAGAAGCAAAAGTATCTTTCGACACCAGACAGGTATGAACTATCATGTTTCTTGTACTTAACTCAGGGGGTGAACAGTCATTGTTTAAATGCGAATACAGAAGATATAATCACATCATACATATCTTTCTGGATACATTTAATTCTCACATATTTTCCTTTCAGCCAATGAAATGTTTTGTGCATTAATTCTGAAACTCTTATGTTGAAATTTGCAGAATAGACCTCGCAGAGTCGTTGGGTCTTAGTCAGCTACAAGTAAAAACGTGGTATCAGAACAGAAGAATGAAGTGGAAGAAAATAGTAAGCAATTATTTTGACACATATTCAGTAAAAATGCAGATGATGATGGCGTCCAGTAAATGCTGTTAATAGTTGACATCGCCCCAAAGTCGACTGGGAATTGGGAGTAGCCTTTCTGCTTTGACTTTTTGTCTTTTGCGATCCAGCTACATGTCTTTTTTTAATGTACAGGTCTTGCAAGGCGGCGGACTCGAATCGCCCACGAAACCTAAAGGACGACCCAAGAAGAATTCAATTCCCTCAAGTGAGCAGCTTTCAGAGCAAGAGAGGTCGCGGGATGTGGACCGTCAGTCCGACGGTTCCTCCTCTTCCCATTCTGACGTTAATCAAGAGGAATAAAACAGATGCACTCCGTCAATGTGAATCGACAACAGCTTCAAGGATTTTCGGTGGATGGAGGTTTTATACCTGAAAGCGACAGTTTGGCACTAGAGACTACTGTAGGCCTACCTTGTGTGGTAGCCTGTTTTACCTATTATTTCACTTTTGCATCAGAAAATCACAAGTTACGGTTCCCTGATTTTGGCACGACGAACTTATTTGCCCCCTCATTTGAAGGGAAGGAACAAAACACTGGTCAGTAGATCAACTTTCGTTGCATTCAGTGATGCTATCGACTCCCACTAAAGGCATACACTTCTTTTTTTGCTGGTTTGTTTTGCATTTGTTCTGCATTTCTCGCAGTGTCTTTTCCTGCAGTTATTACATAATATTAAATTTGTTTTCAAAAATAATTATTTCCTGTTTAATTTTCTGCAATCGATTTTAACTAATGAAAACTAGGACTTTTTGGTAATGATGTTCAGATGTGTGCGCGCGCATGTGTGTGTGTGTGGTCACTACTGGGGCGTTAGTTTAACAGGCCTGCAGCTCTCCCTTTTGATCTAATGTTCTTCTATGTTCTTTATCATTTACTGTCTTACCTCAAACATACTTGCACCACCTCTCAGTAGGCCTACTATTTTTCCAGATTTAGAGAGGAATATATTTTGCGGTCATTGATTTATTATAGGGACTATTTACAGAACACTATGACATTAAATTCTTTAATGACATAAATGAATTAAAGAAAATGTATTTCAACAAATATACCCCCCAAGGTGGAGACAAAAAAGAAGCGTAACAACTTATGTCGGTAATATGACCTACACTCTGCTAGCAGTCACAGATCTCTGTATAGTCGTGAAAGAACCATGATTTATGCCAGATAATATAGGCCTATAATAGGTTTGTTTTTTATCATCTTTCTGCTACAGAATTTTCTAGAAAGGAACTTATGCCATTTTATCCTATATTTAAATTATATTTTCATTGAATAAAGATTTCTCAGACACACACGCATTTGTATGTATTATGTAATTATGTACTAATGCTTTGCAATTTTTGCAATTACATTTTGATGAACATTCTTAAATATACACCTCAATTATTAATTTTTATTTGTAATTAGCCATACGTTCGTTATGTTGCGCCAGACATATCACGCTTCTGCTTCCATGCATAATTTACACCTGTTTCACCACTTTGTAAATACAATTTTACATTCTGTTTATAAAGAAATTATGACATATATAATTTATGTCATAAAGGAATCCATGCACGTCAATGCAATAACCTTACTTCTGCTGAACTTAATAAATAATAAAATAGCATTGAAAAATGAAATTGAATAGATTGCATCTGAAGAAGTAGATAACATGAAGTCGACCCCCTGCAAGTCACTTCATGTTCATGCTGGATTTCTACACACACACACACACATATATATATATATATATATATATAAAATGCAGGTTTTAGCCACATCAGATGAAATGGGCTTTGAACTTTGCAAATCTGTCATTTTGTGCAGAAGTGGTTAGTATTACTTAAGTACTTGGCTGTGGGAGATCCGCAAATTACGCCAATTTTCATTAAAACTTTAATTCAGGGAGGATATGTTTACTCTGTGGTGTAAATACGTGGCACGGGGTAGCATAATATTTTCAAGGCTTTGAACAAAGTTATGTGCTCTGATGGAAATATGCAGATAACCTTTTCATTACACAGACTGGCCTCAGTCGCCTGGCTGCGAAGTGCATGTATAAATAAGGAATGAATGAAAGTATGAAATATGCTAGATTCTCAACCACCCCCCCAAAACCAAACACACATATTACTGCCTTCTATACTTAAATACTTTTAAACAAGCAAAATACCAGTGTAGATAATTTTAATCCAGCGAGAACATGTGCAACACCAAAGTCAATGCATTATTATGGTATCCTCAATATCCAGTTTTATTATTATTATTATTATTATTATTATTATTATTATTATTATTACTACCACGAAACAAAATCACTCCACAGTATTGTCGAAAAGTCCAAAACAAATATCCATAGGCCTACTTCAGGAGTGAGGGTGATTTCAGTAGAAAATCCAAACCACCACGGAAAGTTCTGCTGTACGTATTTAAGTATTATACTGCTCGAGGCATTATATGCCATTTTGTGTAAGCATAATCATGATTTTATTCAAACGGAAGCTTTTTGGCCTTCGCGTTAGTGAATGTTTTTTTTTCTGTTAGAGCCTCCAAGCTAAGTACCGAAATAAAGCTATATATGTCATCTGCTCTTGTACTTTATTGGGCTCAAGGCGGGAAATGTTGTCGTCGAGCTAGTTTGAACAGTTTTACAGTTAAAACAAACGGCACTAACACTGATGTTACTGTCAATAAACTTTAAATCAATAGGCCTATTTTGTAAACGTTTCGGATACTTGTGATTACTATTTCTGATACTTGTGTTGCAACTTTGGTTTTACTGCATTGAGTGAAACATGTTGGCAGTCGCTGACTAGCGTCGTATTCCTGTGTGTTTATAAAGTATTAATGTTGTGCGAAAACACGATAATACGCAACTGACCGTCTAACCTGTCATGCCAGCTGTCAAGTAACTTGGCGTGATTTTTCTGTTTTTACTAAATTGTTGCCTAATTAATCTGGGTCTCTGAATGTTGACAGAACTGGAAGAAACTTTTCAGAAAAGGCATTGGGGAAACACACATAGATCTACTGTCCATAAAACTTCTGGAATGGGTCGCCTTCACGTTTCACCGATCTACATGCAGATGAGCCCCAAAATGCAAGCTGTCCTAATTCATGATGACAGAATGGGATTGACGTCATCGCACTTAAAATATTTGACAGGGGTATGAAAATCAAAATAACAGTAAAAAAAAAAATAATAAAAAAAAAATATTTAGGAGAATAAGAAAATATACTCGTTTTGCCCTTCAAGTAGACTACTTTGTGGTCAATAGTAGTTCTTACCGAAATCGTAATCATTAAAATATGCAAAAACATCAATATTAGCCAGGTTTTAAAAAGCTAAAATTACATTCCTTATGCGGTGGCCTAAATGTTTTTATGCTCCAAAATTGTTAGATGTTGGGAATCGCTGCTGTGAAGAATCCACACGCGCAGTGTTTTAAACACACTTGCAGGGCCGTGGTGACAACATGGAGGTGTAGCATCAACATCAGAAAACCAACGGTATTGAATTAACACGACTATAACGAAGATGACGTTTTCTACATTATGTTATTTATTGCTTAAAATGTGGGAAAAAATCACAGACACTTATTCGTTATTGCACCATGCAATAAAAAAAAACATATTTACTACATTTCAAATTGCTAACTGTGCTTGTTTTATTTTTAATAATTGCAAAGAAGATTAGCTATAAAATGTACCAAGGTATTACTGCAGCAGTGCTATAAGTCTGTTGGCTTCCCTGGTGATATTAATAGCACAAAATATTAATAATAGTGATTCCTGTTACTTCTGGATGTATACGAATTTACAGGGTGGTGAATATCATAAAACTGCTGCACCTTTTATTTGAAAGCTAATAATATAGGTAATAGCAATTTTAATCTTTCTTGTAGTCTGATATTACAACTAACACACAAAAACATTTTTGTTATTGCCCAATACTATCCAAAAATATTAAGGTAGGCCTATATTTTATATATAGGTAATATTAAGGTAATATTTATTAGCATATATACTTATGTATGTGGCCAGCCTAATTGCTGCACTGTGTAACCATTTATTAAAGGCATGATGACTGGGGCCACAATAACGAAATACAAATATAACCAGGGAACATTAAGGAATTTCTGGATTCTTAAAAATACCAAATGAAAGACTTGAGAAATAAATACGTTGCCAATCAATATCAGGAGTGGTCGACCATATGCTGGGCTCGTGCACAGGGACTGGGAAGGTTAAATGGATAATTAACCTTTTCGTGTCATTAGAGGGTTTGGTTTTTTCTGCAGTGCCTGACATAATTATCAGTGTACTGTTGCGTTTTCAACGTGAGTCATGCCTTGAATGCCCCACACATAATTACTCCTTACATCAATTTATCCATTTATATTTTCCTTAAATTACTTAAAATATATCGGCCAACATGATGGAACCGTATTCCATTAAAATACTGATTGTATCCAGCGCGGCGTAGAATTAGCCGGACTGCTGTAGCGTCACGAATTATAACCTTTAGTACGGGGTAATATAATTTTAATATAATTTTGTGAAGCTATATCTGTCATGGGCGTCACCGCCATTAAATCTGAGGGGGACGTGTCCCCCTCACATTTCATAATTATTCGTTTGGACCCCCCCACATTTAACATAAAATATTAGTTTTATGCCAGTGTCCCTTCAAAATGCTTCTGACGCCCCTGATACCTATCATAACAATCTCACAGCATTTTATAAAAGTTCTTTGTTTTACAACATAGTTTCGGTTATCCCGAAATGCACTGAAATGGTTTGGGACAGACATTAAAAGATAGATGCTATGCGTTCAGAAAAGTGATAAGATTTTTTTATTGCAGATACACAACCATAAACAACATCATGACGACGAAAACAAATAATTAATAACGTTAATTAAACGATACCGAAGCATAATATCCAGTTGTAGTAATGTTTTGATACCTAAATATCTAAGGGTCAACGATTCGGTATGTTTACCTCAAACCTTTTTAGTACTTTAAATTACATGCAATGTCCTGTTGGCATTTTGACTAACGATATTTTAATTAAAATACTGCGTTTCAGAATATGTATAAGCTAATTCGATGTATAAACCGTTTTATTGTAAGAGTCCGTTGAGGCCAAAACAATGAATTAAGTTCTTCAAAAACCTCAGCTATCGGCAACAATACTGTTTTTAAGACATATAGAAATGGAAAATGCATAATTTTAAGAAACCGCATAAAATGCACTTAATATAAATTTAATTTCTATATAGATGAAAGTGTCTGCTATGTGTATAATACGTTTGGTATGGAATGTTACTCGACAATTCGTTAATATACATTTTTTTTTTTTTTTTGGGGGGGGGGGGGGGGGGGAATTTTACTTGGA
>JAODJU010000130.1:24867180-24879259 GCA_026776725.1 Gnathonemus echidnorhynchus | reverse complement strand
GGTGGGGGTGGGACATAAGGTGTGGACGGGGTGGGGTGAGGTGGATGGCACTTGTCGAATGCTTCAATGTCACCAGCAAAGGCCCTTTTCCCTTCTTCTCCATCAGAGTAGGGGTATCTACTGCGTACCCCCCCACACCCCACACCCCAATGAGAGAAGATAAGGAGTATATTAGCGACGGGATAGACAACTGCATTTAAAACCAACAACCAACCTACCCTGTCTCTAGCCCCACTAAAATTAATAACTGTTGATTTGTATTTAATGCTCAATTTCCTCTCTGTTACTTCAGACTGCGCACTGCAGGCTTGTTTAAATGGTGCTTGTGTGGGCCTCTCTGTATCTCTCTCCACTTAAATCTGTCAAAAACATTGCACAATGATTCCTTGCACCACATGCAACTTTAAATGGGACTCTATTACAAAATAAGAATACGTACGTCAGTAAGTATAAAATGTCACAGCCTTGGTTCCTTTTTGGACGACTGGCACATGGAAACACTACATTGTGTGCTAATGCTTTAGTGCAGTAAAATGCAGGACCTTCAGGTTCACATCCTGGTTGACTGTGTACAGCAGCAGGTTGCATATGTTTCATGCATCGTTGTCTAAAATCTGACATTTCATTGTCCACACATGAATGGATGAATGGGCCTTTCGTTAAAACAGTTTAAATTATTGCGTCTCGCATCAGGATGAACCTATTCAAGTTTAGTTATGCATCACAAGCAGGAGACTGATGCTATTTAAATGTCATTTATCACACCATCATACCTTTCACAAAACTATGTGTCACCATTCATCAAAGTCAAGCGGTAAGATACTTCCAGAAGTTATATATATTTGTGTAGCACATTACATGGTGCATAAAGAGCTGACACAAAAGAGGGGGATTTCTTCAGTGGAGACCCGCTATGGGAAATGAACATAATGCAATGGAATCAACAATGCCGCATGAAATGTTGCAAAACTGTGTTTTTTGTCTGTTTAAATTAGCTATCCCTAAATTGCCTTAAGAGCGTTTTCCGAGGTGATGGGACCCACCTGTCTGAAGCTGTATGTATAACAGATTAACATAATTACGATTGGATTACTGATAGTTTTACCAGATTCTGGGACATTCCAGTTTATTTGCTTCAAATCCATAAAAAGTCCATTCGCAATATTAGATACTGAAACCGTGCAGGCAATCTTTAATGTATTGTTTTGAATTACTGAAGTACCATTAACTCATGACACGGCTATACTGGGCTGAGTCCTTGGTCATAAACTGCTCTTTAAATATACAATTTACTCAGTGTGGTCTACTGAAAGGGTATTTGTTTAACGAATCACTGCTGTAAAAGTTGGTTCTTACTATAAAATTTTACTTCTTTGACACAATACTACAGGTTGCCTGAAAAGCTTCTGGGTACTCTTAGCATATAAATATTTGTTTATCAGTGGCAACTTTTAAGCATGCTAGGAAAACTGAACTAGTCTATCAATCTACAAAGAGAGAGAAGGATTTATGCATTTTCTACACGTGGCCTTTATGTTTCCTCACGGTTTGTCGTTCCAAAGCACAAACCAAAGTCACAGTCACTCTACACATTTTGTGTAAAATTCCCCACAAATCCAGCGCAGGATAATGACTGTGAATTAACCTTTTTTTTTTCCAATACTGCCTGTTTATGAAGAGTAATTATGCATGACAATTATTCTGAAAGAAGCACTTGCCTCAATTCAGCACTGATACCTGCATTAGCTAGCTGGTCGGCTTATCACGTCAATCTTATCATTATAGAAAATAGGGTGGTGAATGCAGTTAGTAAAGCTATTAATTGAATGCACCCCGCACCAAGAACACCATTGTCTTTTTTAATTTAGTTTTTTAAGAAAGACATTCTTCCTAAAACAAATAAGCCCATCTCTCACAGGGGAGTGGCTACAGATCATCTGCTCACCCAAGACCAAAGATTGATGATATAGTGATGCAAATTAGAATGACCACAAATTTGTACGGTTATATTTTAGGGAAATATATTAAACAAATGAAGTTCAGAGAATATATGTTTCAAATATGTCCCTAAGAGTTATTTATTCTCTCAAGAATGGGTCGCTTATAACATTTAATAAATGTGACATTTATGTCACTGTTTCCAAACAACTCAATCTGGCACAAATGACTGACGAGCTGGCTTGGGCAAACCCATGCATACCTACAGTATGGAGGGGCCCCTGCACCAGAAAGACTGGCTCACAAAGGTCCATACTGCAAGGTACCAAACCTCAGAGATTCAGGAGGACTTTATATTAAACATGCACTGGAAAAGCTAGACTTTAAGTAAAAGCGTGTCCAGCAACTCCATAATTCATGTCACTATTTGTTTTGGTTCTAAAGAAAGTGTTGAATTGTACATTCACTTAATATTGCTGCAAACGTCTGTTGGCATGTGATACGGTCGGATGACGTGGGAACAGTCTAGCTGCCAGATGGACTCTTGCTTATTACCTCATTGCAAATGCACAATATGGTCTCCTCAGTTATGTGTGTGTGTGTTTCTTCGGGTACATTTGCTGAAAACTCGATTGCAGTGCTGCTTGCAGAATCTTATCTAGCTCAGATTTGCAGAAGCCTAATGCAGAAGACATTTCCAAATGGTGTTTGGCTCCAGTAACCAGTAACCAAACTTTTGAGGTATGACTCCAGAGAATTTTGAAACTTGTGCAAAACGGGAAGAATTTCATCGCTTCTGATTATTGTTATAATGGCCTTTGTAAAAGTATTGACTGAAAATAATAATGAAACATGACTTCCTTCAACGCATTTTAAACAATTCATTGGCACAATTCATTTAAAATTTTATTTAAATATAAATTCAAAAGAGATGCTGTTATGCTGTTTCAGCTACTGCTGTATTTTTTAGTTAAGTTACTGGCAAAATTTAAATGATTATTTAACAATAGATATGTGTATAGATAAAGGATACCTTACATTCTAATGTGCTATATATATTATTCACTTTTTTTTTTTCCAAAAGAAAAAAATTGTAGTTTTATTTCTCTTTATTTACTTAATTCACTTGAATAAGTTTTATTTGCTTTTTAACCTTTTAATAATTATTAGATTATATTTGGTGGAAGTTCCAAGTAAACTTAGAAAAAGAAAATCAGGCTTAAAATTTCCATCATGCAAACCATGTAATGAACGGCACCTAGGAACAGACATGGCCTGGATAGCTTAAGTATTATGGCAATAACTTACCTCACTTCCCCTTGACAATAAAGTAATCAATCTTTCACCAATAATGATGATCCCTGACAGATTTTTTTCTCATGCCCTTTTTCCTGAGGTTAACTAAACAGCACATCAGCACACCGACAGGCAGAGAATGAGTCATGTGACAGTTATCACGCTTTTCCTGAACTTGATGCTAAATCAGCTCAATTATGCACTCTGTAAACGAAACGTTTGTGTTTGATTAAGTTCAGATTAATGCATTTGACCGTGTTGCGCCCGTCCACCAGAGCTGTGAAAACATGCCTCTTTCACATACTACTGCTCATATTTTTTCTCTGCAGCATGCAGTAGTGGCTGGTTGGGCTCCTGGATCAGATCTTGTCATGCATTTGCCTGGCAGGATCTCGACCTAAAGTCACACCACAAGAGCACCCTCCCAACATGGCCACCCCCTCTTGACGAAACTCTGCTTTCCTGTTTTGATAGACGATCCCGGAAAAGCTGTCGTAAGTGTATCGGCTGAACGTTTTTCAAATACTGGTAGCCCCATCAAATGGGGGCCGTTGACAAAATTAAACTATAATGCATTAAGAGCTTAGAAATAATGATGGTTCTACAAGTTTGGTTTGCAAATGGGTTTGTGGTTGGGTCAGTGACATAAGTGCATTTTTCATCAATGAATCTTTATGCTGTAACTGAATTCTGAGAGAAAATTGTATCCTTTTTCCTGTCCAGTTTAAAGTGCATTTAAACTGGGACAGGGTCTTTAGCAACTGACAGCCCCCTATAGCACACTAATCCCTCTGAGTAGACACGTTTTGGAATAACACTTCAATGTGAACTTAGAAAAACATCAGATACCCGAAGATTCAATAGTGATAGCAGAAACCCACAGTGGGAAATTCCAGGACAGGTATCCCTCTGTTCATTGGGTTGAACAGGGCAGTGATAATACCACTCTATTCAAAATGACAGTCCACAGTAAATCCCACCCATCTATGGGTTTTGAGGCCTCATTAATCCCACAACTACAAGCAAAGAGCCTCTTATGGTAAACCATGCTTCAGAAGTGCCTCTGCATAGATATGAGTCCGGGTAATGGCTTGTTTTGAGTAGTCTTAATGGGAGGAGTTGAAAACATTATGCTCTTCTCAAAAAGAACTAAGAGTTTAAAAGTAGGCTTGCCCACTAAACTGGTGCCATCTTTTCATGGTAAGACATCGTTTAGGATCATGGGTCCAGCTCTGCTGGGACGACTTTCCACATTGGGAGACCGGTGGATCTTGTATTTCGGGGCAATCTGCTGCTGAAATCTTTGGTCCTCGAGGCCCTAGAGAGGCACTTCAGCTTTTACCACTCGGCCATTGCAGAGAGATACTTGAGCAGGCCAGGAAAGAGCAGTGACACTTTAGGTCGATCCCCCGGCAGTTCTGCCCTTCCAGTGACCATTCGGCACAGCAGTGCAGCAAACGCTTGTCCTTGCTTGCTAGAGGCAATTGTTTCACATAAAAGATTAGGTAAATTGACCAGGCACTAATTTGAAGCCTGCAATTCCAAGAGGCAGCATAGCCTAGCTATCTGAATGAATTGACACTAATGCATTCGGTTACTGCAGTTCAATTGTTTTTAATTGCATACACGTGGTTAATAAGTTACCACTTCATTTTGCAACTGTTAAAGTATTTAAGTATGTAAGTGTTAAGATGATATCTGTGAGTGTTATGGGATTTAAAATTATACCCTTCATTAGTAATAGGAGTCGAGCTGTGAAATGTCTATACGGTCTGGTCTGTCTGTACATGTTACTTAGAAAAATTACTGTGAATGTTTCAAATGCAATGTTTCGCTACATCAACTGTAACAGCAGGGTAGATAGCTAATTAAGCGTGGTAGCTATAGTCCATTTATAGTCTATAATATGTTGTAGAACATCTTAAAAAAAGTTTTTTTTCTGCATAGACCGGTTTATATGAACAATTCTTCTTTTTCTGCAGCTTGCAATGGCGCATTTGGAAAACTGTTGTCAGTAACATGAGCAGCAATATGCCAGTACGCAGCATGGGTACCTTTAGCACCTGCAGCAATACGCCGGTACGCAGCACGGGAACCTTTAGCACCTGCAGCAATACGCCGGTACGCAGCACGGGAACCTTTAGCACCTGCAGCAATATGCCGGTATGCAGCGCGGGTACCTTTAGCACCTGCAGCAATACGCCGGTATGCAGCGCGGGTACCTTTAGCACCTGCAGCAATACACCGGTATGCAGCGCGGGTACCTTTAGCACCTGCAGCAATATGCTAGTACGCAGCACGGGTACCTTTAGCACCTGCAGCAATACGCCGGTACGCAGCGCGGGTACCTTTAGCACCTGCAGCAATATGCTAGTACGCAGCGTGGGAACCTTTAGCACCTGCAGCAATACGCCGGTACGCAGCGCGGGAACCTTTAGCACCTGCAGCAATACGCCGGTACGCAGCATGGGTATCTTTAGCACCTGCAGCAATACGCCGGTACGCAGCGCGGGGACCTTTAGCACCTGCAGCAATACGCCAGTACGCAGCGCGGGAACCTTTAGCACCTGCAGCAATACGCCAGTATGCCGCGCGGGAACCTTTAGCATTTAGGCTTATTATTATTTGGCTAACTTTACTTGTGATTTACACAAAAAGAAGAACAGAGTGATTTGAGGCAAAAAAAAAAATGAATGAAGATATATTTTTTAAACTCAGAATCGAGATTGCAGTTTCTCTCATGATACTTTCATTTTGCATCAAATGCTGTCTTTTTGAAGAGGAAACAAACAATATGTAGAGATTAATTATATATTAGTAAACATACCGATGTTGCCAATCAATGTTTAAACTTCATCTATATTCAAAGTCAGCAGCACCAGATCTAAAGACACAACAACTGAAATAATGGCGATGTCTGCCTTAGATCTGGCATTTCCCATAGTGGTGAACAAGGGATTTCGTCAGCATGGGCTCACAGCAATTTTATAATTCATTAGCAGTTGTGGCCCGTGGATTGATCTTTCGATTTCCACAGAATAAAAAATGAGGTAAAGTCATTCTACTGATTGGCACCAGCAAGTTCTGCAAGTTTCACCACAGGCAAGTGAATCAGAGGTCAGCTGATTATCGATTCCGGTGATAAATATATTGGTATCAGTCAAGTTTCCACAGTGCATCACTTACAATGTGATAATTACTGACATGGGACCGTGACAGAGCTGAGCCGAAAGGGCACATTCCTGCTTTTTAACAGATAACTCAACTTCAAATGCAAAAAATGCTAAACAAACCTCATCTGCTTTTTTATAACACCTATTTTTCAACCCCTTATACCTTAGTCAGGTAGTGTAACAGGGGTGGGGGGGGGGGCATACCCTAAGATTAAAACCTGCAGGGCCCCCTGGTCACGAAACAATGTTACTCTACCCTGCTCAGCAAACTTTGCTTGTAATTGTGACTAAATATCTAAATATAATCCAATATAGGGATTATAATATAATATAATATAATTCGTAGATCTGACACTTACTGTTTTTCTATTAGACAGAATAATGAACAATACTCATCATATTATTCTATAATGCAAAGTATAGAAATTATTCTTACTGTATATATTCATTTTAAGTTCAAGGGTTTGTACAAGATTTGGGACAGTGTTCTTTTATGTTAAATGGATCTCTGATGGTGCTGTCTGCTATCGATTGGGAGCTGACTCTGTATATCATAGTTATTTTCAAAGTAGCTTTTTCATTAATTTAGCAGATGCTGTTGTCCAAAGAGACATACATGTGACCACAGCTGGGGGTAAGAGAGCGGGGTCACCCAGCACCCCGCACTTCTGAAGCAGCTGGGGTAGCTCAAAGGCCCACTGGTGCTATGATTACTCTGCTGGTCACAGGAGTCAAACCCATGGCCACAGTTTCAGTCCCTACTTGGGCTGCACACTGCCCCTTTTAGAAAAAAGGAAAAATATTTTTTTTAGTCTGGATTTTTAAGGTTTGTGTGTTTTATGGAAAGAAAGCAGCAGGTTTGACCAACAAAGGCTCAGTGGTGTCCCATGCTGGTGTCCCTTACTGGTGTCCCGTTCCTATGTCCTGGGCTGATTTCCTATGCCGGTGTCCCAGGCTGGTGTGCGTGGCTGGTATCCCTTACTGGTGTCCTGGGCTGGTGTCCCATGCTGGTCTCCCTTGCAGGTGATAGTAGTCTCAGTATCACAGGAGCTGCTCGTTGCCTCCAAAGCTGGATTTCCTGCTTTTCTCCTTTGCCTTGCCTGCTTCATGTCCCCCTCAGCCCTGCCTGCTTTAACACCAACCCTGTGACCACTGTCACTCTTGAGCTTTCATTCTCTTGCACATTAACATTGTCTTATCGCAATACAGTGCCTTCTTCTGCAAATCTTGTTTCAATGTGCATATTATATGCGTATTGTATTACAGTATCTATCTGTTATTTTTCTGCATTTTGCACATACCTTCATTTGTTAGGAAAATGTCCCTTTGTTTACGTTACGGTCATACTCAAAGTTCAAGTTCACATTTGGCTCCACTTGCTCCAAAAAATCCAACTTCGCTTGTACCAATGTCTGGAGTGACCCAGGCATCCAAACAGGAGCAGGACCGGGCGGCAGTCGGCTTGAGCGCTTCTGCCTTGTGAGCCTTGTGCACTCATTACACGTCACATTGGCGCTGCTAGTTCATCACTGTCATGTGTAGCTCCCAGGTCAGTGGGATTATTTGCTTTCTAAGCAGACACTTTGATCCAGCTCAGTTCACCTTGCTTATGGTTTTGTAATTATTGGGAATGTATTTAAAGTAAAAGAGTAAAAAAGTCAAAGGAAGGCAGAAGAGTTGCATGCAATGGCTTGCCAGACCCCTAACCACAAAGCTACCTGCTATCCCTTCACCAGTACACAGATGGCTCTGGGCTCTGGCACTTCGCCCCAGGTGCTGGCATTTCACTGCGGTTTAGAGAGACCCAGACAGTTATTATCATTATGATACATTAGTTTTTATGTTTTGAGATCTGACAAGACGTACTAATTTCCATCCAGACATCTGCCGTCTCATGGGAAGGTCTAGGATTCAATCAAGGAAATATAATGTTTCAGGAGAACATAAAAAGAAAAAGAAGCATGACCGTTTTTATTACGTTGTTTAATTTGCAAATATCACTGTGATCCATTGGTGATAAACTGCTTACCAGATTTAGACGATAATATTAACGATAGGGGCAAGTGTAACTCTCCCCGTTTTCGAAGGTGGCACTTTTTTGTTTACTTATCATTTAACTGTGTCACTTTATTTAGTGAAGACTTTAATTACAGTTTTATGTTTCATGTGCGTTTAAGCCTCATTTTGACTTTGGCATATCTCTCTTGCAACTGGACTGGTTACACATGGAACATTTTTTTGCATAGTCAAATGTAGGGGCAATTAATATTTTTGCATTTTCACGAAGAGATTCAGTTCTTTTGGATCTTGTGCCTTTGAGTTTAAATTAGGGAATAATGTTGTGTGCTTAGATATTCAAAATTCAGTATAATGTATAGTAAAGATACACAACCAACACCTAACTTTTCTTTTACTTGATGTCTCACTGGGTATGTCATGCGTTACATATGTCACATTAATCTGCCAACCATAAAGTCATTTCACATGTTGTGCACTGAAAGCATACTCACAGATGTTCCTAACAGACTTTATTTGTTAACAGAAAGCAGCGGAAACTAGTCAAATGTATGCCTGAATGTCCTGAAACTCTGTTATTGTGCTAAAGCTGTGAATGTTGTGTGATGGATAATAACTCTGCCTCCTCAATAATTTTAAAGTAATATATACGTACAACAAGCCAAAAGTATACCTAGCCATCAGGCGTTTTGTAAGCTGAATGTTGATGTAACATCAGCTATCAAATATTGATTATTAGATATAAGGCAAAAATATTTTGCCACTGTCCTGTGACTTGGACCATGCAGACAGAACATTCTCACATTGTGGTGTTTTCCTTTAGCAATGATATAATAATATATAAGTATATTGAAATATTTTCACGATTAAAAAGGATTCAGGCATAAGTAGTTCAAAAGAATGTTAAAATATCATAGAAATCCACATATAACGCCAATGAGATGTCAAGAAATCCTTCTAACTTAAAATTCAGTGTGTGTCTGCTCCCTGGGGACTTCCTTTTATACTTGGGGTATAGTTTTGAAATATAGGACTTGAGATTACACTGAATGGGTAGGGATTCAGCTGTTCTGACTGCTCAGTGGATGGCTGGCTTGACCACTGAGTGGCCAGAGTTAATGAGCGGTACCGTTCTGGATAATTTGAAGGGGCCAGCTTGTGTTGGCCAGGAAAGTGGCATAAGGGGAGTTCCAGTTGTCCACATGGGAATGCACCATGTGCGGGACCGTGATGGTCACCTGACAGACATGCTTTAGGTTTTGCTACAGAGTTACTGCTCTCCTTGGCTTGATCTTTACTAGATTAGGAATCATGGATTCTAAGGCAAATTACCTCATGTAGGGTATTTAGCTGCCAGGTCCTACCAGGATATCCAGCGAAGCTTCATCTAAACAGAAATCTTTCTCTTACCCATGGAATTTTAATTCTTGTTATTTGACATCCTCTATTTACTTTGCCAAGAAAACTCTTGGTCACCCGTATTTTCGTTTGACCCGCATTGGCACCTTGCACTGGAATATTGCTTATTTCTGAAGAGGGCCCTCCAGGCAGTGCAGGAGCTGGATTCTCAGGCAGTGCTCTTAAAGCATGCCATGCTCATCCTGGTTCAGTGCGTAAATGGTGCAAGCTCTGATCAATGCAGGTCTCAGTGAATAAGAAATAAATACATCAAGGAGATGAAGGCAGTAAGTTTGATAGATTTAGGAAGGCATTCAGTTACGATCAGTTGGGAAAAACCTGCACATGGCTCAGTCAAAGATTGTGATCATAGATAGGTCTATAGATGAGGCACAGGGGACCAACCAGTGCAAGGCACTCATAAAAAGGACATGTAGGGCTCAGCATGTGTTCGAACTGTGGGAGTGAACTAGGATACCTGGAGAGACACTCCCACAAATGCTGCACAGAGACTGGAGGCCAGCTCTGAGGTGTGAGCCATCATAATGCCCAGGTTCTCTTCTGTTTTAAGGAATAACTGTTAAGATACACGTTCATCTTCTTGCAGCTTAGCCAGGTCAGAGTGCCAGAGGGCCTGAAGCTTATAGCAGGGAGCCTAGAACTCAAGGCTGGGGTCACCCTGCACAGAATGCCAGTCTGTCGCAGGGCACACACCTACACACACACACACACACGTCAAGTAAACAAATCTTTATGGGGACAGCTCATTCATTTCTATGGGGAAAATGCTAACGCTAACCATAACAACCTTAACCCCTACCCAGCCCTAACCATAACCATAAGTAACCAAACAAAATACAAGAGTTTTTGCATTGTTACTTTTTTCTTTGCAGTCACAGATTTTTATTAAACTGAGTTTCCTGGTCCCCATAAGGGGAAAAAAAACGGCCATTCATCACATTGTGGGGACATTGTGTCCCCATAAGGTAAGGTATACCCGCTCACAAACAGACACACAGACACAGACACACACACAGTGGGCAATTTAGAGTCACTCATTAGCCTAATTGTATGACCCCTGGTGGAAAACCAGAGTACCTGTAGGAATGCTGTGTGATGCAGGGAGAACATGCAAACACACACACACACACACACACACACACACACACATTTGTATTGATATCTTAGTGGGAACCTTCAATTAATTTCCATGGGAAAAAACCCTAATCGAAACTATGACAAACTTAACCCCTACCCAGCCCTAACCTCAACCATAAGTAACCAGACACAATACAAGACTTTTGACATTTTTAGTTTCATGCTTGCATTCACAGAGTTTTATGAAATTGAGCTTCCCCTTGTGGGGACCCCATCCCAGGAGGTGCATGGCAACAGTGTTACCCAATCAGCGACCTTTTTTTTTTAATTCATAAAAGTAAAATTATGAAAATGATTTTGTTATGTATAAAAATAATTTTAATGAGTCGTTCATAATAACGCACTTGGAATGTAGCATTTAATGCCAGCAAACTTATCATATATGTCCTGTATGAGTCCACATGTGAAAACAGGAATTCTTTCAAAGCTTGAAGGCAATTCATTTTGTTAGAATATTTGAACAGTGTATATTTCCACAGCTGGGAATGATTTAGATAACTACACAATTAAATATCAAAAGAAATTCACCGAATAAATTTTCATTTAGCAAGAAAAGAAATTCCCTCCAGGAAGCTCCAGGAAGATGAAGGAAGAGAAACATGTATTCAGGATCTGCATCAGTACAGTGAAAATGTCCCTTTTTTACATGTGGCCAGAGCATAAAATCAGAATTTACAGTGTTAGTGGTTTTATTAGAGACTGTACCACGCTTTCTCAGTCATTCCTGAACAAAAATGAGGCGTGTGTGGTATAAGACGCAGCATGAACTCACATATTATTTTAAAAACCACTAGGCCGTTCCCATTCATGAAACAGCTTCTTAATTACTTTACCACTTCATGATAGACTGCCACAATAATAAAGACACAAAATTAGTAGAAAGATTTCCTCCCATTGCTTGATACTGGAAAGACTTGTCAGCACTCTCGAAATGAATTCAGGGCCATTCGCCTAAGAAGATATTAAAAGGAAAAGGGGGCAGAAAAAAAAACAACTGTCAATTAAAAAAACATTTGTCTCCCCACGGTTCCATTAATCACCGAGGTAAACAGCCCATCCAGTGACACCTGGTAGGTTAATTTATAGGACCCATAGTAAGT
>JAODJU010000130.1:24847221-24863200 GCA_026776725.1 Gnathonemus echidnorhynchus | reverse complement strand
GGGGGGACCCAGCCAGGTAGCGTTAATAATGACGTTAGTGGCATTACCAAGTTGTACTTGCCAACATGTATCTAGCGACGTCTGAAAAAAATCTAGTCTAAAAATCCCTTTTAGTGTGAAAATGATGGGTGACATCAGCAAAAGATCTTCTATTACATCTTGTAAAAGTTTTTTGATCTTCGCAGAAGCTGAGCCCCGTTAACTGTGCCACGGGGACAAAGGGGAAGCATATTCTCCATATTCCCCATCTCAATGCACATTGGGACAGAGCAGACAGTGTGGGAATATGATTTATGGCATGGCTGCGATTCTAGGAAGGAAAGAGAAGCACTGCTAGACAGGCTGAGTGAGCTGATGAAAGGGAGGACGTTATTAATGACTCCCCTGTAGTAACATCGCCTGGTGTCTGGCAACCCTGTCACATGTACTTCAAGGTTACAAAGCAAGCTCAGGTGCTCAAATGACAAGCAATAGGTGCAAACGTGCCTGAACAGGATGTATTGGCTTCTAGTAATGAAGAGGTGTAATATGATGGGCTTTGATCCCTGTTGGATCATTAATCTCTCGCTCATAACATGCCCTATGGCCCTTATCTCTTCAGTTGTTTAGATAATGATGTACACAGCGTTTTGTGAGTGGGGGCAGCAGCTAAATAAACTGGAGCATCCAATCATTGGGCTTTGTCATTTGTGTCTGCAACATTACGTTTTACCATTGAATAATGCATTACAGCATTATTCATTTATAAATCTAGGTAGACCGTAAATACTTTTGGGATAAAATATATTAAGATTAAGATTTAAAAAATGAATTCGATTCCTTTTTGACATACTGTTGTACATTAGCATTACTATTCAAGATATATATCTGTAAAGCTTGCTGGGGTAGATATCATTTTGTGGGCAAATTGTTCAGCGTTAATCAGCAGAAATCCATATTTCATCTCCCCCCCGCCCCCCACCCCCACCCAAAACATCTGCCATCACTCCCACCCCCAACTCCAAACAGGCAAAACGTGTCTTCTTCCCCTGCCAAGACGGGCCCATGGAGGATCTCCAGGATGGTCAAAAGAACTGGCGTCACGGTAAATTAGCCGGTCGAGCGATCAGCAAGGTTTTCATGTCCGACTTTAAACAGCGACATACTTTTCAAGTTGGGTTTGTGCTCATGCGTTTAAAAAGGCAGAAAGATCATTATCAATAAGTCAGCGCATGTCAGGTGCACAAAAGCCAGGCTGGAAAATTGTATTGAACAATAAGGACTCATTTTACCATGATTCGTCCTTAATGTTTTAAATACTTTGAGGGTAGTTGTAATGTTCCAAAAAGGCAACCACTGAAAAGCTGATACTCAGTATATAAATATATATGTACTTTTTCAGATGTGGCCACATAGCATCTATAATTGTCAGTGATTTTGACAAAATGACTGAGTTTGTCATTCTGAAGACATTCCATAATGACACAATGTTATCATTACATTTTGCAAAACTATTTTATCCCAAGCAGAAATCTTTTTAGTTTGCATTTTTACACTTTTTAAAACGCCAGTATTTTAGTGTTTTTATACAATATTTAATAAATTTGGTAAATTTACACAAGATTCATATTCATGGCTTACAGCTGTGGTACAATGACTATTGCCTACTATTTGAAAAACATGGTGTGCATTTAATAAAAAAATCGCAAGTGCAGAGTTATGTATTTTCATAACATTGCTGTGCTCCATTAATCTGAACATCGCCTGAGTTATAATAACCCTTGTGGAGGAGATGTAATTACAGAATTACGTGTAATTCTTTGGAGAGTTTGTTGGCAAACTTCTTAGGGCACCGTCTGCTTCCTGCTGACATGTTTCAGTGGTTTAAAAGGCATTTCTGTATGACAAAGTCAGGCTTATGGGGAGTAATTTCTCTATGTAGAAGTTCAAAACACCCACAATAGAGCTAAACTGGTCTGTTGATGTATCATAAATCTGTCAGCTACAAGACAAGACAATCGCTGCGGTGCAGAATCCATATCCCACACTCTGGTTCTTCAGTGACAAAATAGCTGGTCACCACAGAACCTGTATGGCAATTAAACCCACGATCGGCTGTGTTTACAAAAGCCTTGTGTGCGAAAAAATCCCAAGGAAGCTGCAATTACTGCCCTTGGAGAGTGTGATCTGGAAGGCATTTTGCTAACAAGCAACCCCCCCCCCCATCTGCAAAGGACTGCCCTACCAGAGCGAGAGGGCTAGACTGCAGAAATGATTGTCCGCTCCCCCGCATGCAAAACCATTTCGTGGCAGGTCTACCATCGTGCATCTCTGGGGACGTGTAACGCAAACATGCAATTATTGAGCTCGGAGGGTAACACATAGTGCAGAGGCAGAGAAAAAAAACACTCACAGACCTGCAGTGAGAGCAAAGCCAGAGCTGATTGTGCTCCCAGACACACCTGAAGCGTTTACCTCAAAAACAGGGGCTATTCATCTTACAGCCTGATATATTATGCTATTAAAGCTGTGAAACAATGATATATTCATGAGGTGGTTTATCTCCTGCCCATTATAAAGCCTCTCGTAATTTGTCTTTTTTCAATATCATGGTAATCATTGTAAATAATCTTAGTTACATATTAACTTAGACATAACCTTAACAGTCTAGGTAGTAAAGTAAGTCATGGTCCCTTTCACATTTATTGTCAGCTTTTTCATTGTGTAATTGCATTCCTGGTTTATTCAATTCTAGCTCTAATTATCCCACATCGGCACCTGGCTGCTTGTTGCAGCTGTGAATCACAGCCTGCAGGACTATCTCTGAGTTTGTTTATGAAAACTGTTTGCTTACAAAAAACTATTTTAACCTTAAGCCTTTTAATCTGGCATGAGATCTTATCACGTTTCATCCTTCACTTATTGATAAACATTTTTTTTTCAAGTTTTAGTTTATAGAAGAACTCTTTGCAGAGATACCCCCAAGGATCAGTGATTCAGACCTGCAAAATCAGTAGTTCCCTTAGTATCTGCAGGCTTACGGTCTGTGGCATCAATGCCACTTTCACTTCCAGTGGAATCCACACAGATTTGTGCTTGCATCTCAGGAGTGTTTTATGTAATAAGAAAAGATCATCCATCCATGTTCCATAACTACTAATCCAGTATGGGGCTGAAGTGAGCCTGCAAGGATGGGATGCCAGTCCATCATAGGACATGCAATCATACACTCCAGGCAATTCAGAGGCAGCAGTTCACCAAACTGCATGTCACTGGACTGTGGGAGGATTAATGAATTAATCACAAGGCATTGGATGGAAGACACACTTTGACAGTGTCCTCCGCACAGGCTTGGGGGTCCTGCACGTGTTTATGTGAAGCACTTGCTTTGGTGCGGGGGGCTCCCTGGACCTCGCTCTCCTGGTGGGTGGTCCCTCCCCCCAGCGTGTGGAAAGTGAGTCAGCTCAGAGCCAATTACGTCCCAGATCTGGAAACATTCTTTACCTTCCAGGATCCAGCTTAATAGAGAGTCGTAATAAAACACCTCCAGCCTCTGGCATGTTGTTTTATCAAATAACACCTAACTAGCCATTATTCCCCATTAAGGCTAATGGTCAAACTAATTGCTATAATTCCATAAGGCGCTGGGTAAAGGCAAAACTGTGGATGGACATTAACTTAATGACAAGACCTTTCCAATACTGTCTCTGCCTTAGCGTGTGTGTGTGTGTGAGATACTCTCTATTGGCACTGTGAATTAAACATTTTGATTGATCATTATTGATTATGAGGCTAATTTAATAGTTTGTAGCAAATGTTTAGAAAACGTTAACTTAATCATCCTCTGGCACTTTTTATACAACTCTTTGTAGGCCTACCTTTTATTTCTTAATTTAAAAAAAATTATTTTAGAATCTGTGAAAGATTACAAATTACAGATTTAATGGCAAGGTTATTGCTATCATTAATAAAAAATAATAAATAAAATAAAATAATAGTTTTCTTTGTATTTTCTGTTCCTTAAGTGTGAAATGTTGTAATATCCATTTCTCGGGGAAGACAGATTTTTGGACATTAGATGTCAACATTATGATACCTCATCCGCAGAAGACAGAAAATGAGAAGATTGTACAACTGTAGATTACAACACAACTAAACGTCATGTCCACGGAAAGCTGCGCAAGCAAATGCCATCAATCTAAAAAACGAGATTAAAACACACAGACACATCGCGGAGAGGCTCTTTTAAACAAACTCAGTTTCCAGAGTTACGCTCAGCAATCAGGCGTTTCATGTCTTGCGTTCATTATCTCCGGGGGTCAAGCCCTTGTCTCCGGAACAAGTGTCCCGTGTTGCCTTTCATGTGCGTCTCGGTTTAACGTATCGCTCAGCGCACAGATGCACCGCGGAGACCCCGTTCACGCAACCGGGAATCCAGCGACTTCTTCCCTCTTCCATGCCTTTAAAACTAATTAAGGTGTTGTGCCATTAGACGGAGAACATGTGGCTCCCCTTTCCACTTGAGCGCTCGCAGGAGAAAGCCGTTCTGCCCTCCGTGGTAAGCGTTGCGTTGGAAAAAGCTGTACATGTCAGGATTTAACTCTAACTTTGTTTTAAAGTGACAGATCCATAACAGTAATGTATACAAGTTTTTTGTGTCTAGTGGAACAAGAGAAGTCGAACAGAAGCTTAAGAAATGTTTTTAAAAAGTCTCAGTCAAGCATCTCCTCTCCTTTGTATATAATGTATATTAAAAATATAAATTAGGTTCCAATTGCTATGTTTGACTTGCAAAAATACATCACTCCAGCACTCTTTTGTTTGAAGCTGTGTGTGTGTCTTCGTAGTGTTTCAGCACTGTTTTGACACAGCCAAGCAGAGTCTTAAATCGTGTGGCAAAATATGTCAGATTCACGTCACCTACTTTGACAGGCGGTTACCGAGACGTCATTTTCCCCATCCAGGGCAATGAACTGCAGCTTCCTTAAACTGTCGCCCGACTGCCGGCTTTCCTGTTTTCTGCTGCCAAACAGTTGTAGCCGTCTTGACCTCACGAAAGTTCTCCACCTTAAAGTTACACAAATCCAGAGTTTTGTCAGACATGCACTGATACAGACCTTAGACTACTTAAGAATGCTTTAGAGCCATTAAAATAATTTGTCTTTATACCTTTGAGCACTCAATGGTTTCGCCTAAGCAGTGGTGTACAGGAGTTCTCCAACATTTTCGGGGGAATTGTATTGCCTTTATTTAAGTGGGGCCAAGTGACTTGCACGATGAGGGTTGTCAACTCTCACGCATCCGGCGTGATACTCCCGCACTCACACTCTAAAGCTCATGCAAGAAATCTTACGGCAAATCTATATTATTCCATTATACACATAAAATTAGCTACATTAAAAGCGTTGGGGCAGTCTGCAAGCACTGTAAACTGTTTACAAAGTAATAAAACTCTTACATACATGTAAACCCCGTGTAATAGAGCAACCCACAACACTGATTGTGTTGGTGTAGGTCTGGCCGCTGATTAGCACCGGGTCTGGAATGGAGACTGTTGTCCCAGGTGTGCTGTGTTTGGAAAGTGGCAGCGTCCAGCGCTACATACCTCAGAGAGGAAACCTTGCAGGGCTCAGGCCAGCGGGGGCGACCGCATGTAATTGCCGTTAATGTGCCCTCACTGGCCGCATGGGTGTTATTCTCGTCTGAAACGAGCATTCACGCGTTAACGGTCCGAGTGAAACGCAATCTTTCGTTTCGTGTCTGGCACGCCGCAAGTGCCATTTCAGCGAGTGGAAATGATCGAAGGTTTTTCATTCAATGATCCATAAATATTATAAGGCACACGGCAGGGCTACCATAATTTTTCAAATCCAAAGTACTAGTCGATTTAATGAAAGAACCTACATCTATCAGCAAAATGGTTGAGCCGACGTTACTCGTGTTTAATTATGCTAGCCTATTGCGTTAACATTCTTGTCATTTAACTGGCAGTATAATATTAGAGTTGTTTAAGTAAGTTATGGTTTCTGAACGGTAAGTGGTAACACCCAGGTAGAATGGAGGGTGCTTCAGGACTCTGACTGCGCTGCCAGAGAAGTATTAAACTGTGTTGATTAGTGCAATTTAGGGTTTAAGAGGAGGAACAGCTGTTTTGATTTCCCTTGATTGCCGTTTGTGGGAACGAATTAGGCAAAGTATGCCTCTGTCAAAAGCTGTTTGGCCCATTTTGGTATAGAGTCTACATTTCAGCATTTACATTCTTCTGCTCTACAGTTTTAATCCAAATAAGGAGAGACTAACCAAAATTAACCCCTCCAAGCCCGATTTTAATTGGCCCAGCCACCTCTTTGAAATCTTAATTTTGTGTATTAAACAAAATCAATTGTTGTTTTACATAAAGTGTATATTTTGAGTATAAACAAGCTGTAAATGTTCGTAAGCCACATTTTTTACATATACACACTGAGTATTTAAGTAAGTACCTAAGTATAATCAGCTGCTTAAAAATGTTATGCATGGTGATCTCCTATAGAAAAGTTAAGACTTTCTCTGTTTTGCTGTTACCCATGCAACTTAGTGTAATGCATAACGTCAAGTGCTTCGTAATCTGCAGAGGATTAGGACCTGATGCAAAGTATATCTGCAGCATGATAAACAGTATACAATAAGAGAAAATGTAAGACCATAATGACTTGCCTAGATGTCAACATGTGAAAAAAAAATATCATAGAGTATGTCTGTGAGAACCTTCATCCAGACCAGGTGTTTAGCTCACCTCCCTTCCTGCAGCTGATATCCATGTTAACATCTCAACGTGATGCCAGGTAAATAGCAATGGGAAGGTTACCTGGGAAGAAGGGCCACCTGGATGATTTTTAAAAGAATGTTCTTTGGACTGAAAACTGATCCTTTTCATCTCTCATAAAAAGCATCAGAATAATAACTGTCAAGGATAGGGCTAGGCCAAACCGTGGGAGCCATCTATTCTGAAAATGTCTAATTTAGACAATATTTAGGGGGTAAAAAAAAATTATCAGATACATCCTCCACATGAATTGAAACAAAATGGGGTTAGAAGGATAACAATAACACTAAATTCAGCATTGAGACAAACAGATAAGGAGGAATACAATCTTGTATTTTGTAAAGGTTTAGAGAGGTTGAAGCAGTTTTATAACCGTGGGAAAAAATACCTCCGATTTTGAGAGGCTGATTAGAAAAGTTTTGGTAGCTGTTGAATGCCGCACAAGATGCCTCGATGAGGAAATTGGTACTTAGTGATTCTGGATTTTATAGTCTGTTTTCTGGGAGGTGTGGCGGCCCACACCTGGCTGGGGAGTTTGCAGAGCTTTCCTCCAGCAGTCCAGCAACACGTCGTCACAGAACTGGCATCTCAGAATGGCTCAATCTGTGAGTGTGAGCCTTTCGTTGGACTGACAGCCCTTCCAGATCATCCACTGCCTAGTACCCTCTTCATCCTGGGCTGGGCACCATCTGGATAAGTGGTTTTGAGAAATGGATGGAGAGTCATGTTTTGTTTATATTGTATGTGTATTTTTTCCGGGTTTCCTCATCAACAAAAGATTTATTTGTCAAAGACATGTGACACTTCGCATTCTTTTAAACAATGTAAAATGGGCAATAAAGAAGCACTCAATGTCTGGATTTTTTTTTGTCAGACCAAGTATTCAAAAATAGCTTAAATAATGCATTTCGTATGAAAAAAAAAGTCAATAGAGTGCCAGCCTGTATTGCAGCTGCTGCTGATTTGGAGTTCGGAGTGTCCGACGGTGCCTTAGAAAAGTACCGCCAATGCTGTAGCAATTTGGAAACTTGGTTTCAATGAGCAGCTCCCCCAGAAACGCGACGGCTGCATTTCGAATGGCTGAAAGAACACAGACTCAGAGATGATTCCTTTTGCTCAGTCTCCATTTCATGTTACCTTGGACTGAGCACTACCACAGTGGGGAGAGTGAGCCCCGTCAGAACCACAGCTGATTACGAATATCCCCCAGGCTGTCTGGCCTAGTCAGAACCCTAAACTATGTCGGCGCTATTTTCCTCCCATTTCATTTTTTCTTCTTTATTACCCATCATGTCTTTTTCTCAAGAAGTGATTGATGGTTCTACATTAGGCCAGGTTATAAAAAGAAAAACAGCCACAAAATGGCTTATGACGTTGGTTAAAGCGTATTATTACAAATTTACAATAACTCAGGATGTGATATTAATTTCTGTAAGTATTTTAAGAGCCACACAGGCTTTTTTTTCATTGCCGCAAATAAAGGAAAGCAAAGGACCATCAGGAACAGAGGCTTTCTTCATGGTAACTGGGGGAACATGTTAATGTGACACTTCCTCACAGCCTGTGGGCGGCTGCATGTGGAGCCCAGTGCCGTGCTGATGGATCTGCGTATCGGCCCATGAAGGGACGTGCTGTTCTGCCGGTCACTTCTCCAGCCGCGCTCTGCACGCGCTAATGAATGTACACACAGGCCGGCGGTTACTCCGGGCTCCTGGCTACCTCCTCTGCCGATGAAATGTGAATGGCTTTCAAAAGGAGCGCTGGTCCTCATCCAGCAACACAATCCATGTCACCAAAATCAATTTATGAGATGTCCGTACAGGAGCAAAAGACAAGACAGCTAACAAAGTGTGTATTTATTTAGTAATCATTTGAGACTGATTATCATTCAGATTCATTGCCCTTCTTTATTAAATTACTAAATAGTTTTCCTTATTAAGGATACTATATTATTACAGTAATAATGTGATAAAAACATTAGATTTTTTTCAGGGAACTAAATTAATTTCAAAAGAAAGAATTTATACATGTATAGCTAATTTGAAAATATACATTCTTAAAATAATATCAGAAAAAGGATCATTTATAGTGTGCATATTTTGGGTAATGGAAATCTGTATGAATATCACACTTTTTGTATTTTTAAAATGCTGTACACAAGAAGCTTTCTAAATGGACTAACATACTTATTAATTAAAATTACATTTATGTACCACAAAAAGGTTGGGTATGTTACATTTCACAACTGGTCTCTGCCAAGAATAGCATCCTGTTTGACTGAAATGGCTGAAATGACATTCTGTAGCATAGATCTGATTTTATGTACTTTCTGGTAAATAAGTTCAATTTGAAGATTTGTCATGTGACACAGAAGTAAATCATTTCTTTTTTATGGATGAGCATTGCCAGCATCATCTTCCAAGTTAGTTTTTTTATTTTTTGTAGGTGAAATTCAAGTATTTTAAAGTGCTTTAATATTTAAAAGCACAAGTAGACAGTCAACAATAGGGCTCAGTTTACAGTAGGATTAATACAGAACGGTAATATTCATTTTGCCCAAAAATCAGGCAAAAATGTAAGATCGAAAGTCTGAAACAAAAAACCCACATGCAGGAAAATCAGTTTTGAGTCTTTTCTTTTATATTTTAATAAAACTCAACCTTCATTACTCAGTCATTTATAACGGCTTGCCCTGTATATATTGAATGCTATTTCAATATGTACATATACATACAGAACTTGTACATAATCGTCTGTGTCCACACCAGAGGCTTATTGTTCCTTTATTGTTGCATTTTTCCACAAACGTACAGATAAAGATTCTATGATACCGTTTCCACTCACAGAACTGGAGAAGCTAGCAGTAGCCTTTATATCTGATGTCCTTTCACGCGTCGTCAGGTATCCCACGTCCTGGTTAGTGGCAGATTGTGTTGCAGCAGAACCACACGTGGGTGTCGATAGTGAAGTGCTTCCTATTGACAGACAGTATTCGTTTAAAGCAATCCCTCGTCACATTCATTACACGCGTGTCACGCACATAAGAACTGCGTGTAATTTACTTGGTGATGGGTGACATTATTACTTCCGTCAGTAGGGCATATAAAGGTCAGACAGACGTAACATTGGCAAAGGACTCAAGCGGTGAGTACGCCTCTTATATTCAGTTACCCCCCAATATTTCTGTGATGACAATACAAACTGTTTGTGCATGTTCTTCTATTTATGATTAGGAGTGTGGTATTTATATAATCATGTCTCAAAAAAGTTTCAAGGAAAGTAATTCAGAGAAACAACACATTGATTCCACCTTTAAAAAAAGTGAAGTTGAGTTGACTTAGATGAGCCCTAAAAATATAAAATGACCATGACACTCTGGCATGGGGGGGGGGGTGACTCCGCAGTAAAGAATTGTGTCCTTGGCTCAATGTGTCACTGTTAAAAACAGGCTGATAAATCTCCCTGCGAAGAGAGACTGAATTGGGGTGGGTGGGGGGCTGAAAGCTGGTATGGCAAGAGGATCAAGGGGGAGGGGGCCAAATGGGTGTTGGGCTGAAAGTGCAGAGTGCGCACGAGGGGGGGTTGGTGCACATCTGAGAGTAATCCTGTACTGTGACAAAGCACAGACACAACAGTCTGTCCTGACACTTGTTACCAACACATAAACAGTTGCCACGGTGAGATAGGGGAAGAGTAGTCATGGCAGCTGAAGGCTTGTGCGGATCTGTCATTTATCAACTACTAATTAACTGTTAATTTGCCAGACTTTAAGTTTAAGCATGTAGCTAATTAATCACACCCAACAAATACGCTGTCGGCCTCCCTGGCGGTGAGAGCCCCCGGTCCGGCAGGGAATAAAGCCCCTTGAACTTTCCACAGTAAGCCTGCCGCTCACAATAATCTTTCTACTTGTTTAGAGGAGACTCAGTCTTTCCACAAACTGGTTTAACTCACCTCGTCTGTAGAACAGGCCCAACCTCTCTCCGTTCTACTTAGAAAGTTTTTGTTTGCGCGTTTAATAATCGCTTTTAGGGAATGCATTTTCAGACCCGCACATGGGCCACTGTGAAGTAAAGCACATCCGTTTAAGTAACGATTGACGGAGACTTGCAATGTCGTTCAAAGCGGTGATCACGTAGATTTTTTTATATAGCAGACGCTTTTCTCCAAAGCGATGCACGACTTAGACAGCAGGGTCAACCAGTTCCTGGTGCAGTTTGAGGTTAAGGGCCTTGCTGAATAGCCCACCAATAAAGTCAGTCTGCTGAACATGGGATTTGAACTGGCGACATTCTGATCATGGGCAGAGTGTCCAAACCACAAGCACATATTTATGACCGTATCCCCTTTCTTCCTCAGTTGATTACAATATATTAACTGTTAGTAATTCATGAGCAGTCACTGCTAAGCATTTGAAGACAGAAATATCAGATCTGAACGAGAGATTGTAATAGCGGTGGCTGTCCTGTAGCAGGACACTGCCCCGGGGGTCTGTAACGGTTTGACTGGCTCTCTCGTCTGCCATGTTTGTGTTTAATGCAGCAGTGGAGGCTCACAGGCAGGAGGGCCGTTCACACCAACTGCTGACAGCAGCTGTCACAAGGTGAGCCAGGCCGGGGTGGCACTTGTAAGACAAGGTTGCTGACAGGCCGACACAAAGCAGGTCGCCCCGCGCCCTAACATGTCACTGTCTGCTGATAGGCCGTCCGGTGCCCCCCCATCCACCGGATATTGGATAACAGGCTTTGGCCACTCCAGGGGCCATGGTGCAGGGGCCGGAGGGAAAAGGACACGGTATGATGTGACGACGTGTCTGCATGGGCGTCCGACTCAGAGCCAGAAGGATCCGTCTGCCGCAGGACCAACCCAGGCTGCGTATTTTTGTTTTACAGGGTAGTTCATAAAAATGGATTTATAATTATGACAAAAACACTACCTGAATGGCCAGTAAAATCAATAGACAGCATACCTAAGGAACCGTGCAAATCATTAACTACCTAGGAAACCATGCTAATCGCTAACTAATTAGGAAACCATTCTAACTGCTAACTACCTAGGAAACCATGCTAATTGCTAACTACCAGAGCCCATATGTTAGAATACTACTAGCCTATGATAAGAAAAACAGATTGTACTGTGATTAGGTTCAAATGTTTAAAAAGTCATTCTTGGTATGAGCATCTTACAGCAGATGGATTCCTTTTTGAATAATAACTTCTCCACAGTTTAATTCATGGATAAAGTTGGACTTTTTAGAAAAAGAGTAGAAATGCACCAAACTGAAAGTACACTAAGCTCACATTTCAAAGGCTGACTTAAGGAAATTCAGTTAAGGACTTTTTTGGGTTGGTCAATAGTTGTTTATGAAAGGCTGCATAAAGTTATGAAGACTTATCTACTTCTGCATTCTGTAACGAGTGTTGGGCATGGAAACAGGTAGCACATGTTGATGGAAGCACATTAATCGGCCAATCAGGTAGTACATTTCTATGGGAGCATGTTAACTGGCCAATCAGGTAGCGATTCTCTCATGCATATTAATGAGTTTTCCCAAACCACTCTGTAAAACGAAAATTCACACCCAGGCTGGCCAAAAAAATCATTTAAAAACATCCCCAAAGCTGACCCTAGAAGGCTTCACCCCTCCAATAATTTGCTCTCTTACAATGATGTATTTCACAAAGTGTATCATTCAATCAGAGGATCTAACACTAAATAGGAATAAACGTCTATTAGGCTCGAGGAAACCATAATAATATATAAGCATAATAATATATTATATAGTTATTATTGTGTAGTAATTATTATTATGCAATTAAAGATGAAAAAATTGAGATGATTATATTGCATAAGTGGAAATTTTGAGGTAAGTTTCCCTCTTCATTAAGAATTAGGCAGCATCGGAGTGCTACTGAAATGGCAGGCTTTTGCTGTGTTTCTTACCCTGGAATGACATGACAATCAAGCAGCACTTTATTCTATAATACATTATATGACACCGAAAATCATTTGAAAAATACATTGCTTGGTAATATGCAGTATGTATGAGATGCCTTCATAGTGCAGCACACAGGGAAACAATCTTTGTGACCCACTTTTTCTCGGCATTCAATCTAATTTGCCGTTAGAATTAAGTGAATGCAGAAGCAGAACTTTTTTAACGAATGAAAAACAAATGTTACATTTATGGTCGTTGAGGATAAATATCTCGGGTGAGTCGCTCTAAGACATAAAGCAGAGGATTGGCTGACAGCAGCAGTATTCGCTGCCCTGAAGGACACTTTCAGAGAGTCCCATTGCCTCCATGTCACTCGAGTGCCTGCTTGACGCAGGGAGTCAAAATGCGCTGCTGTTTGGCTTCGCTTGGCAAATTTCAGGGGCAGTTCTGAGGACAGGCAGAGTGTTTACAAACAGTCTCAGGCTGTATTCCTTAAACTGTGCATGGTACAATCCCCCACCCCCCAACCCCTGTCACGAGAGCGAATCCTTGTGGTTTCACATTCCGCGCTACCTGTGACAAGTGCATTACATGCAAGCTCCTTCTCCTTGGGGTCTCAACACAACAATTTCCCAAGGGAGCCAATCACCTGCCAAGGAAGTCGGGACATCGCCAGTCAGTGACATCATCATCATGGGACTGAGAGTCTTCACTTGAAAGAAACTAATTAGAATGGATATACTGTAGGCCAGCGAGTCTCAACTCGTGGCAAGTTCTGAAAGGGTTGTGAGGCAGAGCTAGAAATGTAAGCATTTTAAAACCAGCAAGCTCCTAGGCTGATCCATGATCAGATTTCCCAGCCCAAATCCTAGAATTAACATGTATAAATGGGTCTTGGGTCTGCAAGTGCTTAGCGCAAAACTAGTGAACGCTCAACCAATCCAAGAAGCCAAACCACAGATGCTTAATTTAAAATTCACTGGCACATCCAATCAGATTTGTCCGATAGGCATTGATGTGCGTAAATTGCAGAGTGCACTGGGTGCTTGATCATAGCGTTAATTTAGACCTATACTTGACATACAGTCGCGACTGAGCTGGCATGGTAAAAATTGGGCCGTGGTGCAACTGCTGTTGGCCTTTACATTTTATCAATCTACCAAATTGTCAGTAATATCAATTTATTCCACTTAGTCAATTTTTCCAATAACACCGTTAAACTACAAACACATACTGTTCATTACAAACAATCCATAAGTGAAAAGGGGAACAGGAAGAAGATAAATCTTGTATGTCCTGCCCCTTTCTCAATGATTATACTGTAAATTACATATGGCCATATACATAAACTAACCTACAAAATAAATTGCATTCATTATGCATTCATAGAACATTCAGTGCACCTTCATAATACATCCATAGAATATTCATAAGCAGCACGTAAGTATACTTTAACATCCTAACAGACCATAACACAGGTTTGCGAACTCGTGTCACTTGTGCTTTCAGACTCTCACGCAAGAAATCTTATGGCAAATCCATATTATTCCATTATAAACCTAAAATCAGCTACATCAAAAGCACTGGTGTAGTTTGCAAGCCCTACACAGTATTAACAAGGTAATAAAACTGTTACATACATATAAATGCGTGTGTAGACTCGAATTGAAAATCTCACGCCAGCCAGCCAACCAAAGTTGACAACCCTGTTAACAGCATTAATGTACATCCATAACAAACATTATATGATAATAGTAAACGTTACAATCATATGATGTTTGTTACGAATGTATATTAAAGCTATTAAGGCATTCTAGGATGTTAAGGTATACTGCTTATGAATGCTCTATGAATGCATTATGAAAGTGCACTGAATGTGCTATGAATGCATAATGAATGCATTATGAAGGTATAGTTAATGTAAAGCATTACGGAATTGTCTTATGCAGAGGAGCCCACATGAGCTTAGTAACTACTAAAGAAAACACCCCAATACTATCGCTGCTCATCGCGATGCATCGTGGCTATATATAAAAATCAGAACCCCGTACTTCAATTTATTAATTTTTTTGATAAATACTTTCATGACTGTAAGAACTTAGTGTTCCCTCATGGTGATTCCACAGTCATAAGGGCAGACTATCAGAGCAGATCTCTGTTTGAAAAGGCCAAGCCTTGTCTTATTCTGTTGTTTAAAATATAATTACACACACACTTCAGGATGCTGTTATGCTGTGGAGGACTTTTTAATCACTTTACATACTTGCCATTTTATGCCCATCAGTAAAATCAACACATACCTTCTCATTTTTTTGTCGCACATTTTTTACCATTGCAAGCATTGTGATAAATTACAAATGTTTAATAATATTTACTCTTTTTTAAACTGTATGGATATAATATTGTTTCAGCATGGACAGCAGGTTTAGCAACTTTTTCATTTTTCAACACTCATGAAGGACCTGAAACGCAGATGAAGATGAATGATTGTGGGCTGGGGCCATGAGGCAGCAGCTGTATGGATTCTGCACGTTACTGCTTTGGGACACATAGACTGTGTTTGGCCCCAGAAGGGGGTTGTGGATTTGGGGCAGCAACCTTTCAGCCTAAACAGACCTAAAATACTGCGGCTTCCGTATGTGCACCACAGGTTTGTGATGTGTAAGGAACTGTATAGTCCCCCACAATGTAATAAAAACCTGTTATTTTGACATTGTGGGGACCATTTTTCAGGTCCCCACAAAGATCTGTGAATGCAATAAAAAAGTAATACTGCCAAAAGTCAAAAGTCCTATTTTGTTTGGTTACTTATGGTTAAGGTTAGGGCTGGGTATTATATATATATATATATATATATATATATATATATATATATTTCAAAGTCAGACCTCCAGTTAGATAATTCACATAACACCGGATGAAGTGGAACTATGTAGGTCTATTGCAGTGAAGAATCCCTCTAACAGCTGCTCAGATTAATAAGCTGTAATCATGCCGGGACAATCAGGCACAGAGCGTGATGCCTCACACGCGCGCTGCTGTGCGTGTGTGTGTGTGTGTGTGTGCGTGTGCGTGTGCGTGTGCGCGTGCGTGAGCTCACTGCCGCTCTGCTCCGGGGGGACCTCCTAATGACAGCACACTGAAAGGGGACCTGCCGCAGGGGCCCAGGCCAGGAGATCTGTTCAAGATGCCTGCAATCAAGCGCTCAAGACCGTGTCATTGCCTGCCCCCACCACCTCCCCCCCCCCGCCCGCCTC
>JAODJU010000130.1:24801251-24844925 GCA_026776725.1 Gnathonemus echidnorhynchus | reverse complement strand
AATCAGAATCAGTAATTATTAAACTAACTACCTGGGAGAACTGAAAACAAGGCCTGGATTTGGAATCGAGGTCCAGAGAGTGTAATGTTTGGGATAGCCTCAAACACTGTACTGAGTCATACCCGAGCACATTGGTTTATACCTGTGCTGGGTGTGAGTCCCCAGCACATCTCCGCTGCAGGTCTTCAGAAAGCCCCCCCCCCACCCCCCCAGTCTGCCACATGTTTTCACAGCTGTAGGTGCGCCAGCCAAACAAATTTGTCAGTAATTCACCTGAATTAGATCCGCTCAAATGCCTCACTGGCCTGTTTCCCCACAGCACCATGTAATGGTCTGTTTGTTTTGAACATATTCCTTCCAGCCAATCATTACTTATGTGTCATTCAGCAGCTGTACTATTGGGTAGCTGGAGAAGAAAAAACACTTAGGAAAGCTTTTGTTTGTCTATGTGCCAACTTAAAGGGAGGCTAATATTTTGTGCAGCACTTTCAAAATATAAAATGACTTTTTTTTCCACTGGTCCTTTTTATGTTCTGTTAATGACTTCCTAACAACCATTAGTCCCAGTGCAATTTTGTAATGATGAACAAGAAAGTCAAAATATGTTTTTGGTCCGAAAGAATGATAATACTACAGAGGCTGACTCGTTAGCAGCAAGCCTTAATTAGTGAGCCTATGGCTTGTGCGTAAACTTGACAAATATTGTTTCTACAAGACAAATATCACTGCAATGCACTTCAGGGAGTTCTGCACATTTAACACCAGAAATGCCTTTATTCACTCAAACAATAAAATGGAATGAAATAAATTAAATGAAAATAAAATGATGGTTTATTTGCTATTTATACAAGAATGATACTTTATAAAACCTCATACTATTTTTGAATTCGTTAATTACAGACGCTCCACAGGATAGGATAGTTCCTGTTACGATATTTTCACTTTACGATGGGTATGATTATTCAATAAATTACATGAGATTTTCAACACTTAATTATAAATTAGGTTTTATGTTAATGATTTTGCCCAACTTTAGGCTAATGTAAGTTTTCTAAGCATGTTTAGGGTAGGCTAGGCTAAGCTATGATGTTTCTTAGGTTAGGTTACTGTCATGCCATTCCGCCTTACAATATTTTCACCTTACGTCAGGTTTATCGGAACTTAACCCCATCCTAACCCAGGGAGTGTCTGTACATATTTGTCATGTGCATTCAACATTACCTCAGGTAATATTACCTGTTGCTCTAAAACACAAATTTGTGAAACGTGGAATCATTTAATGACAAAAATAAAATACAATTAGGATTTTCACAGCAGCCCTTTGCAGGAGTTCTGAACAACAGAGGGGTCAATGCAGGATTAGTGTGAGAGGAGACCTGTGTGACTCAGACTGCTTCTGTAACGCTTGCTGGTTTCTGCCATTGGTGTTGGGTTGGGGGACTCTCCGCGCTTCTACTGTCAGGTCATGGAAGGCCATGTCGGGTGTCCATTTGCGCTGAAGAAAACATCTCGTCTCGCCTCTCGAAATCAGCCCGTCACCCTCCGCTGGTTTCATGTCAGAGTTGTATCTGCTACCACTTACTGAGATATGCAACAGATTTGGTTATAATTGCCTTAATTTTGCCATGCGTGTAAATACCTCTGTGCCGACAGTTCATTTATTTCATGTGATTGGTGCTGACTATTTATAGAGGAGAGCGCCGTGTAAACGGGCCGCATTCGAGCTGCATGTGTGTGATGCACGCTCGCCGGGGATGCGGACAAAAGGGCCTGAATCATTACGTCTCCACTTTCCGGTGTTTATTTACTTGCAGGGGCCATAAGTGAAATACCTTTAATTGACACACTTTCATGCCGAGCCAGTGTGACGACAGTTCTTTGGCCGCTTGCATCCTGGGAGTGGCACATTAATAGACAAGGAATGATAATTACTTTAAATGCGAAACTGCATGCACTCTGCTTCCAGACATGAACCGTTTCCCCCAGTACTTGGTGTTGGATTTTGGTGGGATGCCGTGGCGTGTGCAGTTTAACAGCCAATCATTTTCGAGTTTTTGGCATCTGTTGGCATGTTTGCTTCATACTGTCCCTGCTGTTGACTGTTAGAGTCATATCTCTCATTGGGATTTTAATGGCCAATAATTTCTAAGCAGTTGACACAATTCCCTGACCTAACATGCAGCTCTGCTCTAAATCAACTGAAGTGTACGAACGGGCACAAAATGGAGACAGAAAAATGGGCACAGAATCTCCGTACAACACTCAACTGGGGAGATTAAACGTTCTGCGCTTCGGATTTAACGCCATTGTTCCAAAAAAAAGCCCAAAAGGCAAGTTAGCAATTAGCTCCAAAAATGACTCAGTCTTTTTGTTTTTTTTTTTATCTCTTCATGTGGCTGAGGTCGGGCCACGTTCCCTAATGAGATAATTAGACGAACAAGAGACAACATGAGCTGGGCTCAGCAGTGAGTCCGGGCAGTGAGTGATTATACAACTCAGATATGCAACCTAAGCGGCTTTCAGGGCCAAACATTACAGCAAAGAAACGACAGGAGAGAGGAAAAATGAAAAGGAGAATTCCAGGGAGAGTCAAAGAGCAGAAGCGCCAAAAGAGAGTCCAGGGTGCGAAAACAACTCTGTTCTTATTGTCGGGACTCCCAGATCACATCATGTTCACTCAAAAAAGTTTGGCACAAAAAGTGATTAAAGTTTATTAAGAACAGCGCTCAGGCTGTGATCTCCATTGCGAGAAAGAGGTTCGGCAGATGGTAGCTACAGATGCAGGCAAGTCTTGTTTTCCTCGCCACTTCTCGGCACGCGGATGATAATTACAGCGCTGTCAGCCACCCCCGCCTGGAGCGGCGTGATCCGCGCCATTTAACGCAAAGGGTGACGACACAGCTCTTCGCACACTGCCCCCCCCCGACGGTCGTGCTCCATTTCACCCCCACAAAAGCCATGGGGCTGTTTTGCTGATTCGAGCCGTTGATAGTGCAGCCATGAGATGCTCCTGTTGGAGACGCTTGACTGAAAACGATCCTCTCTGCCAGCAATTTTTAACCCACATCCTTGAATTAAGGTCTCACGTATTACAATAAGCTGTTTCTAATAACTAATAACATCTTTTATTTTGAATCTTATGTTTTTTATATTTTGATTAATATAATTATGCACGTTTTTTACAGGTTTATGTGTATAAAATTATAATCCAGCCTAAGACAGTTAGGACTACGAGGATTTTTTTTTACCATAGTCTCATTTTTGAAAGTGGTTCCTCTTATTTTTATTTTCATTTTGTTTTCATATGTATTTTATTTGCCATTTTGCATTTATGTTCCCCTGGCAGTTTGTTATGACATTCTTGGAAATCACTGGGGAAATACATTTGTGATCAGCCAGGCGTATGATATACAACAAGGTCAAGGAGGCAATTCAGGTTTAGCAAACCTCCAGTAACACTTAGACAAGCACACGTATGTATACATTCATCACACAGAGTACTGTGTACAGAGTAGCTAACACGATAAACTAAAAATAGGTAACCTGAGGACTGAAAGGCATTCAGACACTCCTCTAGGCTTCTGAGCGCTCCATGGTTTGCGGTCCTTAAAAAATATCTGTCATGTTTTGCTTCATACGCTGTGCATGACGGGGAGACTGTCTGCAACCTAATCGGCGGAGGCCAATCAACTCCGTCTTTAGGCATCTGAGAAACAACTTCAGGCAAAGCCGGGGGCGTTTTCCCCTCACACTCCAGATTTGTTGAAAGAGAAGTTTCCGCAATTAATTACGTCTCCAGGGGTCAGAGGTCAGCCAGCAAGGACTGGGGAGCAGGCACCTTGCGCCTGCTGCCTATTCAAGGTGGTGAACTTGACATGTGTGATTTTTCCCATACAACCACTGGAGGTGTCTTTAGCGGATGGGGAGGGGGGGGTGAAGAATAGCGAATCAGGAGCATGACGTAAATTTGCAGCTTTTCACAAAAGGGCTACGTGTGACTTTTATAAAGTGAGTGAGATTTTAAATGAACTGGTATGAAAAGTTGTATTTCCTATTTATGCCGGAGCGTAATCTGGATGGACCCCCCCCACCTCGCCTCAGTCAAGGCTTTCGTCAGCATCTACTCCTGAAGCGCGATGTGCTGGGGCTTGTGGGTAGGGTCACGAGCAGCAGGGGCTTGTGGGTAGGGTCGTGAGCAGCAGGGGCTTGTGGGTAGGGTCGCGAGCAGCAGGGGCTTGTGGGTAGGGTCGCGAGCAGCAGGCGCGTGGCTCACCGTCTCGGATGGAGTAAGTCTCCTCTTTTATGTCATTTTAGCCCCAGGAAAGTCAGAGATCATTTGGAGCTCAGTCCACATTTCGGTGGTTTGGGGCTGATTGGCTATTTTCCCCCCCGATGAATCCATGTTCTATATCAAGACTTTTGACTGCATAACTACCCTGTTAATATTCAGAGGAAGTGCTCGGGGGGGTCAGGCAGCTTTTAGCCGCTTGACCTTGGGGTCGCGCGGAATTGGGCTGAAGGGTGGCACATGGCAGTGAATGAGCTGTAATGGTTTAGGGAGGTATCTGATTACACGCCCAGAAGAAGGAAATCTGCAAGAGGAGAAAAAGCAGAATCCCCACCTTTCGAAAATAAACATACCTGTTTCTGGGGGCCCCAACCTCCGCTGGGTCCCCCCCTCCGGTCCTTTTAATTTTAATTTGAGAATATTAAAGCGAATCATTCACATTTCGAAACAGACGAGAGCTGACAGAGAGGCTTTGTTGGACTTGAAGGGGCACCAGCCGATCGGGGAACAGAAGCAGGGAGCAGATACCGTTTTTGCTGTTTGTTTGTGTGTTTTTGTGCCAGTTAGCATGCTTTAGTCCCACAGTAACTGCATGCCTCCCCCCCCTCCCCTCCATCCCATCCGCCTAGAAGCCTCTCGCACGCAGGGGGATTAGGGAGTCGTTGGACCCGGTTCTGCTGAAATCACGCCCGCCGGACAGCCATCTGAGTCACTTGCTGATGCGTGCTGATGCGTGGCCTCACCTTGAATTCCCCTTAAACTCCCCAGTAAACACCAGGCTTAAGGTCGGCCGACAGCGTCGCATCGTAAGAACGCTTTCAATGTCGATTTCCGTCCTCGCCTGCTGCGTGTAAACAGAGCACCCGCGCCTCAACTACATCCCAGGGGCAGCTGTGCGCAATTTATTTCCTGCATATTAGGAGCCAAAAATGTGTACTGTGCATCGCAAGATGGCTGCATAACTGACTGTATAATAAACAAATAACAAAGTGCTGATATGTGGAAATTAAATATGCACATGCAGTAAGGAATGTAACTGAGTTAACTTCTGTTTCTCCTTTGGAACGTGATTTTTGCCCCATTTCTTTACTATTTTGATATCAATTTACACGTAAATATATGCAGATTTCATAAATGTATATGCATGTGAAGTATAACAGACAGTTTTGTTCCATGGCACTATTACTATGGTAATAAGAAAAATGCAATGTTTTTTGTTGTTTGTTGAGGTCATATTAAGCTATTGTATTCTTAATTCTTTCTTTGTTTTTTATTGTGACGGGGTTTCTGTTCAAATTATGCAATTCAATATATTAAATGTGGAATAAAATCACACATAAAGTTTTCCGTCGCACCCCATGTTGCAGGCAGCCTGGTCACCTGTGCATCGCAAAGGCAAGGCGACACCCCCCGCGACCCCCCCAGTCACCTGATACAAAACCGAACCTCGAAGCCTCCCGAAATTCCTCCGCGGCTGTTTCCAGTTAAGCTGCCGCGTATCGTAAGTGGCGGAGCCCAGCTGGTTTTCACTAGATGACTCTAGCTCTCTTGGAAACATGGCATATCCAACCCTTTATTCCCCTCATTATCACCAAAGAACCTTCTAGAAGCTACATTTACAAAGCACTTAACGTGACGTACCCGTGCCCGGGTAAACTCCAATTTGCATAGATGCAACTTTGCGTTGCCATTAATAAATGTTCACAGTAATAATTACTTTTCGCCAGAAAATGGTACTAGCAGTACTGTTCACGAGCAAATGCAGAATAATCTGTCTTTTTGTGTACGGGAGTATTCACATGCAGCGCTGCAGCAGAGTGATCGCGGCCAGCTGTCTCCCCTGTCATTTATGCTAAATATTTATTTTTTATTTTTATTGTTTTTATTTTTTTAGGTGAACAACTAAGCGCTCAATATCTGGGATTTTTTTTAACTATTAAGACCTCTGCTGTCAAGCTGTCAGTTTCCTGTATGTATTTTATTCCCCGTTTGTTAAATTTAAAGTAATGGGCTAATTCAGAGCTCGAAAACGTAATTTTGTTTTTCTTTTTTTGAAAGGCAGGAAACAGGTATTATTTAAAATAAAATAAAATAAAAAAAAGTTTTTTTCTTTTCTGTGTGCTGCTTAATTTCTCCTCAGGGATTAATAAGGTCTGTCTGTCTATCATCTATCATACAGAATGTTTATCATCCAATTAACATATTCTTGGAAACTTTTGCATAAAATGTAATAATCCGTTTTTTGTAAATATGAAGACAATCCTAAGAATCTTTACTGTGACATTTTATAAATGTTATATTAGATGTTAATTATTGGAATCTTAAGATATGAGAAATGTAACCGTTTTATTGTCAGGCTTTTGTCTTACCATAACGACATTATACTGTATGGTCCTTAAAATTTCTTAATTTTTTGTCAGTATCATAATAAAGATAACGAAAATACGAGGTGCTGTCCTGCATCTTTTCCAGTTTTATTGGCAATCCCGCTATACAGTATGTGAGCATGTGAGGTATCAGATTAAGAATTTTAATTTGGGTGACCAGATGTTTTAATTTTAAAGATATTTCTATCAGTCTGTTTTGGAAAGGCATTGCTTCTGTAGCTATTACTTTCGTTGAAAGAAGATAAGGATTATGGATATACAGTTGTTTCTATGTTCATAATAAGATTTACAAACGCCGTCAGTGTATATGTGTGCGCGTATGCATGCAAAGCCGTTCCCCGACAGCTGCTTGTGCAAAGCCTTTCTGTTAGATTTGAGAATCACTAATCCGCCCAGATTTGTGGGAGACTAAGGTGGTTCACAAGAAATAAAAGCCGGAGTCGAAAACATATCATCACTGGCATGAAGCCGCGGGGTAAAATACAGACGGATTCAAAGTGCGGGAGGGTGAGGAGTAAATGTAGGGAAACCTGTGCTTAGTAAGAGAGTGTAACAGCATCCGATCCTTCCGGGCTGTTTTGAGTGGAATTATCACAAGTGACAGCCTTGAACCCGGAGAATTTAATGAATAAAAGCTTCGGTCAACGGCGCAATGGAAAAATACTTTAGTTACAGTGATGCCTGAATCAGCGAGCAGCCAAAGGCATGGCTTATACTGGCATTCCTGTGTAATTAGGACTGCACTCCAGCAGCACTTTTCAGGAGACCACGAGATCGTTTACTAAGGCGAGGGGATCTTCATGCCGCGATTGCAGTCCACCAGGGCATGATGTCACACATCCAAAGTAATGAATTAGGATCACGCGTGACACTTCGGTTTATTTGCCTTCTTAAAAATGTGCATGTATACTATGCAGTAAAAACTGATTTTTTATTTTTTTTTTTTTGCACGCAATTATATTTAAGCGCAAACTGATTTACCCACATAGCAAACCATTTATCGTTTCGCCAGCTCAGAGCTCTACCATTAACACACTAGTGCTTTAGTAGTTTATAATTCGACTGCATTAGGACATAAACACTTGTGCTAATAATTTTCAGTGTCCGTGCACCTATGTATAGACCAGTGCCTTTTTTTTTTTGATCTGACAGCATAATAACGTAGCGAAGAGAGCTACAGAGATGGAAGGATCACGAAGACACCTGATTTTCAAAGAATCGAGCTAATAGTCCTGATTGTTGAACAGTCTTTTGCACAGAAGCTCCATCAGTTAGCTGTTTCGGCAGGGTCCTTCGCTTTTTCCCGCCTTGTGGTGAGCTTCTTCTGCCTTACTTCCCCATCTGCTGTTCACTCCTCGGAAACACACTTCATTCTGTTTTACTTTGTTAATTTTATTTTATTTTTGAACCCATTTACCCATCTCCAAACCACTTATCCGGTCCATAATCATTTAATAGATTTTTTAATGTAGACCTAAAGAATGACGCAAAGAACATCTTTGCTGTGTTGCTAATGTATTTTTGAATATGCAATTAGACCTATATTGCAAATATAAGAAGCATATTCACACATCTGCGTAGTTGCATAGTAGATTACTTGTTCTGTTTTTGCCAAGATCTAATAGACTATATAAAAGTGTTTTCTCCTGAAGTTTATGACTAGTTAAGTAAAGGCAAGTCAACAATAATACTGATGAGAAAATCATTATTGAACTGGAATTTAACTCTATTTCCTATGCAAGCATTACCAGGTTTTTTTCCCGAACCAAGGCTCACAAAAGCATCCTCACTACAATAAATATTCTTTATTCTGCAGTTTCCTGCTGAACAGAATTAATTTGGACATTAATGAAAAAAAAAAAACCCAGAGGCAATTTTAAAAAGAAGGGAGGAAAAGGTTTTGTTATTATGAAATAAGTTGTTAGTTAAGATATTGGGCAGTTGTTTTTGAGATAGACCTTTCCAATAAACATCATTAATACACTCTCTGAAGTATTTAGCAATGAGACATACCGTAACAGGGCTACAAATATGGGAAAACGCCTGGTCTCGTTTACTGTGAGGCGGTGAACTCTGCCATACGACCGCTGTTGCGGATACATGTCAGATGCTAATGACAAAAACAGAATTTGTATGTTATGGTGGCGAGCAGCCATGTTTTCAAACAATAACAAACATGTTACTTTAGTTTTTCTTTTTTTCTTCTTAATTGATTTGCTGTGAATGTCATGGTCGTAAGACTGATGTGGGATTCTAGCGAATGTTACAGACTTTTTTTTTTTTTTTCCCTCCACAAGCAAATGCTTTTGTTTACTCGGTAATTACTTGCTGATGGTCATTTGTGCATGGAATTGTATTTCTTATGTCTTATTTGTACATCACTGTATACTAATTAGACTGGAAAAAATGTACCAATATGCAACATAAAATATGCTGCTGGTTTACCGAACTAAAATAGTTTTCGAGTTTTCTTTTTAAAATCTATTTTAATATTATGCTTCTATATACGAGTTATGAAACAGTTTTGTTATAACTGTTCTGGAACTGGACTACAGAAATGAAATTCCATAAGCATTTCATAGTCCTGTTAGATTCAGCGTTAAGCATTACCTGCATATGTTAAAGAAAATCCGTCATTTAAGTAACTTCACAACAAAAAAGTTCTTCCTAAAAAATCTTGCATGCGATGTCAGTCTACGCAGAGTCCAAATTCATTTCTCACGGGCATTTCAGAGACGCCTGCAAAATGCACGCAGTTTGTAAATTTGAAGAATTATACATATGACCATTTATCCAGGAGTTTCTCTAGCTGACTAATGGGGTGGTAGTGGCCTAATGCTTAGAGAAGCAGGCGTATGGTAGGAAGGTGGCTGGTCTGAATCCCTGAGCACCAAGATGCTTCCCTCTGGGTGCTTAATAATAGCTGTGCATTGCTACATCACATATGGGTTAAATGCAAAGGACACATTTTGCTGATGCGTGTCGCCAATGGCAATCAATTTTAATTTCTAGACACCTTTCTTCATTTAATCTCCATTGGCCTCCTTTACCCGCTTCCAGGCGTTATGTACTGATGGCAGGCTTTTGCAATACCCAGTCTTGTATGGGAATTTTATACGGCACCGTTGATATTTTGACACCTAAGGACCCTAGAGAAGTGTCCTCTCTCTATCACAAATTTAGCAGTGGGTGACGCGACACCAAACCGGTTATTGATCTCCCTTCTCTGCTCCTAGTCAATATTGGCAGTTCACGTCGCTCACTCCTGCACACTCACAGCTAGGTGAGGTACATTTCTCTCCTGCTCGCTTGTTTGATACTTTAACCGGCCCGGCTGATTTCACAGGGGCGTGCAGTGCATTTCCCATCCTTTGCCAGGGCAGTGTGGTGCTTCAGCATTCGGAGCATTAAACTGCATGCTTATGATGCAGTTATCAATAAGGTTTTAATATCGTCAAATCCATGGCAAGGAGGTGGTCTGAGGAGCTGGAGGATGGATATATCTGCGCTCTGTGCTCCCGTTCAACAGCCTTCCCTCCCATTAAAGGGTGTATAGTACCACTTGGAAGCTCGCCTGAAATGGCAGCATCCATCTCCAAAAAACACTGGCTCTTCTGGTACGACGGACAGCACCAGACCCGGACTGGCGCGAACCTGGCGCTGTCTCCTGCATCCTGCCTGGGAGTGGCGATCGTCACAGGTTCCCGTGTTTCCTTACAGGACCGTTTTCACGATGTTTTGTACCGGCCACCAGTCATGCTTCACTGTCTGTTCGTACCAGAAATGTAAGCTTGGTTTCTAGGACGTCTGTCACTGCAAACTCACACTGTAATATCTCAGGAAATGACTCTGTGAATGAAACACATAGTATGTATATATGTGGCTTAGTGTGTGAGCATAATGACATCAGTTACAATCATATCTGAATCTACTTAACAGCATTGACCCGTTTGACTTTGACTCATTTGGTTCCATCAAATATGCTGATGCTCAGTCTGGGCAAAGAGGTTCTGAACAAAGCTTGTTCAAGCTGGACTCCTTTAGATAACTAACGTGAAGAGAGTTACTGGTAGACATCCGGATTTGAAGTGTGAAATGATGAAGCATGTAAGAGGGCGACAGTCAAGCCTTTAAGCAACTTCCGCATTTCTTTCAGATGAATTCATGTGTTAATGCTTTTTAGGATGAAAATACACTTTCAAAATACAGTTCTTTAGTCATATATTAAAAGTTGTACAGGACTAATGACCACATTCATTAAATAACACCAACAATACTATGCTGGCTAACTCCCCTTAGTTAGGAAAGGTGGTCAGGCACTCTGAAGGCGAACTTAGTTACAGATACTAGTTTGGCAAGAGTTCAGAGGCCAGAAACTGGAGGCATCTTTTCATCAGGGAAGACAACTACAACCAGCATCTGACAGTGCCCCGGTGCCTGTATTTAATGAGCTGTACATAGAAAAATAAACCACAAAGCGACTCACAATTTTTATACAAATAAAAACTTGACAAAGTTTGATCTGGACTATATTTTAAACAATTCTGTGGAGTGAACTCAAGATTTACACAGGTAAATATACCACTACAATGGAGTATCACCTTGTAAATCTTGTTAAAACCATGTCAAACATACATACTGTATTACCAAAATAAAATCAAAGGCATGATGGCAGAGTAATACCACATAGTAGTTGCTTGGTAGTAGTAAAAGTAGTAGTAATAATAGTAGTAGAAATAATGACAATAATTATAATCATAGTAATAACAATATTACTTGTCACACGGATTTCCCGCTAAAAATAACTGATAGTTGTAATAATCAAAAATAATAATAATAATAATAATAATAAAATAATAATAATAATAATAAAAATAAACATATAATTTTCGGTCCTAAAATTGCTCTAATTCTTGAAAAGTCAATGAGGCTGCAGGCATCTCTGCTTACTTACTGACACCTAGATTCCTTAAACAAGAATTTCACAGGCTGATAAAATATTTAAAATCCAAGCTCTTGAGAAATGTACAAATATAAAAGACTACAAACATTTATAAATTACATCACAGACACAGAAAACACTTCACAAGGTGCTAGTAAAATAATCTCGAATTCCATCAGGGTACGAGAACGAGTGGCTGGTTATGGACTGGAGACTCTCCTTTCGAAATTGGCGACTTTCTGCATGTCCTCAAAGATTCCTCCCGCATGAACTCAATCGTTTCAGCACGACTAGCTTCATGTTGTATAAGGTCATATGACATAAACCGTTTATTTTGCTTTGTTTTCCAGGCAACACCTCAGTCTAATAAACTCTTTAAAAATAAAACAACAAAATAAAATGTCCTACACCGTGTCTGCTAAAATGAAAAAGTAAAGGCTATCTTATATTTATATATATATATATATATATTTTATATTTTATATATATACTTATAATTAGCAAAAACTAGTAGAAATGTAAAATTAAGTGTTAAAAAAAAGAAAACTGATACAAAAAGTAGTCATTTAAAAAGCTATATACAAGCTACATTCTACATACAATATAAATGCATATTTCTATCTAGTTAATGGTGCTGCCTGTGAAACAAATTTGAGTAAGAAAGTATCCCTGTGTAGCCATAAAAACAGACCCGAGATGGATGAGGCTTGTTATTTGGGCTGTAAGTCCCATTAACTTAGTGTTCAGTTTTTAACTATCCCTCCGTGACCTTTCTGAAATGTGCAAATGTAAATTTGAACGCAGTGGTAACAAGAGTAAACAGTTGATAATCACATCATTTCCCATGTGGGAGAATATTATGCTGAAGGAGAATACTAAACATTTCCCCATTTATTTTCCAAACTCCCAGTAAATTCATACACAGAAAATATCAGATGTGGTATTACCTCCTATAATTGTTTTATAAAAGTTAGAAAATGAAGGATGGTATTTAGTCATTCAGATTAACTTTCTTTCTTGTAGAATAAATGGACTAATTTTAATTTTCTGTCTTACCAAATACTGCAACAACATTTCAAAATTGCACTAAATTATTCACTAGGTTGTATCTCAGCAAGTTCTCAGAAAGCCTGAGATTTTACCAACATGCAAGCACTTTATCTCATATAGAGAAACAAAAATCCATCCATCCACCCTTCTTCCACCTACTTATTCTGGACAGGGTTGCTGGGAGACTATCCCAGACAGCATGGGGCATAAATCTGGGGCATATTCTGGATGCGATGCCGGTCCTTTGTAGGGCAGAGACCTGTGCGCACACACACAATACGGGCAATTTGGAGACACCAATTAGCTTAAGTGCGTGTCACTGGACTATGGGAGCAAACTGGTGTACCCAGAGGAAACTACACAGACACAGAACATGCAAACAAAACACGCACTAAGTGTGTGTGTTTGTGTGTGTGTGTGTGTGTGGGGGGGGGGGGGGGTATTCAAACACCCAATCCTGGAGGTGTGAGGTGACAGTGTTCCCACTATCCCACACCCTGAGAAATAAAGTCATATAAAATGCACATTAATGTGTTTATCGTGGCCTTAAGAGCCAATGGCTGCACTTGTTGCCAAGATGAACGCATGCTGAGTGTTAGGCATGAGCTGTGATTGGTTTTAGGTGGATCTGCCACAACACGTTATTTTGGACAAAAGGGAGTATCCATGGCGATTAGGATCAAAAGGAATAAGTGACGGAATTGTCCAGAAGCCTGGGAGGTGTGTTCAGCTCTAAGCATCTTAATCTACTGCAGTTTTATCTTTGAAACAGGCTTATTAGGGTGCATAAGAAACAGAATTACTGACTCTGCACACTGTACCGTCACCAGGGTGGAGGCATGCACTGGAGACTGCCTTCCACTGAAATAGACACAGATGTCATCACTGAGCGTTCAAACTACTTTATAAACGTCTTCTATTTTATAGCGCACTTTTTTATTGAAAACATCTATTTGGGTTTTGATTTTAGTGCTTCAGTATTGTCTCTAAGTGCCATTTGTTGGTCCATAATAATTCTATTAATCGGTTCAATAAATAATATCACTGTAAACACTAATCCAATCTCTGCAAACACTAATCCAATGCCAAAAACTTAAAAAACAAGCAGTGGCATGAGGGAGACAGTGTGATGATCTGAGGTGAGAGGTTTTGTAGTATTATTCCAGTGGTAAACACTGCGAGACACATCACTGTGCTGACCTGTACAGCCTCAAACAGCACCTGCAGGACAAGCCACATCCATTTTGGAATAGTGAACTGTACACATCACGTGTATGCGAGTGCCCCCACCCCCTACAAAAATGTGCATACATGCAATTAATTCCATGCAAGGGATACTTTCTATGACTTGGAATGACTGTAATGCTTTTCTGTCTTCTCTGTTTTTAGCAACCCCTGATAGACAGCTGTAGTAAAATGACACACATTTCTTAAAAAATATTTATAGCGGATATTCTGTACACTTTTAATATCTGAAAGTTATAAAGTATTAAGTCGAGGCAAAAACCTATTTGAGTCGCGCTCTTCTTAGAAACGGAGAAATGTTATAAGCGGTCTTACTGCCCATGTTCGCCGCCGTTGTGCATGATGAGCGAGGAGGACTCCGGGCAGAGTGAGGGCTCGCGGGGGCCCATGACATCATCAGTGGGTGCCAGTCTGACACTGTCCCTCACAGAAGGAGCTTCCCATTCCTGTGGATCTTTAAAATCTTTCCCAGTCTCTGTTTGGCAGTCGCCATGCCTTTCTTTAGCCGTTTGGCTGCGAAGAAAAAAAAAAGCCAAGGTTAAGTGTTGAGATTCCAAAGGTGCTGGGCAGCATCTTTTTATTACTGGCTGTTACCAGCTAAATCATGCTGTGAACAATTTTTCAAACATTTGTGCAACCGTGAAAATGTTTCTGATTTCATTTATGGCATGCATTTCAGTGAAATGAAAAGGATTTATTGGTAACACCTTCTGTGAGTGCCATGTCTGTAACAATCTATGATCACATTCACAACACATAACAATGCATTCATAAAGCATTATAAACATGGCTATAAATATTTTTAAAAAGGCACAACACATTATAGCCATGTTTATTATGCATTATGAATGCTTTATGAAGCTCTCATCTATAATGCCCTATAGATACCTTTATAATGCAGTACAAAGTATCCTTCTTATACCAACCATTATAATGCATTATGAAGGTATCTATAGTGCATTATAGAAGAGAGCTTCATTGGAGCTTATAAAGTATTATAATTAACACTTATGACTGTCAACAAAAAAGATGCTGTAATACTTTAATTCTTATACCGACTATTATAATGCATTATATACAGATGACAGCTTAAAGTAAAGTGTTGCCGATTTATTTTCCTCTGAAGCAAAAATGAAATGTAAACAAGACACTTTGTCACTGAAAGGTAACACGGCCTGAGAGAAACTGATTATTACAGCCCGACAAATGAAATCGCAGCTATTAAAGGGGAAAAGGCTCAGCCTTTGCTTCCCTTCGCCAATGGCTCACAAGTCCTAAACGCGTCGAGCCACCCATCACCCCCCTGTGGTCACCCACTGACCTTTGGCCTCCGCTGTCAAGCCGTGCTCCCCCTTCGCTGTGGCATTGTTCTGCGACGAAGTGGAAGGTCGCCTCTGCGTGAGAAAGACCCCCGGCGCCATGGGCTGCGAGCCACCCGAGGCCTTGCCCGTCCCAGTGGTGTACTCATGATCCGCCAAACTGCTGTCCTGCGAGTCCACGTTGGGTTCTGGGGAGCTGCTGTTCTGGGAGACTTTGTTGGACTCCTCGAGTGATGGTTTGGCCTTCTTACAGCTCTTCTTCTTCTTCTTGATCTTCTGCTGCTCCTGTGGAGGCCAACAGGAACACCAAAATGAGGCTCCTTCTCCTTGCCCCTAGGGCCTCGAGACTCTAGGTCCACGAGGACCCTCTCAGTCGAAGAAACGGAAGCCAGACGGGATTTTAGCATTCATCTCGGTTCCTGGTTAACGGGAGAGCCCTGACGGATTTAGAACGGAACACTAACCTGATGGGACAGTTTGGCCGCCGCAGCCGCCAGCCCTGTTTCTATGGAAGCCACCCGCGCCCCCTCCCGGGCTGGCCGCTCCTGCCGGGGCACTGAAGGACCCACCCGAGCTACGGCAATGAAGAGAGAAAAAAAAACGATCAAAGTAATTGCACAGCATAATCCTGGGTCCCTTAACGTGATTGGCTTTGAGGCTCCACTCGACTTGCTTCAACGCATTTCATCATCTGGCTGGCTCTGCTTTCTCAACTGCACGTCGCGTTGGATGAAAGGCTCTGCTAAACAAATAAATGTGACTGTAAATGATCTCATCGGCGTACCGGTCGGGCTGTAAGGAGTGTCGTCAGAGCTCTTCCTCTTCTTGGACCTGGATTTGAAAATGGGGTGATCTTCCTCTGATTCCAGAGATGGGTAAACTGAAAGGAAGCAGAAGGAAAAGGTCGTCGAGGCGCGGTGTACGGAGGATTCGGCACAGCGAACTTTTCCTATTGCCTGAGATTCTAAGAATGAACATGATATTTGTGCTCCTAGAAATGCTAATTAACAAAAATTTGCACATTTTAAAAGTAATGTAGTAAGATCTGTGCCAGCAAAGACACCCAGGAGACATGGAGATGGGACAAAGGAGTCGGGATTTTATTGGGGTGCGAGATTAACGGAAGTGCAGGGAGTAATGAAAAAGCGACAGCCGTTTCTTAGGGGAAGCGAGGCTCCGAATCAAAGCGGGGATCCCGGCGGCCTGCAGGATCGGGCCCCGGGGCCTGAGCGTGTGCGAGCATGGAGAAAAACCAGAAGCCACTTTTATATGACCGCTAATGCAGCACAGGTGAACCAACAAAAGCCCTCGTCACCTGACATCCTCACCCCAGGACATGGCCGGCCCCCGATGCCCTCTCCCTCATGTACTGTTTTATAAAAAGCTCCTCCTCAATTAATTTCAACAAGCACTGACAGGCTGTGAGTTAACAAGATCAATACAAAGAGAGTGCTGCTTTTGGGTTGGGGGTGTGTGTGTGTGCACACGTATATATATATATATATATTGTACACACACACACACACTAATTACTGGTCAGAAGGTGGGACACACCTACCCATACAAAGGTTTACTATTCTCTACATCTTAGAATAATTATAAAGACATCAAAACTATAACATAACATATATGGAATTATGCCCTTACCAAAGACCTAACACACATACACACACATATAAATAAATGTGACATATGTGTGTCTGTGTGTATGTAAGAGTGTGTGTATATATATATATGTGTGTGTGTATGTATGTGTGTGTGTGTGTGTATGTGTGTGTGTGTATGTATGTGTGTGTGTGTGTGTGTGTATGTATGTGTGTTGTGTGTGTGTCTCTGTGTGTGTCTTTCTTTCCCCTATGGCTCGCTGGTATTGGAAGAAAATAGGCCTGTCATCCGTATTTGGTTTCCGCTGATTAAAATGGGAGGAGGTGGTGTTTGTATAGTGAAGGGGGGGGCGGGGGGGGGCTGCGGCCCATCTGCAGGACAGATGCTGCACCCCCACCCCACCCTGTCCACGCTGCATACACCAAGGCCACTTCAACGAAACCGTTTAAGTGCACGTTCTTTCCTATAATTAAATTATCAAGATTAAAAATGACCTGTTTACAAAAAATCAAGGCATAGAATGCTTGTGTAATTCAATAAAAATGTTGCCGTGGTGTGATTTTAAAATGGGAACGTTTTTGCCTCTAATGACTGATTAGTAAATCAGATCAAAAAGCATTTAAAACAACATTCTTACACTTGTGCTAATGAAATATTAACAAGCGTGGGGTCACTTTTGCTGTTCTTGGACAGGCCTCAGAAAGGGAAAAAAATGTTGGTTTCTGAAAGGGAGAAGCATGTTGGAAAGACACTAAAGTATCTGAAGAGAGCGTTAATGAGAGGGGCAGTGAACGGAGAGGACTTACAAAACATAAATACAAACACTGCCGTCTAACAACCTCCAATATGAACGTCCTGCACATTTTAATAAAAAAAAAAAAAAACAAACATTCCGTCCCACAGAAAGGCAAGATTCTTTTCATCCATGCAAACATCAATCTTCAATAAACGCTTATCCAGTTAATGTTGTAGTAATGAACACTCCATGGATGGAATGCATTGTGAGGCAGATACACGCACAATCACTTTGCTTTCATTTATGGGATTTTCAATTACCTTTCATTCTAATGCAGTTAATCATTTCTAACCACTTTCCAGCAAAAGTGAGAAACCAGATGAAAACTGATAAACAAAATGTTCTGGCACTCTTTAGTTTTAGGAATTTTTGCACAGTGCTTTTTATTTTAATAAATACATTAATATCTTTCAGGGAAGACTCTCAAAAAATGTGTGTCTTGAAATGTGAAACCGCATTTAAATTTCCCCTTTAAATAATAATCACAGCTATGCAGAAACTTGACAGAGTACCAAGGTTATCAATATAAACATGCTACTATGGGCTCCGGAGTGTTCTGAGTAATTCGTACATATTTCAGGAGCAGCAGGCGGTCAGGTCGCTTCCCTACCATAATCAGAGTCCTTGAAGCAGGCGTCTAGGTGGTCCTGGTCATCATCAAACATCTCCATGCTGTCCATGGAGGCATTCTTCTGGCTCTTCTTTGGGGGACGCTTGGCCGGCCGCTTGTTATTGCCGCTGCCCCCGCTCGACTTCTTTCCCGATGAGACAGAGTTGCTCTTTGATTGGTTGTTGCTCCACGACTGTTGCAGGCAGGGGTCTGAGGTCGGCAGGTTGGCCATGGACAACATGCCCTGGATGGCCTCCTGTGTGCTGGGGGATGCAGGTGGCTGACTGTAAGTACGTCAATAAGAAATACACAACACACACACATTACTGCGGGCCAGCGCGGCAGTGGGAGTGAGAGCAGCTCAGGTCTAACACTGGCCAGAACTGGAGAGAGCAAAGACGAATCCAGTCTGCCTGTACGAAACCTATAAAGTAAAATGTTGTATGCTGGTCGTTATTCTGCTCTGAACTTTACTCTGTATTTCAGTTCAGCTCAGGTCAGAGTCGTAAATACTAGGGAATTTTACATCAATCTATCCAAACTTACCTGCAGAGCACAGCAATTCAAAAATATAAAAATAATTAACTTGTCGAATATTGGCTGTATAGCTATATTGTTTGTTCTGTAAAGTATTTAGTCCCCTTGGTGTGCAATTAAATGCATATATACTTGATTATTTTTGTTTTGGTTATATGCTTTTTATAAAATCACTCTCTAGGTTTTCTTTTTGAATATTACAATACATTAAGAAACCGTGTACCAATAGCATGTACAAGACAGATATTTTAAATAAAATTAATTGAGATAAATTAATTTATTTTGATGTAATAACACGCAGATGGTAAAATCTGCCTGTTACTTTAAGAATCCTGCAACAGTGACCGCAAAAATCAAGATTACTGCCTCATTCATTACCCAGTGAATGGCAACAAAGAGGAAAATGCCTGTTTAAAGTGGGTCCTAATTGAGTGGAGTTGTTCTCTCCCCACGATACCGCCATAATCTGTCGGGTTTAAAGCAGAGAAAACAATCACTGAGAAATTAACATATTTTACTAATGTTTTCTTCTGGTTTTCGTTCATTTGCAGCTTTCAGCGCATCTCAAATGGACCATCAAAAACTGACCAAAGCAACAAATGGGGGAAAAAGAAAGAGCCTCCCAGCAGAGCTTTAAGTTGTGCAGGAAAACCATGCAAACACTGACTATACATTAACTGCCATAGATATACATTATGTCAGTTAATGCAGTTTTTCCGCTTTAAAAAGAATGTTTATAGTTTATAGGCATTATGACCAGTGATTTTTTTTTAGTCTCTAATCCGATTATAAAACAAGTTTATAAATGTCAGACTAAGTTATGTTGCAAGCCATTCTTACAAGCTTCTAATTTAACAACAAATTAAGGTTTTAAATTGCATTTTGGATGAACTGTTACTTTATGCTCCCAGACAAAGGAGGTTAATTTCATTTCCTCAAAGGCTGATGATATGCTGGCTTTCATTCCATCACCTGTTCCACACAAACACAGTGACACAATCGTTATTTCACAATACAACCTCCTTGATCATTCATTCAAATATTAAAGGCATCCTTAAGTAAACTGACTAAATACAAAAAAAAATAAAAAAAATCCTCCAGGAAGGAAAAATACTCAAGTCTGACATACTTGGTCAATACTATATAGAAATGCTATTAATTTATAGAAACAATACTTACACCCCACACCACTGATCAGGATAAGGGGTTTACGGAAGACGGATGGATGGAGGGATGGATAGATGGCTATATTTACAGGATATTTTGAATTCAATGTGAAAAGTGGACCACAGATATACTTTTGTAATGTCATTCCGGCCTTTGTGATGATTAATTCGTAAAGGCTAAGACAGGTCAATTTTTTTTTAAACCTTGCTCAGACATCCAGTGCACAGTTTCTTTTTGAGTTGTAACCAGCTGAATGGTCAGGCTTAATATTATGATATATTTTTGTTAATGCAACTGCCGTCAAACAAAACACTGACAGTTCACTTCAGTTTATGCTTTGCAATGTTAAAGAAAACAAAGAGATCATTACACTGCTACAGAAATGAATAAGATGAGTACTGTAGTACCTGTTAGCATTGTAGTCGATGCCGCCTACTTGCTTGCTGGCTTGTAACAAATCAAGGATCCCTGCTGCACTCCCACTCTCTTTCTTGACCTTTGAGTTCCGACCTTTGACCTCTGGCTTAGGCTCTGTGTCTATGTGAAGTGACTCTTCATCTGATGAGTCAGACTTCTGTTTTCAAACAAAAACACGTGATACTACACAATAGCAAGGGATAGCAAATAAACTCAACAGTATCAATTGAGTATGCTAAAACTACTGGTCAAGTTAAATGCACTTTCGTAAACTTCTGGTCATAAATCAAATGTCATGAATATGTTTGCAATCTGGCAATCAATATATTAAATCTTTTATAGACTTATCTGTGCCAGAAATGCAATTGGTACTGGTATTACGCAGTAGCTTAACCATACGTAATTTAACATATTTAACACAGTACACTGCCTTATTTGACCACTAATGTCATCAATCACAGATACGGGCTCAGCTGAAAAAAAAAGTAGATTAAATTGCTGTAGCTTCTCATAAGCTTCCACTCAGCGACCATGTGAGCATCTGGCTCTAAGCCATTTCCCAATGGAGTTGAATTTGCCACAGCTATTTCCTTAAATCAGTTGTGGTCGTCCTTGGGTAAATTCTGATCATTGCTCCCTTTGTTCCCTTTGTAATAGTAAACCTGTTGCCCTGACATAGGGTTCTGAAGGACATCAAACATGACTGAAGTATTAACTAGCACAGAATCGACATGAATAAGTCACCAAGAAGCCTTCAGACTGAAGAGCGCATTACCTTGCATGAAAAAGCTATATCTGTATAATTTTCTGTGTCGCTACCTTAAACACACCACTACAGAGCATATTATAGAAAAGCAAAGAACTCAACTAAAGAACCATGAATTCATGATAAGTTAATTCATATTATCATGAATTCATTTGCAGGAATTCATTTCCAACGCGTGTGCCAGTTTGCACACAGAAGCACAATGTCTACGGACCCTGGGAGCTGTAGCGTGCAGCCTTGGGTTTTTTGGCTGTTGTATGGGTTCCTTAATACTGGACAAAACTGCAAGCAAAAACAAAAATCAAGTGTCAGTGTAGATTTGCGTAGGTGAAAGAACATTAAGCAGCAAAACATTTTTTAATTCTACAAAGAGAAAGATTTGAATTTCAGGGAATTCGAACATACATGCTTCTTAAAATAAGGGAGGGACACCTAGACATCAACGAGCAGAGTGTGTACCCGTCAGATTACTCACAAGATAAGTCTCGCTTTACTGCATTCTTTTTCCTCCTAATGGGGAACTCGTCGATCTTCAGCTCCCCTTCGTCAGAAACGTACTCATACTCATCTCTCACCACTTTGGGTTTATCTTCCTTGATGTTTTGTAACGATCCAAATAAGCATGTGTGAGTTTGGGGCTTCGGTCCTTTTGAGCTACAATCAGAGGCGAATCAAAGTGAAATAAAGATCTACCACATATGGGTCCCAAAAAGGCCAGGACCCAGAGCATTCTTTCACTTTGAGGACATTTTAACAACTAGCAATCGCCCTAAAGAAAGTTGCGTGCGATCTCCCACACACGGGTATCATCTGTGGAACCCATCTGTTTCATCTATTTTTTAGGAAACTGCTCAGACTGCAATAACACATACTACTAATAAACGCTGATAACCTATCAGGGTTAATAATTATTACAAAAGGTAACAACAGGTTAAACCGAGATCACACATCAGAAGGCTAAGTATATAAATAGTTAGCTATAGCGAGCGCCATTAAAACCAGTCTGAGAATAACCCATAAGCAGCTGTGAAAATATCCCAAAAATACTGAAATGTACATGGAGCATTTCGATTTCTAGCATGCTGTTTGCTCATATCATAGTTCAGTTAAATACATTCACATATATCAAAACATAACGGCTGGAAGTCGAACTGTACAGAATGAGCAGCATACAAACCCCAGCAACTTTTTATGGGAAAAGGAAAAGGCAAACTTCTCTTTGCTTCCTGATAGTAATGACTTTTCAAATTTGTGTTCCTCTTCCATTTTCAACAAGGAATCCGGTTTACTATTCTACAAAAAAAAATGAAAAAGTATACATCTTATTACAAACAAATGCTAATAATTATCCTTGTCATAAGACAGAGGAAGAGGCAGGTATGCTGATAATGACTTCCTGTGTTACGCAGATCAAGTAATTAGTACTTTTTGTCCTTTCTATGGAACATAAGTCAACTTGTCACTATTGTGTATTTCGTAAAGTCCATGTCTCACATCTCCGTATGTCATATTAAAAATAAACAGTTTGTATCCTTCCACAAGCAAGTATTTGCCCTGACTATGAACCTTTACCAGTTTGTGTGTGATCAAGAGTGAAAGATTTCAAAGATCTTGTCTGTGATGACCTCCCTGGATGTCTGACAGGGATTCAGCTCCATCTGCAAACGTTTGAGGGCTTGCTAAGGAGCACTTGGACTAAGATACTTGGAGTCACTACAAACATTCCAGAACTGTTTGGCATATAATTTTCCATGAAACAAAATCCCTCTAATGTCTTCCGTTCTCCAGAATTAAGCCTTCCTACAAAAGCAATTCCATATTATTCGGAAATAATGACCAATCAATGTTTTTTGTTACTTTGGGGCATATGTAAATACTTAGCTAAAATGCCATTAATATGACACGGTGTCATTAGGTTAACTCTGAGCGCGTAATGTTTGCCCTGCAGCCATGACAAACCTCAGGCAGGTTAAAAACAAAAAAAAGTCACAGAACTGGGGCCTGTATCATGAAGCCGGATTTCTTGCTTGGCCGGATAGCTTGTCCAATTTAAGGTACCCCAGTTTAAATAGACTTTATCTTCTTTCACTTACATTCAGCCCAGACTACCTTAAATCTGGCAAAGCAAGAAATCCTGCTTCATAATACAGGCCCCTGGTCTTGGAGTTTGCTTTGATCTTAATTATTTACAGCACAATCTGATTAGGTTAAACTTCACAATGACACTTCAACATGCCAGGTCACAGTATAACAATTAAGAAAAAAAGATAAAATATACACATATTTCAGACACTTTTGTTCAAAGCCATGTACAAATACAGAAACGTGGGGACAGAGTGCAGGGACAGCCAGTATCCAGGGCCCCTGGAGTAATTAGGGTTAAGGGCACAACTTGCTCAAGGGTCTAACAGCGATGGCTGGCCTTAGGATTCAAACCCACAACCTTCCAGACATGGGCACAGATCCCTATAACCCACTGAGTTAATCATCGCCCACAATATCACAAATTTCCGATACATACCAACAACACCAAACTCTGTCATTCCATTTCCAATGCCTTCAACTCACCTTGTATTTCCACTTCGCTTCAGGTTTGTTTTTGTTCTGTTCTCGAATTTCAAACTTCTCGACGTCATTCTGCTTATTTGCTTCTTTCTCCGAAGCACTTAAAGCGTTCTTGGCAGCCTGTTCATCAAGTAGAAGGGACAACGTGACACTTTCATTGGCTAGTGACTACTCAAAGCACTGAGGCCCTTGGCAAACGGGTAAAATGCAAGTCAAGCTTTTGGAAAACACGCGATTAAACCCGACAGCGTGCAGACTGTTGAGGCCACACTTGACTTTTAGCAGGATGACTCATATGGCACTACTATTGTGACTAATGAATTCGTTTTGGAGTTACACGCCACTATGAAAATGCCAGAGAGCACTCACTTTGCCTTTTTTCAGCTGGTCCGTCTTGGTCAGCGTATCCTTAGTGTGGGACTCAAGAGAAGCCAGGCCGCAGACTTTTGGCGGAATGACACTTTCTTTCTCCTTTTTCACCTTCTTCTTTCCTCCATCCTTTATTTTTGGAGTCTTTGGAGCTTTCGGGGTCTTTGGGAGTGTAGGCGGTCTGGGCGGCTTAGGAGGTTTGGGAGTTTTCTTTCGGGAAGGCTTTTCCTGGGGGGGCGTGGGAGCGGGCGTCGGGGAAACGGGCTCCTCTGGCTCCGGTGCAGGTGGAGGGAGGGGATCCTCGGCCGCCATCTTGGCACCAGGTTCTGTCTTGATGGCTTTTGTTGCATTCTGGAAAAGATGGGGCCGCTCCACCAGGTTAAATTACCCACGTGATCACGAGGAGGCGCTTTTAGAGTTTAGTCACATGTACTTTTGTTTAATTCAATAAGACTTTGACGTATACAGCAGAACATGCAACCGCTAAACCATCCAAAAGAGGTCAAAGGGAAAATGGCACCACAGCCCCACTGCTTTAATGTATAAGCAGTGTTTCCCAATCCGGTCCTCGGGGACCTCCAGCCAGTCCAAGTTTTTGTTCCCTCCGAGCTCCATGCCAGGCAGTCCAAATTTTTGCCCCCTCCCAGACAGCTGGGAGGGAACAAAAACGTGGATTATCTGTGGGTCCCTGAGGATCAGATTGGGAAACACTTATGCATGCGTGGTGCCACACGAAAATGTTCTTTGAAAGAAAACTATTTTTAAAATGCCCACCACGGGAACAACAAGAACTTCTCGTGTTTGCTTTTTTCAGATCAGCTCCTTTCCCAGGATGTCTGACATCTAGGCATACCCCAAATCCAAAGGAACAAAGAGCTACCTCTGAAATCCTGATTTCTTTGGCAAGGTCTTTAATGAGTTGTGCTGGCTTCATGTTTTCTGGAAGTTCATCTTCATGTTCTAGCAGAGCCTATAGAAACATTTGATTGATTTCACTTAAACTGAATGGTAACACTACTTGAGGCGACACAAATAATATAGTACTACCCTCATAACTGTATTAATTAACCAGAAACTAACTTTATTTGCGTATTGATTCCATGTTCATACATCATTAATCATAATAGTTCATGTAACCCATGCAGGCACTATATTTGTTCATGATTTGTACTTGAGTTGAAACTTACTTGTGCCCCATCAAGTAAAGTGTTACTAATTGAATTATTCAGCCTATAACTTAACTGCTATAACAAGTATCCATTTCAGATAAGACCTACCTGTTTTTTAGTCCATGACCTGAAGGCTCCATTAATGATTTTGGCACCATGGACCAGATAAGAGGCTGGCTGTTTGTTTGCCTTATGTAAGCCTGCAGAGAAACATTTTCATTAGTCTAATAACATTGTTACATCGGCGCTGCACAAGACCTACAACTCACATGTGCTATAAGATGCCAAATTCATTTGTTACGTTTCATACACATTTACAATACATTTGGGATGGAGTGTTTCGTACTGTTGCCTCGTAATGACAATTAATAAGCCAGTTGTTAAAAATGTCCAAGATACAAGCCAGTGTTTCCCAATCAGATTGTGTTCCAAGTGCAGTCTTAATTAATTAGTCATGACCAAACTTCTGTCAAAATGAGAAAAACGATTTATATGTTAAACAGAATGTGTTGGTTGGGGAATTGCTAGTTATTTGCTTTGTTTTATTTGTTCTGATATTTACTAAGTAAAGACTTGATTAATCTAATCTAAGTTTCAGCTAATCTAAGTTCTTTCTATAAATAAAAAGCACAAATGCACCAATTCCAGTTTGCATTCTTTAATTATTATGTGATTGTGATGGATCGAAAATCATTTTGTGAATTAAAAATAAAAATAAAGAGATATATTTTTGCTATTTTGGCTATTTTTGGATTACAACACTCCATTTCTGTTTGAGCTAAACCAAAATAAACAGTGATTCTGTAAGTGTGTTCAGTTGATTGAATGATTTCAGCCATGCAATTTAAACAATCAGAGTGGGCAGGCAGGATCAACAGCACAAAACATAGAGACAAGCAATTGCACTGTAGCACTTTCAAGATCAAACTTTTTTTGACAAACAGGAGTAATGTGATTTGTCCCAGATTGTGAAAAAGGTCCAATGAGCTGAACGCGGCAAATGTTTTCGTATATCTGTGCAAACCTTCGAGACCTCTCTATGCACCTAAAGACATTCTTCAGAATGCCCAACAGAAATCACACCCTGAAATTTCATAGCTGTCTTTACACAGTCTCTCTCTGTGATTGCTGCCAGACCAGCACATGTGCACATTTTTCAACTTACAACACCGTAACAATCCTTCTGGGCAAAATAAAATCAACTGTGGTCCTTGATTTCAAAAACCAGAAAAGCAAGGACCTTGTAACGTATTCCAAACTTGTTTAATAAGTGAAGACATTGTCCCTGACATCTGATTAGTCCCAAAAACAGAGGGAGTTGTCCATGCCTGGAACCCATAGCAACTTTCACAGCAGTTGAAAGCAATCAAATAGTGTCCTTCAACATTGATTAGATTGGGCAGAACGTACTGGCCCAACAGGAAACATATTCCACAACAAAAATTATATAAATAACATAAAGAAAGACTAAACACAGAAATAATAACTTTTAGGGAGAATAAAAAGGTTTTTTGATCTGATTTGACAGAGTCTAATCTAAACTCAAACAATAAGGTCAACCTTGACGGTGACCCACACTTTCTGTCTAACAGTGCTGGACTGACCAGTGTAGCCTAACAAAGTTCATGTAGAATAAGGCAATACAGAATAAGGCAAACTGATAAAATTACACAAACACGCAAAGAAGAAAAAAAACATGGAAATGTACATAGAGAACTCGGCTCTGGCTAAGCAAAGTTTAAACATGGAGTTGTAATGGAGCAAGTGATTCCGGCCTCAGATGAGCCCTTTGAAGCTAATCATCTGTGAACTCAGTGATGCTCCAGCCTAATGACTGAAATAACATTTGGGAATCCAGTTCTTCATCTGTTCTGCAGGCCCTAGGCAGAACACGCACCAAGTCAAGGATCAGGAAGCTACATTGCAGCTCTGGACAGAAAGAGACGCCATTATTTTTTCCATTACTTTCTCTTTTTTGTCTTTTTAGAAGTTCTGACAAAAATGGGGGCAGGTGGTGGCATTCGCTTGTATATTAAGGATCTTTGTGAACTGGAAAACTGAAAAATACTCTCACGAGAACTGCGGATATTCTCAGTTTGGCCAAAAACAATTACTTTGTTGGCCATACAAAAGGGGACAGGACTGGAGATGTCAAACTCAAGAGTGCACCTTAAGGAATCAGTATCAGATGAATCTGTTGAGCATGTGTCTTTGTGTTGACTGAGTCAAGCCGCTTGAGATCGGTAGACATGAAATAGGTGCAAACGACTCTCCTGAACATGAATGCATTTAAGTCATAACTTTAAAATTCACAGCAGAAAAGGGCATTGCCTATTAACTGCAAAGATTATTTTCACTGCAGCAGCTTTGTTTGCACGATGCAGATCTTGTGCGACTTATAGTGTCCCACAGCCATTTTCACGTTTTGGTCTTTACCTTTGAATCGCTCCAGCAGATGCCGTCCCACGTACCAGCAGGCCGTTTCAAAGTTTGGAAATGGGGTTAGGCTGCCAACTTTAAGTCGTTTTTCCACTTCATATGCTCTGGGATTTAAAAAAAAACAAAACCAACTGAGCTTATGAATAACAACCTACAGACGTTCCCTGACTGAAACAATGCATTAAAAATAGCGCAATCAGTGATTTTAGCAGATGCAAGAACGCCTTACTTCAGATAAACAGTGCGCATGCTTCAAGCTTTTAGAAGTGAAATATTTACACAAGCTGTGATTGCTTATTCCTTAGTTACGATGCTGCAGGTCTTCTGACTCAAACCCAGGGATGGTGAAGATTTGACCTGAGAGATCTTTGAGTATGCAAACTCATTCTTTTTTCCAAGTCTGATCCCTATCCCCAACACAGCCATAAGCCACTCGCAACATCTGAAATCCAACTTTGATAGACCTCTTTCTACCAGAAATAAAACCGTTAATGCTATTTGGACAAAATTATTCCCCTGCCAAGAGAAGAAATTGGACTCTCGAGCCAGTTGTTTGAAATCAAGGGCTTGCAGTCAAGACATATCTCTGACATCACCCGGCCAATCGGCTCGCGGCCTGGCTGACTTTACACGGAAAGCTAGTCGCATGAGCTGTCTTCAGATACAACAACTCAACCACAAAAGTTTCCCTCTGTGAGGTTTTCTGGTCCTTTGCTAAGTGAACATGTGTCCAGTCAAAACAAATTAAAGCCATTTTCAGTGGACATTTATTACCATTCTCCTGCCATGAGCACGCAGAGATTTATTCTGTATTTTGGTTCCATTATGAATAATAATCCGTAAACACAAAGTATGAGTATACACAGTACTATACAAGTGGTTACGATTGCTTTGCAATTACAACAGTGTTTATATATAAATACAAAAAGAAGATAGCATCTGCTTCCAACATAAGGACTGTATATTTATGCATATCATCAATATTTACTGAAAAACATAATCTCTTATCCAAAAGTGCAATTTATAACAATTTTTAAGAAAATGTACATTTCTACAGTTGACTTGGATCACACCACACTACAGCTGTTTTGCTGGAAATTTTAATATTGCATAATTAAATTTTTTTTAGATTGCATCATTGCCTAGCTTACCTATTCATTCTTATGAATATCATTTCATAAATATCTATTATTAAACAATTACATTACTCAACATAAAGTGGCTAATCTTACATTTCATATTAGAAGTCACATTAATATCATAATCCTTTTACTAAAGGAAAAACTTAACTGTGGCAATTCACTCATAGACATTCAATGCATCCTGAAGCTTTCAATCACCATTCAATGCATTAGTCATGCTATACCGTGTAATTAAATTATATGATAATCTTAAACTGAATACATATACATAATCTAAGTGACCACCATGCTGACATAAGACACTGTCATAGAGGAGAGATTAAAACACACCCAAAACACGGCCTGTACATTTAGAAATATCTTCACTAGCAGATAACTAGAAAACCTTTCTCAATTCAATCAATTTGCTATTCGAGGTATGTTAAATTTTTAAGTGCAAGTTTGGATGGTGACAAAATATGTATGAAAAACTGACCTCATCTGCATCTCCACGCTCAGGTTGTGCACGAAGTGTCCAGAAAAGGCCAGACAATCCACCGGAGTCAGTATTGCATTTATCCAGCCTTAAGGGGGAGAGATGACAGAGCACGTCAACACAAAACGTTCCGCTCTTGCAGCTACTATGACTACATTTTCATTCATGACCTCAGCCACAAGGCAGATAAGCACTGAAGACAGGTTTTCCGTTGTCATTTATACAAGGTGCGAAGGATAGACCGACACAAATAAAGAAATGGACGCACTTACCGGATGGAATTAGAAGCGTCTGTCCCTGCTTTAGCGTGCACTTGTAACACTTGTCCACCTGGTCTGCAAAAAACATCTCACTGTGGTTGGATGAAGATCTCCACCGCTCATACAGAGACAGATTGGCAGACGTGGGCTTGATCAAGAAGAAGATCTTTTCTCCCTGCAAACAGCATCACACAGGTATCACCCTCCCTCTCCTCAGAACATCAGAGTTCTGTTTCTCTGTCACCTGTGCTTGTCGCTAAAAGCAAATGACAGATGCTAGACTATGAAACATTCTCATCATACACCTGCCAAAAACAATATAAAAAGACAAGTCAAATAAGTGCAGTGGGTGACCAAAAAAGACTCTACTTCATACTTTGAGCACGTGGTACCACACTGAGGCGCCCCCACATTCGATATGGAAGTCAGTGTAGCTGTCCTTCACGCAGATCTGACAGTACTTGGTCACTTTGGGCTTTCCCAACAGGGCATCGTCCGGCCAGTAGTTCTCCACCCAGGAAAGTTTGCTCACTATCTGAGGGCTTTCCACCAGACTTGCCATCCTTCCAGAGAGATTGACAGCGAATCAGCCCAACTCGAGGGACCATCAGGCCCAGTATCTGCAGGACTTCCTGCCCCACCCATCGCAACATTCCCACTATGGCCATTTATGAAAATTAAAACCCCCAGCACACATTACATCTAAAATAACTCAGAAATTCATGCATATGATACAACAGCATCATGCATCACAACATCACCTGGAAGAGTGCATTATATATTCTTAATCGGGGGTTATGCAAAGGATAATGCTTCCGCTAACAACATTATTAAATATTACAGCCAAACACACACATACACCTGGTTTTACCTTGTGTCTGAGAATTCCAGGTTTATCACATTTAATACTCGCTTTCTGTTTGTGCTGTAGTAGTAGTCTACAAACTCCTTGAGCTTCATCTCGCTGTTCGTTTGCTTAGTGACGTCAACGACGTCCACGAGAACATCTGGCCCTAAAGAAAAAACAATATATTAATTACTGTTGACAGCAGAGAACAAGGAACTCTAAGATTTTTTGGTTATTTAGGACTGATTAAGTTATGACTTTAATATTGTTTATAAAATGAAATTATACTATAGTAATAGAGGGTGGCTCAAATCTCCTTGGTTGGAGGTTCCAATCTCGCCTCTGCTCAGTGCGTAGAGTTTGCATGATTGCCCTGTATTGTGTAGGTTTAGTTAGGCTCACTGGCATCTCTGTGATAGATTAGTATTCCTGGGCTGCCTGAGATGGGCCCCAGGACCCCCACACAGCCCCGCCTAAGATAACCGTTTGGAAGATGTACGGATGGGCTATAGTAATATTTCTGCCTTGATCGTTATTACAGATAATCCTGTTCAATCTCATTAATGTGTCTCGTAAAGCTGAGCGAAGAGCTTCAGACAATAAAAGCTAAAGATGTGCTACAAAGGGACTCGCCGGGAAGCGGGTGCTTTGCACGCCGCAGTGAGGAGCGAGGCAGGCTTAGGGAGGAGCACGTGTGCACAGGGAGCAGCTGGGGCCCTTTTCAGGAACGTCTCGTTCGCAGGTTTTGCCATCAGAGACACGCTTCACTTTGCAAAACGCAGGCAAGGCGAAGACAGCTGTTGATATTTGCTTCCTCAGTTCATGCGAAACAAAATTTGCATTAATATATTCAAATTAAATTGAATGTAAAACACTAAACCTCCCAAGTAACAGCATCTTTAACCGCAGTTCCCGCTTAGACAGAAGTACTCTACATTTGTTAGGGGGCTGTGCAGAAATAAATACCTTTTCACGTATCATTTCATCATACTTTGATTAGCGATGAGCGTCTATTAGGGATAGAACACTGACCGACATAGTTCTCCACATCACTGACGTAGAACGTGGGAGCAGGCATGGTCATGCCCAGTCCATCCTTCTTCATGACCAGAATTGGCTCCGTGAAGCCATTCTCCTCCAGGTAGTCCAGGGTGAGCTGGTGTCCACTCAGCTTTAATACCACGTCCTCAGAACTACGAGGAAAAGCAATTTCAGCAAAAAGATAACATGTCTTTTAGAACAGGGAAGCTGCGATCTTTCTTTGGAAATGCCAGATCATAGCAAACAACCCCATCTGCTGTCAGCATAACTGCTGCATTTTGACGGAGCAAACCTCACAAATTTAGTTAGAGAGCACCATCTACTGAAATATTCATGAAGTGAAAATTTGATGTCAACTTTTTTTTCCTTTTATTCCATGTTTTGACTCATACTAATTGTTACAGGCTAGGAAACAACAGAAATGTATAGAAACAGTTTGTCATTCAGTGCATCCATCCATCCATCTTCCATACATACAGGGACACAAGGAGCCCAGAACCTGTGCCAAGGAGGTACAGGCCAGGGGATACTTTGTGCCAGATGCCACTGGCACACAGCATACACACACACGCACGCACGCACACACAAACATACACGCAGGTTTGTAATTATATCTTTGTGGGGACTTTCCATTCATTTCTATGGGAAAAACTCTAATCCCAACATGATGACTGTAACCCCTACCCAGCCCTAAACTTAACCATAAGTAACCAAACAGCATACAAGACTTATGGCTATTTTAGTTTTTTGATGCAGTTGCACATTCGTGTAAAATCAATTTTCCCTTTGTGGGGACAAAAAAAACCCTCAAAATAACAAATTTTTATCACAAGATAATATTTACCACACACACACACACAGACACACACTGTGGAGGTGCAAAATCAGATAACTAACAACTGAGTGTCTGTCACCTTAACTCCCGACCAAATAAATCCAGAATTCTCCAGCTCACCTGGGGAAGGTCCTGCTCCGGAGCTCCTTGATGAACACCTGACTGCCGTTCTGGACCGGCTTGACATCTGTGCTTTGCCCCGTGTCATGTTTGTTCCAGTTCTTCTTCTTTTTCACTGACGACAAATAAACAGATCAAAAGAGCACATGCTTAAAAAAGCCAGGCTGAGTGGGAAAGCGGCCTGTTGCAGCTGACCCACCGAAACCAGAGATTTAATCTTGAATAGATATTATTTTAATTTGGAAGCACTAAGAACCTTGGATGGCCACCTTCAAGAAAACTATAAAAGTGTAATTGTGAGCACACTGCTGTACGGAAAGTGCAGCAATATAAATAAATTGGCTCTATTAAAATCTTTGGGGATTACCTCAGTCAGGGTACATTACTTTATGTGCAACAAACTCCCTTGCAAAGGACATTTAGCAACACTGTAACAGCAGCAGAAATAAAAACATAGGAATAAAAAAGTACAACGAGAAATAATCGCACAATGTGGAAAATTATCTGTTCTACAAAAATCAGGGTTTTTTTCGGTGCTGCTCCATCTCATCCCTTCAATTATTTAACAGAACATATAAATAAAAAACGAAGGAACAAGAAGAATGTATGCAGCGCCATTCCAGAAAACTGTGAACTAGCCAATGTATAAAAAAGATCAAGACGTGCAAACAGATGTAAAAACAGACCGGGGGTGGGGGGGTGGATAATAGAGACATATCCGAGCTGCAGCCCCCCGACCTGACCTGACATGTACTCACATGTAGATTTGCCGTGGGTCTTCTCACAGTTGGGACAATGATAAATGTCGATGTCTGGGGCCTCATCCTCATCTACCCCAACACAGCTAAAACACAGAAAACAGGGCCCTTTCAAATTCAACTTAAAATTCAAATTATTTAATCAAACTTTTAGCAACATACAACACATATTTCTCTGCTTGAAATTCAAAATTAGGTTTCTGTCAGTGTTTAAACGTCAATGATTGTAAGGCCCTTTGAATATTACTCAACAGCAAAAAAAAATCTTAAACCTCCATTGAGGCATCTCTGCACAAAATACAGTATTAAAACCAAACAGTCTTATACAGCAGACGCGAGTACTATTACACACACCGTAGATGTGGACAACGATCTGAATCACAGACATACATTAAAACAGCAAAGAATAAGGAGACGTATCTGACTGCTTCTTTTACTGATTCACATTATAAAGACGTTGCAATGATGATTGTGACCCTAGATCTCATGTTTGCTCTCTATAGACCTGGGAAGGCATTCATGTGAGCTGCCCCAATAAAATATTTGGATTTCATACAAAATGATCATATTAATAATCGTTACAATAGTAAGAATATGCTTCTAAGTCTGCACATCCTCACCAGAAGCTGCATTCAAAGCCTTCAGCATGAAGACTACAACCCCTAGTAACCTGAACGAGGCCATTAGTTCTTTAAACAGTGTTTCCTTCCAGACATCTGTATAGATTTTTCCTCTTATGAGGACACGACTCATTAAAATGAGTAAAAATCACAGACTGCCCCGATGCTCCAGTTAGTTGTCTGCTTACCATGAACTAAAATAACAAATCACAATGTTTGCAAATGAGGAAAATAAACTTTCTTTGGGGAATGACTTGAAAGGCAGACATGCATATCATCTAGTACGGTCCTACATCTGTCTTTCGAAGTGTAATCAAGGTCTATTAACAAACTTTACACTTTTTTTTTACAACGCAAAGTAGAATTGAAGGAAGCCTGGGGTCAGAGAGTCGGGTCAGCCAGCATGGCTGGTGAAGCAGGGCTCACGGATCAAACAGTGATATGATTACTCTGCTGGACATGAGTTTCAAACCTACGACTTTCTGGACATGGGCAGAGTGCCCAGACCTGGTCAGCTTCACACACTTCCACATTTACAGGCAACATGTCTTATTCTGCTGCAGTTTAATCAAACTGAAAAAAACACACACACAATATCCATCCATCCATCCGTTTTCTGTAGCCTCAGTCACAGGGGGGCAACCCAAGTTGGGACACTAGCCCATTGCAGGGCACACTCACACACCATTTACTCACACATGCACCCCTATGGGCAATTTAGTAACTCCAGTTAGCCTCAGCATATTCTTGGGCTGTAGGAGTGGAAACCGGAGTACCTTGAGGAAACCCCACATCATGGGAAGAACATGCAAACTCCACACACATGGAACCCTGGAGGAGACTCGAACCCGGGTCCCAGAGCTGTGAGGCGACTGTATCACTGTGCCACCACGTCATATTTTTTGCAGAATATTATCAAACTATGAACATCCCAATCTCTTGACAGTTGTTCTGTAGATCTATACAATGGTTGTACACATTTTAAAGACCTAGAGAACACCATCACACAGCATAGGTCGAGTCTAAAATGCCATTTATTGATTAATCTCCCACTGTGTCACCCTAGAAGGGGAGGGACAGTCCAAACAAGATCAGGATACATTTCAACTCAGTGACACATACCATTAACCATTTGTTAGATTTTTTTCCCCATAAATAAAAGCTTCATTCATATTTTTCAACATTCCAATTTTTTAAAACTTATGTGCATACTTTAGAATTGATTTCCTTACTTTTTCTAATAGTTACAGTACATTTAGCTACTTGTAACGTATTGAAATGTATTGTTTGTGCTTCCTGCCTCGCGCCCGTAGCCTCCGGAATAGGCTCCAGACCCCCTACGATCCTGAATGGGATGAAGCGGATACAGAAAATGGATGGATGGATGGATGGATGGATGGATGGATGGATGGATGGGTGTCCTTCTAAATGTACTCAGTTTCCATATATTAAGTTCCTCCTTGTTCCTCCAATCATGTTTTCAGTTTTTTCACGGAAAGAAACAGAAATAACAGGCAAGATTCTGCTCTAGTATGTATTTTATTACATAATAACTAAACCTTATCACTTTATTTCATTTAAGTAAACAGCATACATATATTTACAATATTATACACATACACCTTCGCAATAAAGATGAATTTTGTTAAAAAATGACTTCCTTATTTACACCATTACTCATAAGTAAAAAAGCTTTGTTTAGAGAATAATTAATTAGAGTATTATCAATTTATCTAAATTAGTAATTATTTGTTTAATGAGATAAATGAGAAATGAATTATGCAGCTCATTACGTAAGACATACTTAGGTATTCTCCACAGACATTGCTTAAGGATTTCTTAAAACGTTCTGAACTTGTCAGCAATAGAAAGAAAAAAAATAATAATAATTAAAAAAAAAAAAAATATATATATATATATATATGTATATAAACGGTTCAAGCTTATTGTTAAGGCCTGACACACTAGTATAGACACACCTTGAATTAACTATAGATACAAGTGCATTTTTTCTTCTGTCCCCAAGCAATATGTAAATATAAGATAATAGAGTCTATATAAGAAGCAGTTATATATAAAATAATAATTTTCATTTGAGGGCTTTGCAGTGTAACATCTACAGAACAGCTGTCTGTTTGTTTGCACATCTTTTGGGTTCCTTAGTCCAAACGCAAATTTGGGCCATTTCTCAAAGGTGACTGCAGGTTCTGCCACAAATATTATTCAGGGTTTTCTGGCCAAGCTGAAGGAGCACGGCCTTCTGGCTACAATGGGAGACCTGCCACTCACTGGGCTACTGCCCGCTCTCAGTGCCGTGCAGCCTGCCGGATGTTATGAGACACACACTGACTGTACTACTGACTGAAGGAAGCCAAACATCAGACAGCGGTGATTATTGGTGGAGCTGCAGCCTGAGAGAGGAATCAAACTTAGTGGAGAAATGAATTTTACAAAAAACTTTATGCTATAGTGCACACATTTATGCATCGATTTTATTCAGATTATGAATTATAGTATTTGCACTAAAAAATAAGGGTAATCTAACCAACTGCAGCCTACAGAAGCGGAGAACATACAGCCGACACTGGCTGTAACTGGAGGCACAGGCCAGTACGTTTAGCAGTAATGACAATGCTAACAGACACGGTAACGGCCAGCAGAGGAGGTGGGACGACTCGCAGAGTGAGAAAATGCTACGGCTGCAGTGGAAACAGACGGGATCCCTGCGCTCACTGCACTGCACTGGACGCATCACTGCACAGGGTAATGCCTAACAGAAACCTCAGAACCAGGCAAAATGTCTTTAGTGTCCCTTTTCCTTATTTTTCACAAATAAATAAATCATAAACATCACACTCGCAAGTAAGAAGATTCTGCAACAAGACAGGATACATAATAGCAGAGTATATAACGCTGGTGTGAGTCTTTCCACCCTACGACTGCTGAAAGCGTGCCAAAGCTTTCCATCAGCAAGAAGAAGCAGCGGTACTCAGGAGTCTATGCGTAGATACAGAAGTTGTGGGGTAACCATTAGGACAGGTTGCTTTCTGTGCACAGTCAAAGGAAGACTTTCTCCTCAATTGCTAAAAAAAAAAAAAAAAAAACACATTTGTCTTGATAGGGTTAAGGAATATTAAGGGATATAGCCTAGTTTAAAGAAAATGAATTAAAAACTAATGAAAACCAAAAACCAAAACTAATGGAAAAATAAGAACCCCTTCATGAACTTTTATGAGTAGAAAACAGCTGGGTCGAATCACAAAGAATTGCTTTAGTTTGAATCAATATTCAATACCATATCCCTTTTGCAATCAACAAGCACTAATACCCTCACCAGCCTACATATTAAAAAAATACTAATTTAGGAAAAATTACACATTTTCCACAATCACTCTAAGCCCACACATTGTTTTTCTCCCTTAGGCTAAACAATTTCTTAGTTTTTAGGACCACTCTAACAACTAAAATAATAATTAAATAAATCAATAAAAACATAATTCACACAAAATACCTATGTATGTAACCTATGTACTTCTGCCCTAATATTATATGCATTAAAATAACGTATAGGAAAAATATACACAAGTCGCAAATAAAACATGTTCAATAAAACGCAATAAAGAGGAATTTAACTGAATATCACAATATTAACCTTTAACTTGGGTAACGCGTATTTGTAACGTAAGGGGGAAGAGCGAAGAGATATGAAATAAAGCAACAAAAAAGTGAGCATGCTGACAATCAGCCCGTTATTGGGAAGCCGAGCCCGTCCCTGCGAAGACACATTAACCCTCCGAGCGATCGAGGCGCAGACGCCAGGCTTTAATAAATTCATTGTATTCTGGTTTAAGCCATGCGAGCTTCAGCTGTCTGCAGCCATTATTCCACACAGACTGCATTCATTACTCACATTTGGAATTATAATTCTTCTACGAGAAGATCTTTCCTAGCGTGTCGGACCACACATTTTACAGCATATTAATGACCGCTCAATTGTTTTTTATGCCTTTCTTACTCTGCTTTCCCCGGAGATGGAGACTCATAAAATTAAGATTATATGTCATAATGAACTGGGCTTATGCCAAATACAGCTACTGTCAGATAGACCTTAGAGTAATGACATATTTAATGAAAAAGAATATGCGTTGTACTGTAGCTATTATGAAAGGGTTAAAGTTAAACGCGCGTAAATATCCTCAGTCACTGGACCAGAACAGGACGCTAGTTTTTCATTCACTTTATAAGCATTTATTTTAAATCAAATTCACGCTGTTACGTAGCTACTTAAGTGGCTTTCGTCCTTAGACTCGTGTAAGTATAAAAACAGTAAATATTGCCGATAAATTTGAAACAATGTAGCTCGCTGAGATGCTCAGAGACTGACACAGTTGTCGGCTAGCTAGCTAATTAAGATCTGTACATTTCTATAGTATCCCGCAGCAGATTGCATGCATTGGGGTACGTTCAGTTCTCTCAATAAAACAGACCATTACATCGTACTGAAAGAGAAAGATATCGCAGCTAAATTCTCTTTCTTTCTTTTACATAGGAATACATCTATTCAAGAACCATTTGATATCTGTGCCAACAGCCTCATATTTACGCTATTAAAAATGAAGTATTTTTTAAGCACACGAAAGACATGGGTTCGGTGAAACAGAAACTCTTAATAATGGTGTAAATAAACATTACATATATACGAATCTTAAAATCATGGCTTGTACAGATGGGTACTTATTCAGCCTTTCCAGCTACTACGACAACAATGTAAAGGTTGGAAAAGGCACTAACAACTCCTGGCGATCGCGAACAAAGACGAAGAAATATAATTACACACAATTAAAGCAGGCAGACCGAGACCCTTGTTGACAAAAAAATGTTTTTGTGCTATTCACGAAAATGTCACAACCTAGCCAGCTAAATATAACTCCGCCTTCTTCTTCAAGCGGCCTCGCTTTTTGGTAATACAAATGTAGCCAGCGAACGACAGACTACGAGCTTTTAAAATATATATCTAAATAACACTGCCAAAATATCATGCAAAGTAGAACATTTCGCCACGGTAACTGGCGTCTTTACCTGCCGTGAAACCAATCCTTGCAGGCATCGCATTCGATCATAAACTGGGTTACGTCGTAAGGTAATCTACAGATGCAATAAACTGGTACAGTCGCCATGTTAGATCAATTCACAACAACGCCGGAGAGACGGGGGCTGCAAAAACCCTCCTGCAACAAAATCTGAATTGGAAAATCCCCAAAACAGCTCGCCGTTTCGCCGCCGCTCACACCACTTTCATGTACAATGACATCTTAAACGTATCCCATAGTGGTCCGGTCGCATTTAAATTACTCTCTTGACAAAATATTGGACCAATTATGTTTCCTCAAGTGTGTTACTGTGTGCATGCCCCCTGGTGACTGTACAGTATTTTAGACTTTCATAAACAGTAAGAAAATGTTTCCTTTCATTGTAATATTGTTACGTCAGCTTGTAAAACGGTGCGATCTTCGGCTCAAATGAATGGGTTTTATTAATACTACAACCAGCTCACATGATGTTGCAAGGACACTCGAAATGCAATTCATCCATAGACTTAAGCACCTCAAACGGAACCAAACAGAGCGTCAGTGGAAGATACTGTATCGTGAAAATATTACAATACACTGCGCACGACTTTAAGTGTAAATATTAAAACTGAAATGAAAATAAAAATAAAATTAAATTAAAATAAAAGTATAAAGTAAAATACACTTAATAAGCATTAAAATATTTAAAGTCGTAATAACATTCACAGACTATAAAAAGCATCTGCGAATTTACCCTATATACATGTATCCAATATTTTAACGATGACGTTTAGGCCTATGTTCGTATTCATGTTGGTATTTTTAAGTATGTTCCAAATAACCAAGTTCGTAAACACCCCGCATTAAACAATTAAGCAATCAAATATGTATATCCTATAATGTTTAAGTTAGCAATCATTTGATTATAACAATATAATTACAAGTTAATTTCTCATCATCTAGATCGCTCCCACTTGCGTTTGAGGGCAAGTTCATTTGCGAAATTTGCCAAACGTCTTCCCTTTAAGCTTCGTTAAGTTTCTAATAGGAAACCAAATTCTTCCTGATGAATTGATTATGAATTCAGTTTAACAGAACTGGAAACGATTAACTGATGTTAAAAGTGATATTAGGTTATAAACACTTAATGTCACGACACCTGCAAGAAATTAATGGTTAAAACAATTCACTTTAGGTATTTAGGCATATTTAGTGAGGTAATTTTGGTGTTACATGTAGGCCTATTTAATCAGTGTTCCAAGATTTTTCGCTGAAACATTTCTAACGAATATAATTGTGTGTCAATAGTATATAATATGCAGAATGCTATTGTAAAAGGACCGGTTATTCCAAAATAGACTGAGGAAATAAAACATGAAATTGTTGGCCAAAAATAACCCAGTTAAATACACTGAGCAGAACCTTCACTTACTAACCACCCCACAATTCAACTGCACGTATTCTTGTACTGTCCACTGGTGATGATACAATCGATTTTAAAAAAGGACACACGAACCAGTTTTATACTAAAAGAATAAAGACTTTTATTAAGCATTGTAAGTTGCATTCATTTGCCTTCAAATACACCACACCACAATCCATCAACAGTCAGTCAAACCCAACAGTAGTTCATTCTTTTACAACCCATGAGTTAGGTAGAAACTCCGTTCAACTTACATCAAGGTATCCTATTTAGCTCTTGCGGGCAGGGACGGGGAATACATTGTATTTCTGATCACTAATGTGTGATGAAAAGCATCTGGAGAATTAGATGAAAAAAGTTAAGTAATGATTCTGTTTTAAGTACAATAAGTTCGAAAACACTAAAGTAAACATTGAAAATGATTACAGGTTTACTTGCTTATGCTAAACTCTTGATGGGAAGGTCAAGCATCTCTTTGACTTGTTTCCAGCTACGAAAAGGGGGGTAAATTTAAGATCAAAGTTTTTATTTTTTTATTTTTTATTTTTTTAGAGATTTTTCTTTTTTCCCCAGAGAGATGTTTTGCTAATATGAATGCATAAAACAGCAACAGAGAACAATAATGTATACAGTAATGAGTACACCAGGGTTAACAATATTCAAAGTGGCTAGATAATTTTTTTTCTTTTGATTAAATGCAACAAAGGTCAATAATCACAGAAATTTAAGGTTAGAGCAAATCAGTTACTGACTAAACAGTTAACACCTTTTATAGGACTATTACTGATTATTAGCCTTTTTTAAAATTTTGCAAATGGGCACAGTACTTTTAAGGATGGAAGAAGGACAACATGCATAATAACTACACACCTTTTAAAATTATGAACCATGCAGAAAGTTTAGCTGAAACAGTAGTACTAATGTTCTACAGTTGATTCAAGAAACCACATTTGTCATTGATCACTGATGCATGGCAATTTGACACAAAATGTATCAGTGTTTCTGTGAAAGATCTGCATCTTCGGTGATTTTTTTTCCCTTAAAAACCGTTTCTTGACATGTTACTTATATATCGTTAAGTATGATGCATACTGAGTTCTGAACTTAAGTTGCAGTATTCTACAGTTACTTAATTTTGAAATTATTCTGCACATTTTTCAACACAATAAAACCCACAGTGATGACTCGTGAGAAATGTGGTTTTGTGTTTCTCTTTTTTTTCACCTGTGAGCTTAATTCTCAAAACATCTTTACTGTGACACAACACAAAATCAATTACAATGGCAAATATATGATGCCAGGTACTGAAAAGAGTATCTCAACCTATAATAAAAGACTGCCAAATGAAAGCATTTTTTAGTTTCAGTATTTCAAGAAAAAGAAAACAACGCTCACGTAACCAGTTTGAAACGTGTAAATAGTGATGAGGGAGCGGCCTGTCCTACTCCTTATACTGGTAGTATTTTATCTGTAACTGGTATTATCGTCTTTTATTAAATCGAGAAATAGACATTCTTGTTTAAACTTGCTGACATCAAAGAGGGAACCAAATTTCAAAAGTCCTCGTTTTCTCTTACGGAGAGGAAAAAATGTACATAGACTGTAGGCTTTCCATCTTTCCAGATATTCCTAACCCTGAACCTTCCATCATCCTTCACCCTCTCTATAAAAAATAGGTTTACTCTTCTTTTTTTAAGACAGAGGTGCCCAGAGCTTCGTCTCTGTGGCAATCACTGTCTGCATTTAGTGCATTTAAATGAGAATTAGTATTGCACATTTTTGAGTCATTGCTCAAGGCACTTTCAGGTTGGTTGGGAGCCCCGCCATCATCTTTGTTCCCATTCAGCTGGTCAGCTTCCCTGCCCTCTATACCATTCTCTGCTGTGGACCCCTCTGATGATTCCGGGGGGGACTTGAGCTCCTCAGGCTTCGGTTTCTTCCGTTCTTTCACCACCTCGTTTGCTGAAGCAGCATATGCAGGCTTGCTCTGGTTTTGAAAAATAACAAATGTTTTATTTCGGTGACTTTTCCAGCCCACAGACCTTCATGAAGAGTGTCATACACAACATTAACGCACGCATACGCACAAATGTTCAAATGTAATCAGGCTGCAAGAAAATCAGCAATAGTCTTACTAAAGCACACAAGACTCAGCACTTCATACAGTAGCCTCAGCCACCCCTTTTCCCATTCCGCAATTGCATAAAATCCTCCATTCACCACATTCAATTTTAAACCATTACAAACCAGCCAAGAATAGCTCCATGCAAAAACATTCAGTATTGACTTCATAATAAAATATTTTGATTACGTGGGCACCAGAGCTTTGAAAATTGCTCCAAACCTGCCAGTGGAAACCTAATTTGTACCGCTTTCTATATATTCCCCACAGAGTATTTTCAGTGATCAATCTCTGAGACAACTGCATGAAAATCAGTTAACTAGGTAGGTGGGACATCAATTAAGATAAGGAATGAGTTTGATGTCTCAAACACTGCTAAACCTAAGATAATTAACACAGGCTTCTGAAGGGTAGACAGTCTAAGGGCTGGATTATACTCTACGCGTGCAACGCGTGCATTTACACGTGTCGTCGCTATGCAAACGGTGCTGCTGCTCATCCTTGCATGTGCAGTTTACGTCAATCTGGAGAATTAAAAGGTCAGGCCCACAAGTGCGAGAAAACCATCTTGGTCGGCTCCTTTTACGAACTCACTTATTTGTAAGAAGTTGAGTTGAGAGTACACTCGTCGCCTACACAGCATGGTGCTAATTTCTTGATACTGCTGCAGAATTTTCTATATTCTACCGACTGGTCGGAGGACGCATGCAGATCTTGTGCAAAGGTAGTGCCGGAAAACTTTAAACTAACGTTAAAGATATACTAGATAATTCTGAAAAGGAGCCGTCATTAAAATTGCAAAGCTTACTAAGTTTTGTTTCCTATAACAATAGGAATGTTCTAGCAAAAAATAAATGTAAACCCCAGGCTCACAACGTCTCACCAAAATTTCTAAATACTTGAAATTGTATTAAAAAATAATGTTGCTAATGAAAGTAAGCAAGTAAGAATTTCAAGTTAGAATTTCACTGTACTTTGTACACTGTACTTTGTACACATTTCTTAGCTCAGATTGAATTCGGAAGCAGAAGAAACAAACTGTCATTAAATTTTGAAGACGTTGTACATAAAAGGCAACCAACAGCGCTCGGAATATTTTCTCTTGCCTCTGAAAATATTCAGTTTTGATTATCTTCTGGCCACTCATTCTTAAAAAAAAAAAATTAGATGCCTCTGAAAATATTCAGTTTTGATTATCTTCTGGCCACTCATTCTTAACCCTCTCAAGGCAGGCATTGCTGATTTGCAACAGTTAAAAACTAACTACCTTATTACCCCACATACATATTTT
>JAODJU010000130.1:24762868-24789853 GCA_026776725.1 Gnathonemus echidnorhynchus | reverse complement strand
CGACTTCAACGTCATAAAAGAGGCGTGTTTCCGACGGGAAGTGACGTTTTTCGTGACGTTTCGTGACGTTTTCATCCAAGTTCCGAGTTGGAGAGAAATAATCGAACGCACCATAATTGCTTTAGCGCACTTTATGTACCTCGCTGCAGTATGCAAAAGAACTTCCTTCTGGGATCAATAAAGTAAACGTTATCTTTAGCTAAGAGCTGAAAACACCCCCAGCCCTCCCGCCCCTTCTCTGGGCACTGAAGCTGGGGACAGTTGAAGGAATACTGACAAGCGCTACGGTTTATTTACATACCTCACTTTCTTATACTTCTGAACGATGTGGCTTTGTTCATTGGTGCTTCTTTGCAATAGCACCCATGGAGCATGCTTTGAGCACCTTGTTGTTTGAAATCCAGCTCTATGCTTTTGTGCACTGGTAGCTGCTGTACCGTAAAGTGTTCATATAAAGAGGTGGCTTTGCAGACCAAGAATCTCAGATACAGTTCACCTCTAAACTGCTGAGTCGACTGCTTTTCATCTCACGAGAAGGAAATTATCTTCTCACCTTAGCTCTGAGTTTCCCCTTTATTTCAACAATAAAAGATTAAGACGGGCTTTATTGATCCCAGAGGGAAATTCCGGAAACAGGATTGAGAGAGAGAAAAACCCAGCAACAACGATCTTATGTTACTTTGGTTGATTGTGCCTTATGCCATCTACATTTTAACACCACAGCCTGACTAACACCATATAATATGACCATTAAGCAAAAAAGTTAACTGTAAAAGCAGGCATATATCACCCACACAGCTAATTTAAATATGGCTGCAATTTATTCCATAATATATCTATTAGCCTATCAAGCAATTAACCAACTAGTACAAAACTAGGACAAATCTTTGCCAGCATCATAATCTCACTTTATGTTGCACTTTTGAAATGACTGGTCAAATTAGTGGTTTGAATTCAACTGGGAATATCCAGGGAGATTTTAAGATACAACATCACTGACCTATTCAGCGTTTATTTCACTATGCAATACGCAAGACTAAGTTGGGAATACATGCACACTGATTACAATACTCTGCAACTGCAGATGGGAATCACACACTAAAATTAAATAATGCAGGGAGTGAAATTTTAATAATACAGCACAACGCCCATTCTATTACAACATTTAGATGCAAAACCTGGAATTAAATTAAAGGGTTATCTGAATCGAGATAATGAACAGAAAACTTAGATATGCCCTTATCTATATTACTTTTACCGCTGACTTTAATGCATATTTACACTGCAAATTTTTATATAGCTGAAAGGTCTTCAATCTGTGCAACAAATTTTGGAATTTTCCTAGAAACTTTCTACATTTAATTTAGATTATTTTAATGATTACAAAATATTGTACCTTTTTGGCCACAGCAAACACACGGGTCAGACATCACTGATGCAGAAACCACGCTAGTCATACTAAGAAAAAAAGCTCAAAAAGTAGAATGCTTGACTCAAGCATGCACAGGACAAAAAGGAACAATTACCAGCAGCAGCATTTTTGCAACCACAGCATCTACTCAGTCACATGCCAGCAATACGGAGGAAGGAATGTGTTACGGTCTTAAAGTCTCGGTTTAGGAAGTGCGTGAACCTACCCCAGGTTTCACAGGAAGGGGAGTCTGTGGAATGTTGAGCATCTGTGGAGGTACATATTGTGGCACAGCGACAGGCACTCCGATCGGATTTGGTCTGACTGCAACGGGAAACACACTGTTGTGAAAACTACGGCTCGTTCCCCCAACACACACATCTTGCGTGAGCACAGCTCTGTGCCATTCGCTCTCCCCAATGACGGCCATGATTTCACTGTTTCACATTCATGGCCTTGATAAGCTGCATGGTTCATTTGTTTAGGAATCTGCTAGAGACGAAAAATTTTAAAGAATTGTAAAGAATAATATAGTTGCATTTTAAACTACATGTGTGTCTCGACAGACATCTTATGAGTTCTGAAAAAGTCCTTTGAGAGCAGGCCACTTGTAGAAGCTTAAAAATGCAAATTTGATAAGAGAAACAACTATCAAACCAATAAATCTTATCAATCTATTATATCTTATATAAGCATGCATTCCAACAGAAGAAAAACATTTTTCATAATTAGATTTATTGTAATATTTAGCTATTAAAAGGGAATGTTCATGAAAACTTCAGTGATAACACGCCAACATGATAACATTCCATCTGGGAATTGCACAATGCATTCAGGCCACAGTAAAAACAACTGTCTTGCAGCCGTCAAAAATACAAGGCAACTCCTTTACAGAATCTTCTTAATTGTTGCTTGAAAACCTTGGGAGAACAGTTTTCCCAAACTGCCGGCTTTAGGAACCGTGGTGCCTGTGCAAAGGGCCTTTCTAAAGGAGCCTATTTGTATGCACAGCACATGGGCGCCATTCCAAAGTGCACACAAGGTCTGAGGCAGCTGAGAACATTTCTCACATTTCTCCTAGGTCCTCTACTGTCCTCATAAAAACAAAAAAAAATTAAAATCTCATAATAAAAAGTTTTTTTAAACGTCTAACTGGCAAAACCTTAAGGCCAAGAGTCACATTCAAAATGACGCCAGACTGAAAAAGGATAAGACTGTACTTTTGTTCCACCGTCAGACATTCCTCCATGTCACTGATGCCATGGAAACCATGCGAGGTACGACAGGAGCTAACTGTTGCAGCTCATCAGAACAGCATACAGGTGAGGGAGATACAGTGACTGCACCCATAATTACAACAGCTGTGCTTATAAAAAATTCAGGCACTTTTTGAACTTAGACTCATCGGGATACTGCACACTTTTAAACAGTCAAAAAACTTGCTTTGGAACTGACTAGATGACTACAGATTAATTTTGCATTCACGGTATGGGTGGGGTTAAATAAATAAAAAAGGCTCTTCAGCTTACCTAAATAAGGAGAGAACTGTAGCGGTTTGCTGGCTGCTGAATAGTACTCAACTGCCTTCTTGAATCGGACAACTTTGTCATCGGTTCTGGACTGGATCATAAAACAGCCACATTAAGATCAGTCAACAGGTCACATACATAAAAAGCTTTATTACTTAACATTCTGAGAAACAGCTATCTATTTATAAACCTCAAGAGAACCAATAAACAATATGATGTAAGCACAAAATGAATCCTAATCCCATACCAAAGTTTACCCCGCAATGCACGGCACCCAAACTCTGGTCATTTTTGCCACACATATTTAAGTTTTTAGCCATCAAATGAGTTGTATACACTGGCGGAAGGAATATGCATACACACGAAGCTGTGTGTACCCTTTTCAACACATGTTTAAAGTTCCCCCATTATAAAAACATTACACATCAGCAAATGCTGAAAATACCCGTGTCACTAGTCCGCTTTTGCAGTGGTCTGCTCAGTATACCCTCACCCTGGAAGAGTTCAAGTGCTTAATTAAGCAGTTTTTTTGCTAAATTTGTAACACCTCGGAAAAACATTCAATACCAGATTAAGGCTGGCTTTTAATCATAGAAATTCTTTTATCTAAATAACAGGGGGGAAAACCTGTCCCAAGATCCCCACAGGCCAAAGACTTATTCTAAAAATATCTGTTGTATTTGATATCATCTTAAAAATTTAAGCAGCGATGACCACACGCTGTAAATTCAAACATTAATTATACCCAGATTTGAAACACTATATACCTGTGAATGTCTGAAGATGTCTTTAGCAATGGCTTCCAAGTCAATGACATCTTGCAAGTTGCGGACGTAGTCTGCCACGGCCTTGATCACTACGTCACAAGGTGGGAGCACAAGCTGGTGGGCACGTACCTGTTGATATAACCAATGTCAGCTTAAAACAACTAGCAAAACCTAACTGCTGATTAAAGTTCACTGATACAGCCGGTGGCGACACCAGGAGATGGCCCAAGGTTCTGTACAGAAGCATTGCCAGAAACCGGACAAAAGCATACTTGATGGCTCAAACGTACTGCATCTAAGCTTTTTTGATCCAGCTACAAGATTAAAAGGAATAACATTCTCTGATGATAGTCCAATTATTTAAATCCACACATAATGGGATCCATTTGAATCCTTGTTCATTTTTTTTCTGAAAGCACATATATATATATATATATATGTGCCAAAGACTAAAGAACATAAGACATTAAACTCAGGCAAAACAGTTGCACACTACAGGAAGGAAAGTGCACTCTTCAGTCTTTCCTCTCTCTGAACAAACAAACCCATCTGTCACACCATATCTGTGCAGAGAGGGGCCACTAAGTTAACAAGTAAAGTCATTCCCCTTTTCTGCATTTTTGGTCAAATCAGGTTTCCTAGCTACAACAGTACAAGTGAAGGGAAATATTAAGCGACTTTGCACTGTACTGACACATTACTTGTCGAGCCTCATTGTACTCTATGTTGTCAAGGAAACAGTTTCTGCTGCTATCACAGAGGATATCAACTGGAAATAAGTCTTGTTTATGTGCCAAAAATGCATGCAGAGTACTAAGGAGCAAAGAACATTCAGACAAGACAAACTCAAAAACATCCAAAGTCATTTAATGATTTATCACACCCCGCCCTGGTGTCATCCATAAAAGAAAAAAAAAATCATACTAAAGCCCACCTGCGATTTAATAAACAAAAATAAGAGAAATACTGGCTAAAGAGTGACAGCATTCAACATGAGTCTTATCATTCTCATACATTTTCCACTATTCCTAAAGCTAAACAAAGAGGCATGCCAATTAAAAGCATGTTACCTTCAATGATGCTAAAGGGTGTTCAGGCCCAAGTAAACTCCAGTGAAAGGCAGCCAAGTCTTCATCGGGCAGAATGTGATTACCTGCACCATAAGAGAAAAGGGATTCCTATTAGGGGGGGAGCCTTCTGCTATTACATATCTAGTCATCAATTTTCAACACATAAGGATTTTATAAATCAGTATGTATCTGAAGTAATGTGACTGGAGATATCGGCAACATTTGTTATGAGCTATTTCTAGTCTAAGTCAAGGCTTCCCATGTCACTCCACCAATTTATGAGGGTCATCATAAAACAAGAGAAGCCTTTCTAGGTATAACATTAGAATTTACTGCATTGTATCTAAAGTTGAATCAGAATGAAGGTTTGGGGCTTCACAACACCGGTCTTCCCTTTTAGAGAAATGAGGGCCAACATGGTTATGATTTTTTCTAATTCCAGCTTCGAATAGTAGTACAAAAGTACAAAACTAACAGAAGTCAAAAGCATCAAAGCATTCCTGACAATGCAGCATTAACGCAAAAGCAGATTAACTGCTCAAATACGCCTAATTGATGTTTTTTTTAATCAATAAGCTGTTTGTGAGCACCTCTGCTGCAGCACAAGACAATGACGGCTCTCCGTGACCACTAAATGGAATATATAGACCTGCAACCCGCCTGCACCCCATTGAACAACACTTACCTAAAAGCGAAGCAAAAATGACAAAACGATTTGGGTTGAGATCGAGCTGCTTGGCAACTTCATGCATGAGGAACTGGCTGGTGGTGAGGCTTTTGCCATTGCGACTCAGCTTTAGGGCGTGGGCACTGAAGTAGTAGGGGATGTTGCACAGGGCATAGTCAGAGTCGTAGGCCACCAGGCCGTGAAACCCATTCTCCCTGCATAAGGCAATCACTTCCTGATGGTGATCCTCAATGCTCTGGGCAACCTGGAAAGCAAGACAGTCAGTAGAGGTAAGGTTGCTATGTGGCAAGTTGCAAAAATGTAAATAAAAGAAACTAATCCGTAGTGTTTTACCTTAGCTAAGCTAAAGGATACAAAGTCAAGACTTCACCATATCACTTCAGCACCAAGCAAAGCAAACAAAGCAGCACAGGTGTCCTACATATCCCACAAAGGCAAACAATGGTGGTCTTAAACCGGGTATAAATATATTGCAAGTGATAACCGGTCAGTCCTGCATAGTTAAAATGTGTTGGAAAACATTCTGCATTGATCAACAGGCAGGTTGAAGGGTAATTTTAAAGTTTCCATTTGTTTCACTTTCAAAATTCCCAGCTAAGAATCAAACATATTCCAGAGTAAAATTCTAAATAAGGTTTATGTCTGTGCAGAGCTTCTGGTAAAACTTTAAACATGTTCCACTTCATTATGTGCAACTTCAGTAACACAAGATCTGGCAAGTCACAGCACAGAAATGACCGCAAGTCACATTCGCTTTGATAATGTCAATTAAACAAACTGATTGCAAAGAATGTTTGAAAGTATATCGGTTTCCCTCCAGTGGTCATCTTTTTAAATACCTACGTATTCACAATACTCCAAGAAATGTGACAATAGCCTCCTCATTTATAAAGCCAGCTCACAAACTGGACCAGGCTTGTTGGCTGTGGCCCACAAGTGAAGTGACATGTGATCAAAAGGAGAACCAATCAACAAGGTATCTCTCAGGCCGTACTGCCCTCAAGGCTCTCACCGAGCAGCCTATTACAGCGAAGCAAAGGTGGAACTTCCAGGAGACACAGTCAGATTACCAACTCTCTGGAACCCTCCTTTACTTGTACACAGCGTCCAATTTGAACACATCTTTTATTTACTTAAAATATAAGCATGAAACCTGCATTCAGCTTGCCAGTTTTACTATACATTTTTGATACTGGCTGGTCATTTTTGACTGGATCTTAAAGCTATATGGAAAAGGTATAAAAATCTGTCAAAACTTGTCATTAACTTGTAAATTAGAGACATCCAGCACTTTGACAGTTTAATGAGGGAAAAATGAAATTTACAATCATCCTCTCTGCCTAAATATCATACCTGAAACTGTAACTTGATATAATTAAAACTGAACAGAACTGATGGATTGAATTCGGTATTTTGTGCCAGTGCATATTTCTCCTAATAGCTCATACACTGAACCCTTGCATGAACAAATTATGTAGTTTTACAGTTAGTTTCACTAGTTTTAGAATACAGTACCAAGCCACTGCGCACATTTGAAAACTTCATCCATCCATCTCTCCACCACTAATATTTTGGACAAGGGTACAGGGTGGTCTGGAGTATACTGAGGCAGGAGTATATTGTGGATGGGGTGCCATTCACTAGCACAATCATACACTGTAAGCAATTCAGAAAGACCAATCAGCTTAACTGCATGTCAACCAGGGTACCAGAAGGAAACACAGGGAGAACATGCAAACTCCACACACAGAGAGCAGATGCTGGATAAGGCCCCCCCACCCTCGAGCTGCGAGGCAACAGTGCTACCCACTGAGCCACCGTGCTGTTCTGCACAAATACTAGCTTGGCACTGTTAATATTTATCAGGTGAAACCTTTCTTTAACTGCACACGATTTAATATGGCTATGTAATTCCAGACAAGCTACATGAGTTATGCATGTTTTATATAAAATCACCGTGAGGAACAGGATACGGTACTTTTCCGCTGTTTTGACCTTTGCCCGGCAACGATACATCTGTCCCAATAACTCTACCGACAGATAAGAAGATAACTCTCTATAACTAAACCGAATACTTTTATTTGGACGACAGTTCTTACTATATACCTACTAAGTCAAATTGTCGCGGAGAATGCATGTCCACTTGAATTACTCGGGCTTCCACATTTTACGACTTCCTAGCAATAACCCTAATCTTAGATGAAATTACTTTACCTGTCTGTCTAGTTAGTCATTAACTATCTAGCTAGCCAGCCACAGTTGGTAGCAGGGAGCGTAGTTGGCTAAACAGCCGTGAAACCAGTTTGCTCCACGTATCGTCAACATGGCAACTCCCTTATTAAACAGCTAATATCGATGGGAAATGCAAAACGTCCGCCCCCCCCTTAAGAAAACAAAATCACTACATCTGATTTTCAATGAAATCGTTAGTTAATTTGGTAAACAGACTACCCCCCGACTCGTCGTGAACTACCGAGACGTGTCATCTAACCGATAGTCGGTAGCCATAGATAGCCGAACGCCACAGCTAGCTAAAGAGCCCAGCGCTAAAGTTTTTTTTAAGGGAGCCCAGCGCTCGGCAGGGACGCGGCCAGCCCGGTAACTGGCGCCCGGGGGTGAATTTCGGACGCCCCGAAAATGTCACGTCCCAGTCGGCCGCGCTTTACACGATTGTGACATTTTCTCCACAAGCCCCCGCGCCGCGCAGACGCGAGCTAGTTCGCCAACTAGTTAGCCGCGTGAACTTCATCCAGGTGCTCGTGAGGAGGCACGCGAGCGTTGCCGTTTACCGGCGTCGGCGGCCAGCTGCCGTGTCAGCCCGACTTCCCTTACCCAGACAGGCGAGCGTGACATGTACTCACCCCGATGTGGAACCTGAGGAGGGCCAGTCGGATACAGTGGGCCATGCACACCGGCGGCAGGAACCAGACCTTTGGCGGTGGAGTCCCCTTATTCTGGACGTGGCTGACGATCTGCTGCGCTGTCTGCCTCTCGTTCACCTGTCGCTTGACCCATTCGTGAAGGCGGCCTTTCTCCAGGGCGCCATTGAAGCATACCAGGAGCTCAATGTTGCCATTAAAGCAGGCCTTAGCAAGAGCGGCTAGATAACCTAGCATGTGGTTCCACTGGCCTCCGCTCACCCAGTCGGTATAAAATCCGCCGTAGAGCCGGTGGAGGCAGTTTTCAGCATCCACGAGAAGCCTGAGCCGACTTTGGGGTGGTCGCTGCCTGCCGCCCCCAACTAGGCTCCCCCGAGCTAGCTTCTGAAGCTCCACCGGTACTACGGCGCTTGGGCAGTGCTTTTCAATGTATTCCTGGAAACCTTGCACGCCCATGTTGGCTGCCTTTGGGAAAAAAATGTATTTAAACTAAGAGATTTTAAAAGCGAAAAAAATATATTTAAATCGTGAGGTTGCTATTACCTACTCCCCATAAACTACCAAGATAATGGTTGAAATATTGTCGTTGTCGGTTTCTGGAATTGTAAAATCCGAAAAGAAATGAAATCGGGTTGTTACAGATGCATTTGTTGTTTTTGTTTTTGGTGAGTTATTTTTTGGTTCATGGCCGCTGGCCGCCATGTGCCGTCTCACGGAGCCATGTCTATGGATGTGTCTGGTGTGCAGAGAAGGAGGCACAGTGACGCAGGGCACGTACCGTGCACAGGAAAGGAGGAGCCTGCCACGGTGGGCGTCTCGCGGCCACTGTAACTTCACTGTCGTCTATTGTAAAGTGAAGAAACAGGAGGGGGCGGCCGTCACTTTCCCCACTCAGAAAGTCACAGTCCTCGAAAACTCACCGGGTAAATTTTACCCATGCCGGAGCTGTTAAACATGAATCGGCAGTGTACTCTGTCAGAAAGATGTCAGATGTAGTAGACAGTGAAAGGGTGTGCTGTGAACAGGTGACGTCCGCCCACGGTCCTCGTTGTTCTAAAATGTAAAAAAATCATATTGTATTAATGAAATCGAATGCTTGGGTAATATTATTAAAATGAAAGCCATACATTCTGTTACGATTCTAAACATGCCTCGTGTCTTCTATTTTTGTACTATGTCATAAGACCTAGTTGGACAAACTAGTTAGTGCTGTCTTACAGGATCAGAGTGCTTTGTACGTATAGAAAAGAGTGTAATCTCCTCAATAGGGCAGAGTTACAATATACGGAATTTATCGTCATTTAAAGACACACACACTAATGTATATATCTCTCTGTGTGTGTGTTGAATTACAATTGGGTAAGTTTTATAAATAATAGTGACTTAAATACATGGTATAAAAGTGGGTGTTTTGTACGTAGGCTTAAACTGGACAGAAGGAGACAATTTTATGGATAGTACAAACTTAATTTAGATATCTTTCAGTTTATGTGTGACTGGAAGGAGTGGCATCTATGCTGTTACTGCAGCTGACATTTTGCCAGGGAGTTATGGTTAACTGGGGAGGTGCCGAACCATCTGAAAGAGGCAATGGATGAAGTTTGTGGCAAGAGCAGAATGGTCACAGGATATCTGCCATCGCACAGGCTTCAGTGGTTTCCTGTAGCAGTATGATCTGTCGTTGTTGTTTTTTTGCCTCCTTAAACGCTCATATATTTGCCCCCTCCTGATCTCTCGCCATCGGCTGCCAGTTGGACCTTGCGGCGGGTTCGAGACCTTTGTGCTGCCAAGAGAACCGTACCACCACATCTCATGGAACCCTACACCGCTTCAAGGTCACTACAGCTCCCTACATCAAGTTATCTGCCAGTTCAGGGTCTAAAAAGTCAGTAATCAAAATCAATGCCATCTCTTTCTCACACTATCAGGGTGTTTCCCCTCAGCCTTGAAATCCCGTCATCTATTCAAGAAGGGATTGTGCTTTAGACCCCTACTCCTGCTTCAAGAGACTGCTGTCTGTCAAACTTGTGTAAAATGTAGATACTAATGTTATCTGTGAAGAGCATTTGGATGCATTTGTTTACAGTTATTTGTTTAACAGATGATTTTATCCAGAGTAACACACAACTAATGATAATGAAGTAGGGTCAAACGCTGTCTCTGGAGCAATTGGGGTTAAGGGCCTTGCTCAAGGGTCCAATCATAAAATCACTCTGCCAGCCATGGGATTTGACCCAGCAGTGTGTCCTGACCCATAGTTCCACACATTTAACATAAAACAGTTCATTACCCCACTGCCTAAAGCATACTGTCCAGTAGATTTTCCATCCTACCTGGCTTCTGATGAGCCACACCAGTTCTTAGGTAAATACCAGGAACAGGTGTGGTTCATATGAAGTCAGGCAGGATAGAAAACCTACTGGCCAGTAGCTCCCCAGGACTGGAGTTAGAGACTCTGGCCTAGAGTTACTTTTCTGTGTGGCTTGTATTCCTGTATATTCAGTTTCTGTTGCTGCCCATGTCCCAGCTGCTCAGTGTCCAATATTGTTACCTCACCCCTCTAGGCTTGGGGTATGCATCCTGCCTTCATAATCTGTCTGGAGTTTGCATCTCCCCATTTTCCACTTGTTTCCTTCAGGTATGTTAGTTTCCTCCCAAAGGTCAAATACATACAGTAAAGCTAATTGGTGTCTGTATTTGGTGAAAGCATGCATTTATGGAAGATGGATGGGTAGATACTGCCTCAGTTGTGAGCTATATGTTTCTCTCAGTTTATGGCCAGGTTGTGATTTAGTATTTCATCAGATGGGAAACTCCTTTCCTTGGCGCTGTGTGAGTAATATTTTATAGTATCTGATACTGGCAGCAGTGCTGCAGAAGACTTACTGAACTTCTGGGTTATTTTCTTGTCTTTGTTGAAGACAATACTTGTTGAAGCTTGTTATTTTCTTAATGCATTTACTTGCTGAAAAGTTTTGTTGTTGCACTGGATTTACCTTCCAATAACAATCAAGACACCTTATACTAAAAAATACACAAACCAAACATATACTGGTAATACGCATTATACATAATAAATAAATTAAAATTGTAGGTTTACTTGATGGCGTATTTTGCCGTTTTGCGTTAGCGCTTCTGTAAGGGTTTGCGTAAATAAGAATTTTACTCCAGTCCGTTTCTCGTAAGTCGAGAGCCGCCTGCACTCAAACTTACATAATATATATGGCTTAAATTTACCACTAGATGGCGTAGAAACAACAGTCAGTGACCGTCTCAGCCATTTCTTCAAAAAGAGGACACCTTTCATATGAGTAGCAATTTAAACGTGAAGTAAGATACAATAAAGAATTCAAGATAAGTCATTAAAAGTAGGAATATACAGTCCCTTTTTATGTAATTTGCAAATGGGAAAATACGCAGAACAAATAAGGTCTACAATGAAATCCTTGGGTAAAATCTATAATAACACTGAAATGTAATGTCTTCCTGCTGAGGTTCACATTTTCTTAATGAATAATAGAATTTTGAAGGCTAAGACAAAAATGTCAGTGGGAGTATTTGGGATTTGGTTTGTATACACAGGAAATGTTGTACACATCTCAAAGACACAAGAGTGGGTGGGTGCTGAGCTTTGTGGAAAAAAGTAAAATAAAATACAGATATTCAAGACATTCAAAAATTCAGAAATATCTTTATGAATAAACTGTACAAAAAATACATAAGTCCGTTAAAGTAATACATAAGTCTTTTATAGTATACATGAATTGAGTTCAGAAGATTCATATTAAATTGGGTAAAGTAGAGTGCAAGTCTTTTTCTTGGTGAACTTCCTCAATACTTGACAGTAAACCGTACATAAATATACAACTGCAGTTGCATTAATGTGACTGAACAGAAGACTAAAAGAACCTGCCCATTTAAGAACCTAAAACAAGTTTTTGAGGCCACTGTGCCAATTAACCTCACAACCCTGATTCAGAATAAGCAGTTACCACACTACCTTCTGCTTTTTTTACTATTAACATGTAGCTGCTTAAGTTACATCCTTTAACATGAATAATTATAACCGGGATCATCTCGGCTTCTTGTTCTGGCCCCAGCCCGCACACCATAGCTGATATTTATACTATCCGTGTCACTACTCACTACCTTGTCTGACAGAATTTTTTCCACTTCATGTTTTCTAGCTTAAGTATACGATATATTAAAAAAAATCCACTATCTGACGATTAACAAGGTCAACAACGTCAATGATTTTCAGGCCAAAAGAATGACCAGAATCGCTACGTTGGATGGTGAGGGATGCACTGGTATGAGGAGAGAGATTACTGCCACATGTGCCCAGTCCTGGCCAGTATCAGAGGGGAGCTCATTCCCTGCTGAGAGCACTCTGATCAAGCAGGGTCCGGAAATGCTGTGCACGGTGGGCCAGTTCTTTGGCAAAGTCCTCCACTTCCTGCAGGGCTGTCTTGTCGGGGTAGTGCAGCGCTGCTTTCTTTGTAGCTACCGCCAGCTGCTTGAGCAGGGCACATAGCTGGTTGCCCTTGTACAGCAGGTCCTGGCTTGTCCCGGTGCTCTGGCCTTGCGCCTCCCTGCACAGGGTGTCCACCAGCCTCTGGCCCACCATGATGACCAGCTTACCCTGGTCAATGAAGCTCTCGGGAGGCTGCCCGTCCTGCAGGCTGCGCACGAACACGCCGATGGCTTTCTGCAGGGCGCCGAAATAGAGACGGCAGTGTTCTGATAAGGCGTGTGGTGATACTGCAGCAGCGCGCCTGTTTACCGCCACCTATGCACAAGAAAATGCAAGTCAATTGCGTTAGATCAGGCTTTGCATGGCTCGGAAGTAGAAATCAACAAACTATCTCTGTGGTTAAAGACCTAATGTATTTATAGTTAAAATGCTCTGCTGTCTTTCTAAACAGAGCTGCTTCCCTGCTCTTGTCACTAGACATAGGCAATGCATGAAAGAAAAAAAAACAATTGCGTTCCCACAGCTATGCTGCTTGGACCCGTAATAAATCCAGATCTTCCATTTTGTATTCACTTTTAAGGTATGTCAAATATTGCATTTCTTTTTTTCTGTTTTCTGGGTTCTTAGTGATGCATGAAAACATGCTGGCTGTTTCTATGGCGGCAATATATAATAACCTGTTTTGACTTCTTGTTCTCTTGCTCCATCATTTGCTGCTTCTCAAACTCCATCTTTGTCTAAAAGACAGAGGCACATTATTATGAATATATAGACAAGCATCTGACATGTAATGTAGAGAAATTATTTAGGCAGTTATATAGGCAAATTGAGAAGACCATAATGCGTTGGGAAAGTTAAAGGTAAGAGGAAGGTAGACAGCCAGCAAGAAGGTGGACAGACTCAGTCAGGGCTGCTACTAGAGAGTTGGGACCACGAATGCGTATCATATTGAGCAATCAAACTATATTCCAAATTTTGTAGGAATCGTCCTAATTTTCCCCCCTAAGTCACCCCTGGGCTCAGTTATCACAACATTTAACATGCCATTGGGAAGAATGAAACCCTGAAGAATGAGTGGGTATTCTGGGTATTATTGTAATCTGTTATTAAAATAAAATAATAGATATAGGCAGGGGATAAGAGAGACGAGAGGTACTCTCACCTGCAGGTGCACATAGTCATTGTCCTCTCCACCCGAGTCACTAATCTGCTTGTCACCCATCTGGCTGTTCTTTGTTTCAGGTTTATCGCAGCCAGCAGGGTTATCAGAGTCCTTCTGAGATTTTCTGAAGAGCAGCTTGCCGTTGGCGTTCAGGATGGACACCAGATGCCTGACGTCCTCGGGAATGGTGCGCGCCACCATGACGAAACGCTCTAGCTGGTCGGGCGTCTGTGCCTGGGCGGAGTCCTGAACCAGCGCGTTTAGCTGCCAGCCGGCCCCAGCCAGTGTCGCCATGGCCTCCTGCAGGATGAGTCCTGAGTCATTCACGATAGACAGCTGCCGGTGGAGGCGCAGCTGAAGGTTAGCGTCACTCAGCTGATTCGCGTTGCCCCGCACGTCCAGGACGAAGTCCAGGAACTGGGCCATTGTGCCGGCGATGCCCTCAGCCGCCGCCTGGATCTCCTTGATGTGTTTAGCCAAGTGGTCCTTGGTCCTCCAGTGACTGCTGACGAACACCATGAGTCTGGGCACCGCCTGGCACACGGCCTCCTGGAGCTCCGCCAGCCGGCGAGCCGTCTCCTCCTGCGTCAGGGTCACCTCGCGCACCAGCTCAGGGGACGAGGACCTCGGCGTTGGGGATTCGCAGGAGCCAGTGGAGGAACCCGAGATGTCGCTACCGCGGCGACCGTCCTGCTGGCCCCCGTCATCTTGGGTCGGCTGCAGCTCTTTCATGTCACCGGCGGGTCTGACTGGCGCTGCTGCGTGACTCTTCTGAGCGATCCCCTGTCTCTTGAGCGTTGGTGGGACGTCGTAGATCAACGCTTGGCCCTCTGGTCCCTGGGTGCTCCTGCTCTTCGGGCATGGTGTCGAAAAGGGGCTGGGATTGGGGATGTCGTAGGCTTGTGGTGCCGGGCTGGCACCCAGTGTCACTGCTGCCCGGGGAGGCAGCGTGTCGTACATATGGTTCAGCTGCTCCCTAGGCTTGGCTATCATGGTGCCATGGTACTTCTCAGGTTTCAAGGGCACGTCATAGACCCACTCGGACTTACGTCGGTTGGGCAGGGTGGTGCACCCACTGATGGCTTTTCTTTGCTGGTTCTCAGTAGCCAAAGACATTGGGACATCATAGTTGGATTCCTGAAACAGTAAAGATAAGACAACATTAAACGGTCTGGAAACCAGTATATCAGATTCCACTGCAGGCATCCTGCACATTGTGTGCCACTGTTTTCCTGGACCTGTTGGACTCCATAGCACGGAACATCTCACCACCTTGGTGACATTAATAGACTGACATCACAGCATTTAATTGGAAAATCTCAAAACAAACAACTCAATGTCAAATTAGCTCCAGCCCTAAAATAACAGAATGTGTTGATTGATTTCATTAAGCTTAGTTATGCTTAGTGCATTAGATGCAATATTAGTTGCAATATTGCAACATTGTCTGAGAACCTGTTGAGCAAGTAAATGAACTGAAGTTCGATTAGGCCATTAAATATTCAAATATTTTGACAGTTGCATAAAATAACGTGTCGGCTTTCTATTTTCAGTGATAATGTGGTCGGTACAACGGCACACAGCGGACAAGCACAGATAGAAATGTCTGTTTTAACATGTATTTAATATTATTTATGATATTATTTCACCCATTTTTCACATGCTCCTTCAAATCTGAGCTCAATATGCAGTCCTTATAGTTACAAACAGTTCCAAGAATGAAAATGTTCTTAAAATGGGATGTGAAATTGGGCAAAAAGCGGTATTTGAAAAAGCGTGATATTTGCACATTTTTCTGTCTGTGGTGCAATGTCATCATGTTTTAATTTCAGCAGAACAGTTTGGGACGCTGTACTCAGTGACAGTGTAGACAGCTGTTTACTCTGGAGTATAAAGAGGTAAACTGCAGTTTTTCCCTGTCAGGTTGTCATTATAGTGAAAACTTGCTGGTTTACATTAGTCTCTTTATTCTGGTTTCTGCTGTTGAAGCTGTATGTTTTTTTTCTACATACCATAGGAGATTGATTTAATGCCTGATAATGGGGAAAATAAGTCATTATATTCTTAAATACAACCACAGTAAGAATTGTGTAAGGTATGCACTCCTTTGCCTGCACCCCCTTTGCCGTGGGACTTACAGTAGAGAACGCTCGCAGTGGGTGGGTTGGCACGTCATAGACTTCTGCTGCAGCCACACATTTTCCCGGGATCTAGAGGTACAACATGGATGAGGGAGAAATATTTGACTAGTGCAGCATTTTTTAACGACAAACATGTTAATTAGTCACCTGCCTTAATAATTACAAGCCCTCACATCCGCGGGATTTTATGTGCCCGGTTAATTTGTTCCCCCAAACTGTTTGCAGGGCCAGAAACTTCCATAATGTCTGGATTTTGGTAATTAACACAGTTTTTCCGGAGAGGAGGTAATGGGAACCATTCCACTTTCATTCTCAGAGACCAGCTACTGAACTGCCCCTGGAGCAGGAAGGGAAGTGGTGAATGTGGGCAGGCAGGCAGCCAAACAGCCAAACTCTCTCTCTCTCTTTCTCTCTCCCCCTCTCTCAGTCTCCCCCTCTCCCTCTCTCTCTCTCTCTCTCTCTAAGGGCTTTAGCACTCCCCCCTCAGCCTATATCTTTTGCAGATCGAAATCTCCAAAGCCGGCCTTTGGGCTTCTCTTTTATGGCCTTGTAAAGGCCTGACATAGTATGCCTGTCCCACCAGAGAGGCCCCCCTGCCCTCCATCTGCTACCATTTTTACCAGCAGGGGCTTCCGTACTGCTGCATTTCAGTCACTTCCTGTGTCTTTACATTTCTCTATCCCTCCATTCATCCAATACCACTCCAGACAGGGTCATTAATAAGTAAAGTAGCGTCCCCCAGTCACCTCCAAATCATTTTAGGTTTACAATTCCAGACTATCTGCACCCATTTTTATTCTTTTGTATAATGTGCTTTGATTTCAAACACAGGGGGAACACTTTACCTTGGAGGGGGAGTCTTTCCCTTCTGATTCCAGTGAATGGTGTTTTTTGTCCATAGAGGTCTGTAGGAGGTCTACAGTCCTTTTTCCAGATTCATGGTTCAGCTTGGGGCTGAAAGGGACCCTATAGATTCGGTCCATGGGCTCGTACGCTTGACTGGGGGACGGCCGTGGCACAGTGGGGGTCTGATAGATGTTCGGTTGGCTCCAGCTGCCGGTCAGCGATCTCTCAGCGCAGAGGGTCCGGAGCCCAACCTGGGCAAAGGCTTTCATCTGAGCCGGGGAGAGGAGGTGCAGGCGATTGGCGGGGGCCAGCCCCTGGCGGCCATGTAGGGAACACCTCCACCATCCATGGCTGCCATCCACGTTCTGCTCCATCACGGTGATGATGTCACCCTTGCGGAAGGCGAGCTCCTCCGGAGACTCTGCCGTATTGTCATACAGAGCCTTAGCGAGCAGGTTCTGCCGGGGAACACACAGCGCACAAGGTCAGGGAGTGTCAGAACCCAAATGGGAGCTCTGTAACCCCGGTACCAGAAGGAGAATGGTCATATTAGCACGGCCTTATTTGAGCACCATCACTAAGAGAATATTAATATATGATTAGAAAAAAAATATCAATTTGTACCTTTGAGGGTGCAATTACTTGTCACTGGGGCTGTACCCTCAAGGGTCTGCCAATTTTACCCTAGCTGTAGGTAAATGTTTAAGACAGAAAAGGACTCTGAGGAACATTTTTGCCCCATTGTGGGTACATTAATGTTGTTTGTACCTTGGGGTACAAAACCGTACCAGCACTGTATCCTTTTTTCTGACAGTGTATAGTTGTCTGTTAGAGAAACACCAGCTTTGTAGACGAAGGGAAAAGTCCCTGTTATAATTCAGCATCAGCTTTGCAGGCAATCTGAACACAGAGTGAATGATCGAAATTCTGATGGAATTCCATTCCATTCCACGATTCCAATGAAATTTTACTATATTTACTATAACAATGTTAAATTATGTACCATTACAAGTCTGAACCAGTTTGTCTAGAAGCCTGTCTTATGTGTCCTATTTTAGCAACAGAAGTCCAGAATCAGCCTGAAATAGCAAACTCCGCAGACAGGTGCGGGGGGGTGGGGGGGGATGGGGGTCTTCCGTATCCTGGACTTTCAGTTTGTGCTCTTTGACTGTCGTCTCCAGACCTTCACCAACTGGCCACCTTCATCTGATCAATATAATTATACTTCATTCCATTGATGATATTTATGTGTATATTTATTTACTAAGTGTCAGTATTTTCCAGGAGCTGTTTTTTTCCAGTTTGTAGCTTTGAAAGAAAAAAAAAAACACCTGTACAGGAATTAGTGACGGCTTGTTAGTGAAAATTAGTGAAATCATTCTCTAATTTCATCTAGTATTCCAGGGTTGCATCTTCTTTCTTGCTCTATATATAGAGATATATGACATTGGTCTTCTATTTATTTTTCCTTATATAGCTTTTTCATTTTTTTATGTATATAGTACAGGCTATAGGAGGTTTTGTACTGATATGCTTGTTGGTACTTTGCCCATAATCTGCTTTAGCAAACACTGAAACTCCCACAAGTCATTAAGAAGACGAGGGTTCCGATGCCTAATGCACTCCTCCCCCGTCTTGCAGCGCACACATGGTGAGCACGTTCCTGCCAGCCGGCCTGCACGCGTGTTTTTAAAGCCCCAGAACATGTGTTTCGGAATTCCTGAGTCCCAGGGCCCCCACTAGCCACTACCCCCTACCCCCCCACAGTAAAACCAGAGCAAACACCAGTCACAGCCCCAATGTCATTAAGAGCCTTTCCGTATAAATGTCCTGACAACTCCCAGTATGCATCACTTTAAGAAAGGCCGCTAAGACTGAGGTGACCTAAAATGGTCATTTCAGGTTACAGGTGCTGTTTACACACCGGCATACAATCACCTTCAAAGCCATGATTTCAGACCAAAAAAATCTGCTCCACTAAATAGCAGAATGATGAAGACACAAACATTTATAAGTATTTATTTTTGGAAAAGGATCTTTAAAACGCAGCTTGTACTGCAGGCAGTTTCCCAATCGTGCCCCCATCCCGTGCCATGCCCCAGTCCCGGCCGTTACCTTGATCCTCCTGCTGAACAGGGAGCCCAGCCAGCTCTCCCATGGGTGAAGCATGGCTGCGTAGGAGAGTGAGGCGGGCAGCACCGGGCACGTGCCCACAGGGGCGCTGCCGCCTGCCCTGCAGCTGCCAAGACCGGCCGCTCCGCTCATCCCTTCACTCCTGGCTCCTGCCCTCGGCCAATTTGTTTGCGCAGACGGACGCAGCTCACAAGGAAAGCCACTCCGGACCGCCCATGCCCCGCCTCCAGCCGCCTCTGGCTCCGCCCACTTATTTCCAGCCCCGCCGCATACATACCCTGAGACACAGCGGCCCACAGGCACGCGCTCAGTCCCCAGTGTCCCCAGCTGATAAGCGCGGCCTGCTGGCTCTACCATACATGGAGCTGCCCCTCTCTGCGGCCAAGGGCCCGACAACAAAGGCTCCTTTCACTGTCGAACCCGACCCCCCCGTGCACCTGTCAGGGTTTCAGGCCTGGCAGCCCCCCACACTGCTGGCCCCACCCGCACTCGCACCCAGACCATCCCTGAGGGCACCAAACATACACCCTCCTCAGACTTATACAGCATTCCACAGTCCGGCCACTTCTACAAGTAAACGTGAGGGGGGGGCAGTGTAGGTGTTAAACCTCTACATTGAAACTTTTTTGCATGCTTTTGCAAGTCCTCACATAAGACGGCTACCTCATTGTTCCTCATTATTATATCATTCACATTATATACGGATATGTTTTGCGCTGCTTCTAAATAATCTATATCTCTGATGCAAAGCAGAGCATCTGAGTAAAGTATGGGCATGTTCAAACTTCAGCTAGACACATGGGAAACACACAGAGCCCACAAAGCCACAGAGCGTGCCAGGGTTAGCATTCTGCAGATATTTCTCACAAATACATAGTGTGCAGCATGGATGATAATATCACACTCACTACGGCCCTACACTTTATCCACACTGCCCATCGTTACTACAGAGTGTAGCAGCTAAACTTTCTGTCACACCAAGCAAATTTGGTGAGACCACTATGTGGATAAAGGGTGTGAGATCATGTGATTTTGTATCTACAGTTCTTCCATGTGACCTCAAAAGTTTTGGAACCTTATAAAACTGCAATTCTGAATCCAACATGCACACCATAAAACTAAACTCTCACGTGCATAGCAAACACTGGAAGAGAGTGAAATGCTTTCCAAACTGTGTACAGATGCAGTCAATAGCTGATCATGCAGTCAGGTGCAATGGGTGACCTTAAGAAGGTGTATTCTGACGAGGATGTGATTTCAGTGTCACATGAAACCCCAGAATGTAGTGTAGGTTCAAATATGGGTATCTCCAAAGTACTAACCACCTGATTTATTCTCTGAACACTAGTACAGTCCTAAAGTTCAGAAACACATTTTCAGAACAGAACGAGAATGACTTACTAAGTCTTATTTATGATTCATGTTATATGCAGTTTTGTATTGTCTGCTGTCCTCGACTCTACTCTAGGTTCAACTGTTTAGGGGGTATTATTTTCTGAAAGCCTGGAAAAGTGAGTGTATAAGATAGATACACATGGAGATAACTTCTGTGTACATATATATATGTTATCTGTGTGTGTGTGTGTGTGTGTGTGTGTGTGTGTGTACAAACGTGCGAGGGAAGCAAGCTTCAGCTGTGAGGCTTCAGGATTCCAGCACACGCCTGCTTGAGCAGATCAGACTCTGGCAGTTGCTTTAGTAACAGCTGTCTCTTCATCTCTTTCTGCTCCCCCACTCTTACGCGGTCAGGGCACGGACACACGCACCCACATGCACACACACGCACCCACATGCACACACACGCACCCACATGCACACACACGCACCCACATGGCCACACACGCACCCTTACAATCTGTCTGCCTCTGCGCTGCTACCTCACACTTCTGCATCCCCTACAGTACCTCACACTTCTGCATCCCCCTGATCCACACACCGGCGCCATCGGCAAGACACCCGACACTAACATCTAGGTCGAGCGAGCAGCCTGAGGGATCACGGCTTCCGAAATTCCAGCATGAATAAATAATTATGAGGGGAGACATTTGGAAACATGGTGCCACAATTTTCTCAGCCGATGACGTTTATTCATTTGTTGTCTCAGATGCCCGTTTCCTGCCCGTTGCCAGATCGCATCAGCACAGCCTCCTAAACAATAAAAAAGAGCGAGCTGAACATTCCTTCATAGCTAACTTTGACCTTCTGCCCTTTGAGAGCCTGGGTGACCCAAAACACATTATAGCTCTCAAGTGTAATACAGACATAAATCACAGATTGACGAAGTGTCAGTAAGACCACATCTATAATGCTGAAATCAGTCAGATTCAAATTGTTTATTTATGATGGTGTTATACTGAAAACCTCCCTGATATTGACCAGCAGGACCCTCTGTAGTTCCTATGCTAAGAGCCAGACAGACTCGTTCTGACCAGTCGAATGTATGTAACACTCTCACATGGCAAAAGAGGAACTGCCTCCGGTAAATATGCAAACTCCCAGTGCCAGGTTACATTCACGAAGCTGACAGTGCATTCTTCGGATAATCCATGTAGCCTATGTGCAGAACATGAAGCTGACCTGCAGACCGAAACAGAAGATTTTCACACAGAGGCACGTTGTTTGTCTACGGAGGGGGGCTGTTCGGAAGGGGGGGCACCATCACATGAGAAGAAAACACAGCAAGTTCACTCAAACTGCCTCAACTCTACAATGCACTTTTATTTTTGCCTGTGTTTACATTAATCCCCTCAACCAAATGTGCACGTCTCCAAGCTGCCACTCATCATCTGAAGTGTTACCCACACCTCGAAGATGTGCAATGCTTATTTTTCCTTCATCTGAACAGCACCTAAAACAACTCCATCCATTTGTTAAGTCAATTGCAAAACAAGTGAAATAACAGGAAATCTTAAAAAAAGAGATCATAAACAGTTGTTATTTGTGTGCGTTGCTTGTTATTTGTGTGCGTTGCTCCTCTGTGCCTTTTAAATTGCCCCTCGGGGACAAATAAAGTTTTTTGAATTTGAATTTGAATTATAAAATCCGGTATGGGTTCCTCTGGGTTCTTAGGTCTCCTTGCACGGTCCAGCGATATGACTAAGTGGTGTTACTGATGATCCAGGTCATTTGATTGTGAGGACTAGCACAAGGTACTAGATGACCTAGCAAAAGGTACTTTTGTTTCAGATACATAATTGCTCAGAAGAAGTCTACAGTATCGTAACATCCATTAATGTTCAGTCAGTGGATTCCACATCTTACAAAGTTCGTAAGTTATTATTTACCTCACATCAAGATAAACTGCTTACAATTTCTCAGTTTAGAGCTTCTTGATGTAGGGGAACAAATCTGTAGATAAAGATACTTTATGTGCATATATTTTTTTTTCTATTGTTTGACCCCATACCTCACATACAATTGGAGTCTGAAATTAACATTCAGTCTAAGGCAGGGGTGTCACACTCCAGTCCTGGGGGGCCAGAGCCCTGTGTAGCTTAGTTCTTTCATTGTTCTGCCATTAATGATTCAGCTCAAAAGTGATGTGCTAATTAGCACAGGGAGGTGCAAGGAGTTGAATCAGGTGTGTTAAATGAGGGGAAACCCAACAGGGATCCAAGCCCCCAGGACTGGAGTTTGACACCCCTGGTCTAAGGAATCAGCATAATAATTTTCACGTGGCCGAGCTAAGCAGGCATTCAGTAAATCATGATGCTTATAGCCTAGGATGTCTTCAGTGGAGAATCTTACAGATAACCTGGAAATGCATCTTATTTTTAGGAAACAACGCTCCTTCGGAACTTGTCGATTGAAGGGTGTCACGCTGGTGTCTTTTGTTTCGCTGTATCCCTCAGTGGCAGCCTTATCTGCCGGGGAGGCTCAAAGAGCGTAACACACTGCACCATTAGCAAGCTCCCCAATTTATCTGCGGACTACCCTCTGGTTATATTTGAGAACGGACTTCCTGAACCACATCATCTTCTGCTTTCTCGCTGTCTCTTTCACCACACAGTTTACCACCCTCCCCTTCCCCCCTCCCCTTCCCATCTCCCCAGAAAGTATTGTGTCAGATCTGTAACCACCCTAGCAGCCATACTGAATGAGCACAGAGCTGATCCCACCCACCCCCACCCCAGCACAGCCATGGGCCCCATTATCTGCAACTTTTCAGTGGGGGGAGAAAAAAAAATACAGAATCTGAATGCTTACAAAATGGATGGAAGGATCCAGCTCAGTCTTAGCACAACTGAGAAGAAAAGAACAGCGACACTTTCCTAATACGCCTAAACTTTGTGAATGAATTTGTTTTAAGGGTGATGACCGATGGCTTTAGGGGCATTTGAGGTGGAACACAAGGTCGGCCTTGCAGTCCCATTTCCATGGCTACGTATGACTTTTGTTCCTGCTATCGAAAATAGTCTTTGTTCTTGCTGCATTGCTTAATTTCCAGCTGCTTTGGAGGAGCTCAGACAGTGTCATGAAGTGACAGCAAAGTGCTGCTTTTATAACCCTGGGAGCCAGGAAGCAAAGGTGCAGGAGGCTCGTATCTCTCTAGCTTGAGGGAGCACTAGATGGAAGAGCTGGTGATGTTCTCGAGACTGTCCCTCTCCATTCGCCGTTACACATTTTTACACTCAAAATGTTTTCCACACGCAACAGCTAGAGCAAACCATTCACCGTGACTTTATCAGAAGTTTCTAGCCCGGTACGTGGGTTCCCTTGAGATTTCTAATATACTGCGCTGAATTTCTGAACATCTAATTAAAATTTTTCAATTGAATTCAATTCAATTTACTTCCATTTCACAACAGTCACCACAAGGTGCTTTACAGGGGTGTGGTGTTAAACATTCCTGCATCATTTATACAGAATAATTTATTTTATATATATATATATATATATATATATAGAGAGAGAGAGAGAGAGATGGAAAAGGAAAGATTTTTGTGCACCATCTCACTTAACTGTTGTCTAACTTTAATAGCAACCACGCAATCAAGGACAACTTAATTTTAAGGATTGTTTCTTCAGTGTTTTAAGTGAACAGGATTGTGCAGAGATATATGCATGTTCATTGAGACAGCGGTTCCCACCATGAGCTCCAGCTGTGAGCAGAGACACTTCTGAGCTCCATGGAGATCCCTATTTCTAGTGTGTCTTGTTACTGCCTGTACCCAGCTGGGGCCAGCTTGTCCAGAAGATTAAATCATCAAACTAATTATTGCAATATTATTGCAAATTGTTGCATTAGACAAACAAATTACACTCAGTAAATGTAAATCCATTTCACAATTAATAGTAGCAGTGAACAAAGTCGATTTTTAAAAAGCAGATTTGAACTGGAATGAGTGACTGAAATATAACATCAAAATCATGACAGTTACAGAGGGAAAAAAAACGGAGAAAAGGACATTTTAAGAGCTTACTTACTGAACAGGGAAGTTGAAACACTGTGGTTTTACTGGACCTTAAAACTTTGTACTTTTAAGTTTTGCTGTGGGAATAACATTTGCTCTCACTGCCCCATTGATTGGCAGCCTGATTTCACAGCTTCCCAGAAGCCTATGTTAATGAGCTCTTCAAGGTCCCATTGAGCTCCCTCCTTCAGGAGCTGAGAATCCTATCAGGTTACGCAGTTCAGGGGGCAGGGGGTGGGCTGGCTGACACTACAACTTAGCTATAAACCCAAGAAGGTGCTCTTAACACATTTTGCATGAGCAACTTCTAGAAACACTGCTAGTGACACTTTGAATGGCATCACCCCGGTGATCTTTTAAACTCAGCGAAAAAGCAGAAATATGTACCAATGAAATACAATGCATCAGAGAAAACACTAAGAGTAAGTCACTCACCTCCATTTCTATGAATCAATCATCCGATACATCCAAGTACTCTGGGATACAGTCCATTTAGAAGCCTGGTTCAGTGGAATCCAGTACTCGGCACAGAGACTGACACTAACATTGCGACAAGCAGCATGAACTCAGTGTCCTCACAGCCCTCTCTCTCTCTCTCTCTCTCTCTCACACACACACACACACATTGTCTGACTTGTCACTGTGATTCAAGCACTTTACAACTGGGGCGGAGAGAGAGTGTGCACACTTATGACGGAAGAGCTTTGCTGCTGTCCTATTGGCCAGCAGCTACAGACTGTCTCGTCCCTCCTCACTCGCTTTCTCCCAGGCTCTCTCTCATCTCCTCCCATTCTCTGGTGCAACTGTTATTTTTCTACCTGATAAACTGAAAACTATCTTGTAAACACGTCAGTTTACTCAGAATAAGTATTACGCTGATGCCGGCATCCATTCAGTGTGAAGGGTACTTCAGATTGGTCTTATCTTCTTGTTTCCTTGTCAATTGCTGGTGAATTTCTAGCCCCTCGCCTACAACGCAATTTATTGTGGTGGCTCGTTTGAAAGGCATGAACTCTGCAGCTCCATGGATTTATCGTCAAGACAACACAGAGGGACAGAACTTAGGGAGACGCTGGGGGGAGGAGCTGGATTTCTTTTGGAGTCACCAAATGCAGTAATCCCCACACTAATCTACGGTAGTCATTTTTGCCTAGAACTGCTGCTTAAAAGTGAAGTTTTACCGGGCCAACAAAATACAGACTAAGATAAGCCGATAGTCTTTAAAAGAAAAAAATATATATAATTTGATTCTGGGCTATTTAACGTTTGAAACTTTATGAAAATCTAAAGATGAGAACCTAGGAGAATGACAGAAAACAGGGCACACAGAGAACCACAGACATTTAACAACGTTTAACATCAAAATGACATCATAAACACGTATATCAATAAAAAGTAGGGGGAAAACGGGCAAAATTCCCCTTAGTGGCTTTTATAGATTTAGAACATGTAACTTCCCTATTTTACTGTTTTTTTGCATTTACAAATGGTTTCTGGCAGAATGGCCCATTTTCGCAGGGCTACTGGATGAACTTGAGGTCACATTGACTTTTTTCAAAATTTGATATCATAAATCCTGAAGCTACAGTGTATTTTGTTTAACACAGCAGTGATTCTCAACCCGGTGCTGGGGAATCCCCAGACAGTCCACATTTTTGCTCTCCCCCAGCCCCCTGACAGACAGTCCACATTTCTGCTTCCTCCCGGGGAGGCCCAAATTAAACTGAAAACCACCCCATGAGGACTGTTCATTGCATATGGACCACACACTAATGGTGACATCATCCTCGATGTAAGTTCTGGAAGGACTGTAGTATCACTAGTAAAACTCACCTGATTATAATTCAAATAATAGACAAATGACAGAATGCATTATGTATGTATTTATCATATATGCATTAGTAGGGAAGTAAGAAACTTCCCTTAAAGATTTCATGTGTAAAACGTCAGAAGCAGCATAAATTATTGCATAACACCAAAAGGGGATTCTGTAAAAAAGAAAGAAAGATAGCAAAGGTCGAGTCTTCTGGGAACTGTGACGCTCCTGATGTTTCTTCATTTTAATAACCCGTGGAACTTGCATCAAAAATGTTTTTGAGAAGATAAGCCAAGGTCTACAAATTCAATCCACACGGTGGCGGAAATGATGCCCTTCTTTGTCAGCCGTGAGAACAATCAAGGAGATAACACACTTTGAAGGAGCGTGACCAAAGCCCAGAGTCTTCTATGGATTTGAATCTTCAATCCAAAGACAGTGAAATACCGTAGAACTGGTAGGGAAAAGTTTTCAGTTATTCTTCAATTACACGTTCCATAACATTTTACATTAATTGCACCTCCATAATGCCTTTATAATACCTTCGTAGAACATTCAGTGTACCTTCATAATGCATTTACACTCACCTAAAGGATTATTAGGAACACCATACTAATACGGTGTTTGACCCCCTTTCGCCTTCAGAACTGCCTTA
>JAODJU010000130.1:24738985-24751231 GCA_026776725.1 Gnathonemus echidnorhynchus | reverse complement strand
TTCAATTTGAAAGTAGTTTGTAAAACCCGAAGTAGCTCAAAGTGTCCTCCGTGACATGGATTATCTGGTCACCCTATGTAGCACCACATTCTGTGTGATGCTTTTTTTGCGTCACAGTATGCAGTACACCGAATATGGTTCATGTGACAATAAAGCCCCAATTGACTTATTTTCACACTTGTGAGCTTCCAGTTAGTTTTAACAAGCCTGATCATTCTTCTCTGACCCCTCTCATTACAAGGGGTTCTTGGCCACAGAAATGGCTGGATTGATTGGATGCGTATTGTTTATTACACTCTTCGCTGTAAAGTCTAGAAACTGTAGTGTGTGAAAATTCTAGGAGGGTGGCAGTTTCTCAGATGCTGGAACCATCACTTAGGCATCTACGTTGTTCTAATGCTTAGTCAAGCAGGCAGTGAGCTTCTTGACCCTGTCTGCATGCCATGTGTATTTTAGCTGCTGCCACACGATTACCTGTTTGTAGGGACAGGCTGTTTGCATTAGCAGGCGGGTGTACATAAGAAACTCTCTGTGTGGCTTTAGTTGCTGAGTGTATATCATCAAGTGTAGAGCAACTGGACAGTTTCTAATGCAAACTAAGTGAAAGACCACATCTAATATTCCTACATTTTTCAAACAAACACATGAAACTGCCTCAACTCAGTTTTTTTGCTTTCAAGACAACAAACGTATTTGCAATAATAAAATTTAATGAATACTTCTTGTACAGCTTTGCATTTTTGCACAGTACAAAATCTGTAAAGTTTAGCTTATTTACTGGTGCACTATGATCTACTGATTTTAGTTATTTTTTATTCTAATAGTAATTTATTATTAGTGTGTTAAGAACTGTAAGCGATTGTAAATTGCTGTGCCTTATTTCTTTTCTGTATTGACTGCTGTAACACCCAAATTTCCCCTTGTGGTATACAATGAGTTTATCAATCAATCAATCAAAGCACGTGCTTGTGAGCTGGTTTTTGCTGTTCCTTGTGCAGTTACCTTAAAGAAACAGGAAGGTGCTCAGTGCTCACCAGTGCAGCTCCGGGGCCACGATCAGCAGCCCCCTGTTCCACTGTGTGCTCCCATGGTCCCTTTTAGTGCATTTGTTCATACCAAGAGATAAGAGGTTCCAACCATGAAAGCTTTTAGGCATGTTGGGAGCCAGTAACCTAAATAGCCTCCCTGTTGAACAGGATGCAGTGAGGAACAGGCATTACATTTGTTTAAGAGCAAATCGGTGTTAGAAGCTTAGCTCTCACCAGCTGGGCCGTTCAGGACGCAGTGTCTGTAACGGGCATTTCAACTGTATTTTTATATGTGTCAAGTGGAACAAAATGGAAATGTCATACTTCTTGCTAGATTAGTCTTTGTCTTATATTACTGTGCTTCCTTTCTTACGAAGACATGGTTTGAGGCTGCTGTGAGTTCAGAGATGGGATGGCTGGGCGTGGCAAACAGAATTTCTCTACTTCATAAGCGGGGGCAGAGAAACAGCAGACAGGCTTTCATTAGCGTGTCAGTGCTAAGGATTAATTAGGAGTTCAGGTAATTGCCAAGAGCTTCAGCAGGGAGCAAAATAGCTTATTTCACTTTTAAATGAAGAAACTCAGATCGGTATTGTGTGTATTAGTTTAAGTAAACATCTTCACTGGGGCCACGTTAGCTTGAGGTGACAATGGAAGGAAGAAACTGTACAAAAAATACGAAGGTGACTTTAAGTGATTGCTGCTGTCCACCCTGGGGGTGGTGTGGTGGTTAGCATTGTGGTCTCACATCTCTGGGAGTCTCTGCCCAGGTTCCATGTGTGTGGGTTCGCATGGTCTCCCCGTGTCATCATGGGGTTTCACCAGGTACTGCAGTTTCCCCCCACAGTCCAAAATCATGCTGAGGTTAATTGGAGTTATAAAGTTGTCCGTAGGTGTGCATGTATGAGCAAGTGATGTGTGGGTGTGGCTGTTCCTCTCCTTGTGGCTGTAGTCTCTGGGATAGGCTCCAGACCCCCAGAACCCTGAAAAGGAGAAGGGGTTTCATGAAATGGATGGATGCTGTCCACTGATTTTACACACCACCAATGGGGATACAACGAGCCTATAGCCCATACCAGGAAACAGAGGTCACATTGCAGAACGCACCCTCACACTCCGTGAACAATTTAGGCACACCAGTTTACCTAGGCCACATGTTTCTAGACTGCAGGAGAAGCCCGGAGTAGCTGTGCAAGCACTCAGAGAACATGGACAACAGAACCAGATCAAGCCCAGGACCCCGCAGGTGTGAGGCCACTGTGCTGCCATCGAGCCACTGTCCCCCATTAAGAAGGTCTACTTTTAGAAATGCCAGTTTGTCACCTTTTTAGCAGGTACCTGTGGGAAAGCCTGGCCGGCTCAGCAAAGAAACACGAGATTTGGGCATGTGAGAACAAAAGAAGTGCTTTGTTTTGGGATTCCCTGTTTTAAGGACAGACTGGAGCGAGGAGTGAAAGAGAGAAAAAAGATAACTTTGATAAATACCCAAATATTGCTGTTTCTTAAGGTTGAAAAAAGGCAGATGCGGCACACAACCATGGAATTAAAATGAAAAGAAAAATGTTCTGGTTCTGTGTTGTCAGTGAAAATACACATGGATTTTATTTTTATACAGAACACAAATGAGTGATAAATGGAACAAATTGAAGCAAATCAGCAAAACAATTATGTATGCCGAATTCTCTATACAAATTGTAAAACCGGAGATTCGATTTCTTCATGAAAACACCGCGCAGTGTCTGTCTCTCTCATACGAGACGTTACAGCCCCAGACACGCCCACACACTGAAACAGCACGTGGCTGCGAAGCTCAGAGCTGCCGTCGAATTAAAGGAAGAAAAAGCTTTGTGACTTGATTTGCCCCCACCCTTGCGCAGAGTTCACACCCCAGTCCTGCCACCTCCCATCTCCCTCAGCCTACGCAGACACCTCCACAGTCTGAGTGCAGATGGACGTTTCGGGAGGCCGTCACTGGGGGGGCTGGGGGTACGCCAGTTGAAATCTTCCACGCCACCCCCCCAGCGCCGATCTGATCTGCAGCCCTTTCAGGCCGCTTGCCGCAGCAAGATGCTAACAGAATGAATTCTCTGTAGAGGCTTGCAGGGTCACAAAATTTGCCCCCCCCCCCCTTACTTTACCTCGCCCGCTTACTCCCCACGCCGAACAGGTCTGACATTTTGGCAATGAAGAGGCAGGTAGACCTCCCCCAGAAGCACGCTACACCCACACACTGGCTTGCACCCCTCTCGAGTTCATGTGTGGGTGTGTGTCTGCGAGTGCGTGCGCTGGCGCCCGTGTGTGTGCGTGCGTGTGTGCGTGCGTGTGTCTGTGTGCGAGTGAGTGAGCGGGAGAATGAGAGAGACAGTTTGCATGCCAGAGTGAGAAGTGAGGACTGATTCACGAGATGAGCGGTGGCTGGCCGTCTGCATGCGCCGTGCGCTGGAAGGTAAGCCCCCCTCGCCTGTCACTTCCCCTTTCTGCTGCCAATCCTCTTGTCACTTTCAGTTCTGCTCACTGTCATTGTCCCCCCATCTACCCATCCCAGCTCATCACTCTTTCACTCTCCTCTTTACAGCTTCACTCCTGCTGCCAGACTCCCCAGTAACAACTTCGGAACCGACCTCCTTTGTTAAAAAGTGTTCCTGCTGCATCTCTCTCTCTCTCTCTCTCTCTCTCTCTCTACAGCCCTCTCTCACTCACTCACTGTCTCTCTCTCTCTCTCTCTCTCTCTCTCTCTCTCTCCCCATTTCATCTTCTTCTTCGATCATTTGCATAGAGGATGTGACAGGGTTTTTCTCTTCGCCAGTTCCCCTGAAAAGACGAAATCAACAAAACCTAAAAGGGAAGGAGAGGCACAGTCGTGACAAAGGCGAGAGCAGCAGTGGACGGGGTTCACGTTGTGACACTCTGCCACAATGTGTCACTGGGCTCCGTCACGCTCTCAGCGGTCCCGGGCCGGTCACCGGAAGGCCATGTGACCCAGAGGAGGACCGAGTGGCTCAACCCGCCAGCATGACCCAGTGGCACCGGTGAGTGACCCGCTCCATACGGCACCTCACAGTGCTCATTCATAAGTACTCGTGTCCGGCATAGTCCGTAGTCCAAAGCAATGGACTGTGAGCGTAACACGGTGGGGGGGTCTACAAAGCGTGCAGCAAAGAAGTGGGTGACGCCCAGAGCTGCCCCCTCACATGCCCGTCCCAAAAGTGAAACTTAAGGGTGACGACGACTGCTCAGATGGTAGCTGATCTGCAAACCTTTGACGTTTTTTTAAGTTTTAAAAGTTTTACCTGTAGAGAAACAACTTCAAGTATGGACGGTTTGTATTGTATTTTTGTTCATTTCACAGTATGTTTTCAGTTCCACATAGGAAATAAACGACGTGTTTTTCGGGAAATCTGCTGTTAGTGCCAGATGAGACAAAAGAGTGATTTATGGCGAAAATTCCAACCTATGACTCCAGAATCATTTCTTGTAATTTAGTTTTATCATTGGACCTATAGCTAGATAAAATGTAATTTATTTTATTACTGGAAAGAGTTCATTAAGAAGTAGTTTAGTAAATTTGTAGATATTCCTTCGAAAAAGAAACGTGCCTTTATTTAGAATAAAGAATCACAAATGTTCTCCAAGAATGGGAATTGAAGTGGAAGAAAGGTGTGAAAAACAGAGCTTTAAGAAATGGAATCTGCGAGTATTTCCTCCTTTTCTTTCATCTGAACAGCAGGGATTTACATATGTGAGTGAACAGCATCACTTGTGTAAGACAGTATCTGTAGGAACATCAGGACTGGCCCGCATGCAAATGAGGAATAATGTAATTACTCACCACTTCTGTTGGGACTTTATGACAAATGATCTTTTCAGCACATAACCAGGGACAAGTTACGTGAAGTGATTTGGGAGGAGGGGGGAATCTATCAGCATTCAATATCTGCACGCCACTCTTATTTTTAGCTGCCTTACATAACTGTTAATCAACAAGTAGCTGACAACAGTGAATGGAGAACCCGAAGACATCAGACGAGAATTAAAGAAATGAAAGCCACTTAGATGCCATTTACTTGATGAGGTCTTTTCTAGAGCAGAACATTTTTTTTTTTTTGCAACCCGTGTAACCATCAAGTACATTTTATCACTGGGATGTTAATTCTACGTATGAGCTTTTATGAGCTACGTGTTATCTGGAATTGTCATCGTACTGATATGTGTTGATTAATTTATTTGTCTGGGTTTTTAGGTTACTGGGGACCATTCATGGAACAGTTTCAGCACACAGTAACAAAAGGGTGATCATTCACCTGCACCCGCACCAGCTCTCTCAGTGAGTAGGTATGGCTGCAGCCCTGCACGCACATTCCAGTAGACAAAACAAATTACAGTTTCTGATCTCTGAAGGTACTTGGGGTTCTCTTCCTTTCTCTGGTGAGTCATACTAACCACACGCAGTACTGTGAGCGATAGCATCTCCACTGGATGATCTCTGGTTCGTCTAAGTGCAGTCGGGGGCGAGGAAGAGCGAGATGATTTCTCCCATGTTTCAGCCCCTGTTCCTTCAGACACATTCCTCTCTGTCACATCGCTTGATTGGTTCTGTTTGCATCAGCTGTCACCGAATTTATCCTCAGATAAGAGGCACAGGAACATATAAACAATGTCTTTTAAGGGGCGGTGAAGGCATTAAACAATAAGGGTGCAAGGCTCAGAATGTAACTTTTGACAGAACGAACATTCCACAGCTATTCTGCAGTCTGTGTCGCCCAGTTAGTCAGAAGTACAACATTGTCTACACTGACATATAGTGTGTCAGATAACTGAGCTGATTTGAAACATTCCATTTTAGAAAGTGGAATGATAACAGTGTACAGCCTTAGCGAAGTCCTAATGAAAACTGCTTTTTTTCTTCGCAGGTAATTAGCATCTCTAGCCAATAATGTGAAAGGAGTGTTGTTGCCATGGAGACGAGCAAGCAAGGCTTTGTTGAAGCTACAGCTCCCTACAGCGTAGTGTCAGCACAGAGGGAGGACGAGACGCACGGCGTTCAGACTTCCCTCCCGACGGTCTATTTCCACACGCTGGGGGGGCTGCCGCTGTATGCACAGCCAAAGCCCTCCGGCGCTCAGGACACGCTCGCTTTTCCTCTGTCGGTTCCCCAGCCGAGCTCCAAACAAGCCCTCTCCCTTCTGACGCTCCACGTTGCTGGCGGGGTGCACCTTCAACAGTCTGGTCAGAAGCCAGGGGTCCCTGCCCTAGCAGTCAGGCCCAAGTCGGCAGGAAAGCACATGTGCTCCTACTGCGGGCGCGACTGCCTGAAACCCAGCGTGCTGGAGAAGCACCTGCGCTGCCACACCGGAGAGCGGCCGTATCCCTGCACCACCTGCGGCGTGGCCTTCAAGACACAGAGCAACCTCTACAAGCACAAGCGCACCCAGGCGCACGCTCGACTCTCCTCCGACTCCTCAGAGAGGGACAGCCTCACCAGCCAGGAGAGCCTGCAGGGCTCCAGAGATGTCTGCTGGAGCGTGTCCTCGCCCCAAGGGCAGTTTGAGGGCTCGAGTAGCCTTGAGAAGGACGTCAGTGTCCCTGTGACTAACTCCAGCTCCACAACCAGCATGGTCAAGGTCTCTGCTGGGCAGACTGGACACGACACTGGATGGGGTCTCCAGAACGCTGCTACTGTGGGGCTCATTCTCGCCCCTGCGAATGGAAACCAGGAAACACATAATTCCGCGGTCCAAGGTACCGCGCACTGTGTACCTAATGCGACACAGCAAAAACAAGAACAAGGTGAACACCCAGCGCCTCCTGTACCAGCCCGTCATCTTTCCCTTCAAAGACAGGAGGCTACGTTTTTCTCCAAGCAGTGGGACTCTCGTACGTCTGGAGGAAAGTCTCAAAACCATGACAGCACCGACTCTGGCTTCTCCGAGAGCAGTGAGCAGCACTGGAGCCCCAGCGGCACTCTGCACGACCACAGCATGGAGTCCTTAGCTGAATCCGGCACCGAAGAGCAAGAAGAACCCAGAGCTCCACAGAGCAACACAAACTCTGGGGCCACCAAGGGCGCCAAGAACAGGGTTTCCCTGCTGGAGAAAAGGAAACTAGAGGAGCGTATCTGCAAGCTTATATCAGAAAATGATGCGCTTGTAGATAATAAGCAATTAGAGAATGTAAGACCTCGGAAGACGATGCCATCAAAACAAGGCAGCATTGACCTTCCCATGCCATACACATACAAAGACTCATTCCATTTTGAAATGAAGAGCAGTAGGCACAGTATCCCAAACACAGACTGGCAGAACTCAGAGAAGCAAGTGAAGCAGGCTTTGTACAGCTCAGTCCCTACCCAACGATCCCTGAGCTTGGAGCATGCTCCTCTGGTGAGGAGCAGCTCTCTTCCCTTTAATGTGGGAAGCTCAGGCTTTGAGAGAGCCAGTACACATGGTTCTTACCAAGCAGAGAGTACTCAGCAGAGTGGGCGAGACAGGATGGGGCATGTGTATCCTGGGGACTTGCTTCTGAGGTCCATGGACCAGCCAACCCCACACCACAGATCTTTGGTCAGGCAGAAGGCTGTGGACGGCTTACCTGCAGCTGACTTCCCTAATTTGCCATCTACTGAGGAGCACTTTTCCAGTGGTCTTAGTGGAGAAGGGAATTCTGCTGAGCCAACAGGTGAGGCAAGTGGTGGAAAATACAAGCGAAAAAAGCTGCCAAAGTTTTCCTACAACAAATGGTACATGTATGGAGATGGAACCTTCCGGAAGCTTTGCAATATGGAAAAAGGCTCAGATAGAAATGTCTTTAGAGCAAAGAAGTCTGGGAATAGCATGGAACAGGACAAGGGACAGGAGATCCAGAGTAAGAACACAGGTTCTTTCAGAGAAACTCAAAGCTCAGGCATATCTGCCCCGGATCTCAAATCGGATGCCGGCAACATGGATTCTGCATGCAACCCATCTCAAGTTCCTCCACATCTCCCCCCTAGTGGCTGTGTTACCTTAGACCAAGCACCTAGCAATCCTGATGCATCAAATGCATTTCTCCAAAAGCGAATTCTGAGGAATCCCACGGTCTCAACACAGCAGAGTATAACCAAGCAGAGCAATATTCAGACCTTAAGCAACAAAAATGACAGGGGGGTGAAAGAGCTTGATTTGGAAGAAGAGAATTCAGAAACTCCCTCTTCATCCTCCCAAGGTGGAAGTCATCTTCCCTCAGAAAGGAAGAAACAGAGGACAGATGAGAACATATGTGTGCCGGTTGAGAAAACAGATGTAGCTACCACTTCACCCTGTGTCGAAAGTAAAGTGGAAGATGATCCTGTCCTCAGGCAAAATCAATGGCTCCCATTTATGAGTGACCACACTACTGAGAAGTATACCAACATCCCAGAACAGAAAAATACTGTGACGTTAAAGGGTAAAATTATGGATTTCAAAGGCTCCCCTATTGACCACCAGCTGAATCAGAAAAATATTCAGCTCCAAGGATACGAGTCTTCACCATCCCAAGAGAATGTTTGTAGATTATCTGCTCTGACGAAATCCAGTTTCCTACCAAAATACCAGCTAAAACTGCCACAGTCAAGTGACTTAATGACATCAGCCTCTTGTCTCACAGGTATGAAGCAAAGTTTACCTTTGACACAGAACCAACAGGTAATAGAGAAACCTTTTTCCTCAAACACCCCAATGACAGGACAGGGACAAACGTTTGCACCAATTTTAGCTTCAATAGAGACGCATATAGACAAGCCCCCGGGGACTGCTGTAAACAGGCAGTCATCTCCCACACCAGCAACTTCAACATCCTCAGTCATAGGAAATGATCATGTTACTGCAGTCACTTCTATCTCTGCTCAGTCCAACGCCAGTTACTTAAGTCCCTCCTCTCAGATCACGCAATATAAGGGAAAACTGACTTTATTAAATAGTGCGAAACCTGATGCTGCTGAAGGCAAAGGTCATGACAGAGAACAGGCTGGGGACATACATATATTTCTCGAAATTGTTTCTGGAGAACAATTGTCAGTCACGGAAACTCAGCGAGAGTCTAAACAGGAAGCTGTGTATAGAAAGGATATTTTGCAAGATATGAAGTCTCCCAGCACATCTGCAGGCATTCAAATGCTTTGTGCAACGCAAAAGCCACAGGAAAGAATGGCTGCTGAAGTACAACCTCCTGTCTCTGCTGCAGAGAAAACTACTAAAGAAACAGCATCAAGTGGTGAAGCACCCAGTATACCAATGCACTGCACCTCCTCTGACTGGGGGGGCATGTTTCATACAAAGCAACACAGATATACTGTTGAGCCTTCACAGAGAAGCTCTGTGCATTCAAGCTTCAGTGTCATACCTATACGGTCTTGCACAAATCACTTTGCTCAAAGGGACATTGCTGAGAGAGAAAATAAAGAACATTCCAGCTCAAACCTGGATGAGACCAGCACTGCAAACCAAGAGGCCTCAATGCAGAAACACGGAGGATGCGCTGGCTGCAGAGATGCTCAGTCACTGAATCCTCACATTTGTCCATTTCAAGAAGGTGTAGGGCAAATATCCAGTGTTTCCTTGGAGACATGTGCTGCAGACAAGCCGTCAGAGGGTGTGATTGAAACCGCAGAAACAGCTGAACAGCTGCCCCTCTATCGGCAGGAAGCTCCATCTCTACCAACTCCAGTGTCTGTTCCAGCAGACTGGAAGGTCGGACCATATTCGCCCCGTAATCACAAATCATTCAGTGTGACAGCTCTGCAGCAAGCACACGTAAATGCCCCACAAAAGCTTTTTACAAGTGATGAAGCTACTGAATCATCTGGAGGATCCAGTCCAGGTCCAGCACCAGTAAAGCAGCAGCATCGGTTCAGAGAGATGGCTTCAGCACTGCAGAACACATTACATGCTACCATCGCACCTTTGCAGTTGATCGACACCAAAAAACCATCTCCCTCCCAGTGCCAGGAACAGACAATGTTCACCTGTGAACCCCAACATCCACTTTCACCACCACAGGCCTCCCCTAGTATAATTCTTCCATTAGACCAAACAACATGGAGCCAGTCTCCTGATGAACCGCTAACAAGCCAAGAAGGTCTCGATCTGGCCAAGAAAAGAGGTCCTGGAGATGGACAGCAAACTCTGAAGATCCCCACAGACTCACCCATCAGCAGCTCTGATGTTAAAGCTCTGGTTCGAGTTACGACTGAGACTTATCATTGTAATGCCCGGTCGTTACAATATGAGGAGAAAGAAATATTTTTGTTAGGTCCTAATTCCGCTGATCCAAAAGTTACCAAATCTGGAGAAAAGCCCCAGCTTCATTTAAGCCCAAATGAGAACCTAAAGGTGTCACAGCATGATGTTGCAGAAACAGGGCCGTCAGTTCTTGCTCCTCTAAGTGTTTCAGCAGCACAGAGGGATAAAAAAGTCCAAGACGGCCAAAATGCTTCTTCACACTGTACTTTGACTGGGATATTTTCTCAGGCTTCTTCCAAAACCCTGCCAACATTCCGCCAACAAGTGATGGACTCAGGAACATCCTACGTCCAACAGAAACTTACCCCAGCGGCTAACATGCACGTGTCTCCCCCTGCGACAACAGAAACTGTCTCGAGGAGTTTGTTAGTCCACGTCGTCGCCCAGAACAATATACTCACTCAAGGATTACCGCTTCACGTCGGAAATTTAAATAGTGCACGTGAAAATGAAGGAACTACTCTCATTCGAACGCAACCAGGACATTTGGCACAAGCACGTACGTCAGAGGACACCAGCAGGGTCAGTTCTGGGCAGCAGAGAGAAGCTTCACCAGTTTCTCCCTCACATACCTGCACAGATAAAAACAAACTCCATCGTGATTCAGTAACCTGTGCCGGCACCACTACAGGTTCATCGCGGGCAGATAAGCCCCAACCAATGGCAATTGCTCTCGTGACTTCAGATGCACACTGTCAGACGAACCCTGAGCCTTCAGGCTCTGAGCTAACCCATCCTGTAGGTACTAGTCTTTGCACAAAAAGCATGGTGACGATCTCCAGCAGTATCTCTCAGGATCGCTCTGCGTCGCAAGACACGGCCCACCACAGCCTGGGGGCCGGCTGCACCTCCAACGCTTCCCCTACGCTAGAAAACCAGCCTGCCGATAAAATCGTCTACGGACATGTGGACATGTGCATCCCCAGCTATGATCCAGCTGCAGCAGGTATGCATTAATATGATTAGGACAAATTCCCGTTGAAAGACAATTATAGAAACATACAATAAAAGGCTTACGCTGCAGGTAGGAGCTGACTGACTTGACACCACTGCAATTTAATTTTATTCCTCAGGAAGAACAACTTAGGTAACCTGTACTTAACGTCGATTACTGAAAAGGCAAGCAATTACACATTGCATTCACTCTGCTGCCAATCTTAACTAGAGTGACAGGCATGACTGTTGGAACTATAATGCAATAGACTCAGAACAATAGACATAACAGAATTAGTTATTCTAATAATTAGCCACATTACTGCAATGGTATTATATGGGTCTGCACAGTTTGCTTATGTGTTATTTTGTCTAACATCTTCTAACTTATTTATACAACAAGTTGTCCACTGAAACTTGGAAGGACACCATGACTATCTAGTTTTCCACTCTTATTGATGCTCCTGTTTTCTATATGTTACAGCAGTTTCAAAATGCAAATGGCAGATTCAAAACATTCAAAGATTCCTACTGTAATCCACACGCGAGTGTTCAAGTGGCGTCCTTCTCTTTAATCACCACAAGGTGGCAGCAGAATAAAATCAATAAAAAAAAAAAACGTCCATTTTCTACGTTATGTTAATGTTGAAGTTTTTACACTCAAGAAAATGGCAAAAAGAATAAAGTCGAAATAATTATATAGTTAATGAAACTGTGTGATAAACGTAAAACTAAACATACTAATGCATTAAAATTTTGACAGTATCTTTTGCACATCCTAATGACAAAAGGACGCTCATCATGTTACAGGCCAGTCAGTAAATATTTTTTCTTGCCAAAAGAATTTCTCAGATTCTTCTGCTTTGCAGTTTATCTCCATGAGCGTTAGTGGAATTTTTTTATTTATTTATGGAAATTGGTATAAACAGACAAGTAGGATAAGGTTTCTTCTGCCCAATACAGAAATATATTTTATTAACATCAGATTTATTCCACTATTCCTCCCCCCCCCCCCCCCCCCCCCCCCC
>JAODJU010000130.1:24724112-24738885 GCA_026776725.1 Gnathonemus echidnorhynchus | reverse complement strand
ACCCCCCCCCCCCCCCCCCCACCCCCACAAATACCATGCTTTCCCCTACTTTTACACTCCAGGAAGTAGCAAGGCATTGATGAATTTGTGGGGTTAAACAAAACAAAAAGCCAGTTTTTTTGGTTTTTTTTTTTGAAGTGTAGCATTTGATCCTCTTACAGGGTGTCAATATGACTCCGTGGCAATTCTAAGATTTTTGTCTCTAAAGAGATCAAAGGTCAGGAGAATTAGTCACAGCAACTAATCAGGAAAGGATCAAATATCCAAAGCAGGATTTGAGGTGAAAGAATTCTTGGGGGGAGTGACTAGAGAAAACAAAAATGGATTTTTAATCCATAAATGTTTGGGGAATTCCATTAAAATAAGACGTCTGACCAAGCAACACTACAGTCTATGACACTGAGTGATTCTCAGCTGTCAGCAGCAACCTGGCTGTACATCTTAATCCCCATAGTTGTGGACAGCGCCTGTGCCCAGTGACAGCCTGACTGAAAGCCAGCTTGATTGATCTGGTGTTCTCCGGATGTGCGGAAGCCACAGGAGGAAGATCTCAAAGGGATTCAATAGACAGCAGAGAACAGAGTTTTGGGAAAAGGTGCGGGGATATGAGGGCTGCCCCCAGGCCAGACGCTGGACATGTGATCTGAAACATAAATGCAGGCGCCTTCAAGTGAAGAGAAGCACAGAGGACGAAGCACTGCTTCAGCCAAATCAAATACACTCCATGCATCAGAGCCATTGCTTTTCATCATTTCATCATCACTGTTTTTCTCTGTGGCAGTTACATAATGTATTGGATCGCATGTTAGCCTGTGTTTCTGATTAGCGCTGTGCAAATGTCACAGAGCCATTAAAACTTTGTTATTATTATGATTATATGACTGAGACTAAACCCATAATAGACTTGGACAACAGCGGAAATATTATCCAGAATATTATCTGATTTTTTTTAGCCAATTTCACATAGGCAGTTCAGTTTTTCTTACTTTGAGCAATTTATACTTCTTAAATTATCTGTTAGATTGATCTTAGGCAAAGAAAATTGTGGTGAGCCATTGTGGGCTATGAAGTAGGGTGTAGTGAATTCCAGGTTATGGGATTTGTGTTTGTCTCTGGAGGGCACGCGCATGGAGGACACCTCAGCGTTGTGGACCCGCGGGCGAAGCATGCGGCCCGGGGTAGCGGGAAGGCAAGGGAGCAGCGGAGGCAGCTGGAGGGAGGAGAGGAGAGCGGGACGAAAAGCGGAGGGAGGGGACTGCAGGATGGGGGCAACCTTGACGCCTCACCCACACCAGAGCTGAAGCAAGGAGCCTCCACAGTAAGACCCTTAATGCAGAGTGACGAGCGTCAGTCACCCTGCCCCGCAATGGCGAGAGAAAACCTTAACGATACCAGTGCGCTTGCAAAACCTTATTTATCAGTATCTCAAAATGTTAGGGTCAAAAGGTATACTACGGTCTCATAAGGCATAGAAAAATCTTTTAAAATACGTACTGAGAAAACGTTGGCAAAAAAAAAAAAGTTTCACAAAATTTAAACATGAAGTGTGGTAATTTAATTTAATTTCTCTTGAATTCCGGGCATGTTTTACGTGGACTTAGGAGACATTAGGCAGCTGGATGCTTGCCCAGAAAGCGTATCTGCCAGTCTCACACATGGACTCATATGCATTCTCAGCCTGACACACACGCGCTTGTACAGTTCATCCATATACATCTGTCAAATCTCAGCAAGTCCCCACAGGAATAATTGAACTGAGAAAGTCACATTTTTAGACCTAGACACCATTTGCACTGTTTTTTCCTGTAGTTACCAGCTCAGCACATTTATACATACCAGAAAGTGTCATGAAACAAAAATATCAAAACACAAACCCGATTAGTTAGTTTTTAAGGACGTTTCTGTCTCAAAATTTCAAGTACAATAAAAATATATTCTGTTTCACATGTAATAAACATTAAGATATATGAATTTGTTCTAAGCCCTGCAATTTAAATCTTTACTTAAATATAATAAATAATAAAAGCACTACAAAAATGACGTTTATTGTAAAAGTAGATCGATATGAAAACACTGCAGACTAAAACAAGTAAAGAAAAAAAATCTTGATTTCCAAAATGGATCATTTAGCTGATTATTTGTCATATAGCTATTGTAATAAAAATGGTGGACATACTGTGGTCTCTGCAGACTTTTAACCATTGAAAGATGCACCCATCTAAAAGCAATATTTCTACACTATTTTTTTATATAAAAATGCCCCAGATTTATTGTTCCTCAAGTGACTAATTTGACTGTCTGCCAGTTAATGTTGAGACATTCCTGGCCTCCAAATCACATACTATGTTTATCTGGCTTACAGGAAGGGTTGGGTGTTGAGAGAGACACAGGTGCTAATGAAACCAGCTGGTGCGGAAGCCTCTCCCTTCAGCCTGGGGTCACCGCCCGTCAGACACCCGCCCCGGATACAACAGTCCTGATAGGCCAGCTTCAGCCTGGGGTCACCGCCCGTCAGGCACCCACCCCGGATACCGCAGTCCTGATAGGCCAGCTTCAGCCAGGGGTCACCGCCCGTCAAGCACCCACCCCGGATACGGCAGTCCTGATAGGCCAGCTTCAGCCTGGGGTCACCGCCCGTCAGGGACCCACCCCGGATACCGCAGTCCAGAAAGGCCAGCTTCAGCCTGGGGTCGCCGCCCGTCACGGACCCACCCCGGATACGGCAGTCCTGATAGGCCAGCTTCAGCCTGGGGTCACCGCCCGTCAAGCACCCACCCCGGATACGGCAGTCCTGATAGGCCAGCTTCAGCCTGGGGTCGCCGCCCGTCAGGGACCCACCCCGGATACGGCAGTCCAGATAGGCCAGCTTCAGCCAGGGATCACTGCCCATCAGACGCCCACCCAGGATACCACAGTCCTGATTGGCCAGCATCAGCCCAGCATGCAGAATAAGGCCAAGGAGGTGAACACCCTTCAAACTCCTGGCAAGACAGAGACGTGTGGATTACGTAAGCGCCAGAGTGGGACCGCGCTGTCACACACCTCTCAGAGCTGCCCACGAGCAAACTTTCTGGTTCCAGCGAAGGGTGAGACTGGATCACAGTTAACTCCCAGATGCAGACTGGGTTTATTTCCAAACTCAATAAAAAATGGGACGACCCAGTCCGCTGACCAAGCAGAGGCCCACGATTACAAAAAACTGAACAAGCCAGTGAAACTGAAGCGGGTCCTGCAGACCCCTCCCCAGCCTCCAGCCGAAGTTTCTCGTCCCTCATCCTGTAGCTCGATGGGGAGCCTCCATCCAGTGAGTGCTGCTCAGCTGCTGGGTGAGCAGGAAATCCAAGCGGGCAGCACTGGGCACAGAACCAGCACCTCACACTCCCTTAACAAGAGGAGCATCCAGTCTCCAGAGGAGGGGCTTCGACCGGAGGAGCTGAGAACATCAGCACAAGACAAGCCTGGGGATCTGAGCCGGAGATGCCTGCAGGGTCCGGGTCAGACCCCTGCGCAGCCCAAGCTCGTCGACTCAGCACCCAGCCAGCCAGGCCCCAGACGGTCCCCGCTGATCCGCTCACAAACCAGCCCAGCGTTCTGCCTCACGCCTCCGTGTGGCAGAGCGAAAGGCCTGGGCAGGACGGAGGAGCCTCCTGGCAAGGCGGCAGCGAGTGCCCGCGAGGAGGGGCCCGACTCCAGCAGCAGCGATGATGAAGGCAGGCTGGTCATTGAGCTGGAGTAAGACCCCCATACATCTGCATACAGAACATGGCCATACTGCACACACAGGGAAATATACATCCCCATTCTACCACAAACAGGCACACAAACACTCATTCATTTTCAATACATGTCTAACCAGTTAGGGTCAACATAATCTACACCCTCTCCTTGGAAGAATCGGGTGTAACTGGACATTTCCTAACAAGAATTCCAGTCCATCACAGACTACATGGGTGGTTTAGCTCACCAGCAAATAACTAAATTGCCTTTCTATGCACCCTATGTCTTCAGAACTCTTTCAGGAGTTCTCCAGAATCAAATTGCTGCTTGTGATGAGGGATTTTCATTCATGCACACGCACACGCACACACACACACACACACACACACACAACACACATACACACAACACACACACACACACAAACAGGTTTGTAATTATATCTTTGTGGGGACTCCATTCATTCCTATGGGGGAAACTCTAATCCCAACATGATGACCTTAACCCCTACCCAGCCCTAACCTTAACCATAAGTAACCAAATTAAAAGACTGTTGTCTATTGTGGTTTTTTTTGATTACACTTATTTTTGTAAAATTGTAGTTATCCTTGTGAGCATTAAAAAATGTCCTCACAAGGTAAATACTTCCAGGCTTTTATAACATTGGGGCTGGTCCCCACAATATAATAATTACAAAAAGGCACACACACACACTGAGACACACACGTTGGCCACTGCTCTCAGATCAACGGGAAGGACTCGCGGCTCCTAGGCAGTCTTGCCCTGTCTGACTGGCGTGGCAGTCAGAGCGCAAAGCTCCACCAGCCAACCAATCAGCCACCAGCTCATTCGCCCAGGGAGGACTAGAGCCCAGAGACCGCAGAGACTCAGCAGGTGAGGGAAATGGAAGCTGTTTCCTGAATCCTCTCTGTCCTCTCGTTTATGTCAGCCAGCCAGTCCTGGGCTGGTTCGATGTATGCTGTGTACAATGGAATTGCACTGTTCCATTGTTTTGGCTAATGTTAGCTACTTTTAGCTGTTTTGTTTCTCTTCTTTAATATATCGATATGTATAAAAACATATCCTTCTCGTCTTTTCAATAAATTCTTCAGGTTTTGTCATACTTCCTGGGAGCCTGTCTCTGGACAGGCTTTTATTTGTATATGCCTTCGTTTCTAACTTGTATACCTGTATTTCTATTGCACTGACAAATTCCATTTGGGAAACTATTTTGACATTGCTGCCGTCCTTTTTGTCAATTGATTTGCTTTATCTGTAGATACAAAGGTGTATAAAATAAAGAAATAAAAATACACAGTGAAGATTGTGCCTGACCAAATGAAAATTAAAAAATTTATAATTCTGAGGGTGAATATCTTCTGGTAACAGTTTACTTAAAGCAGTCATCATAATGCATTATAGATACCTTCATAATGCATTATAATTATTTATAAAAAGGCACAACCCATTATAGCCATGTTAATTATGCATTATGAATGCTTTATGAAGCTCTCATCTATAATGCACTTTAAATACCTTCATAATGCAATACAAAGCATCCTTAGTTCTTATACTGACCATTATAATGCATTACACAACGCTTTAAGTATAATGTTATTGATCTTTCAGATGAGAAGCTTTCACTCAATACCAGCTTTCAAATAAATTAAGCAAAATCTTAATTTTCACTGAAAGAAAAAGCACTGAAATATGGTGTATAATACTTTTCTCTATTTAAAAAGCAAGTAATGCAGAAAGTAAAAAAAAAATGCAATCAGCATGGGAAAGGACGTGCACGTCCGTGCATTAAATCCTTAATATAACTGATATTTACAATGCTGTTTAAAGGGTGCTGATCATGCTGTTCAATGCCTCTGACTCTTCTCCGCATAGCTGGTGGCCAATATGCTGGAAGCAATTACAACAGTAAGCTTGATAACCGTTAACACCTGGCAGCTTCTGCATAACACGGGAGTCTCGTTTTTCCAGTTTCGGTCTGCTTTTCACTTCCTGTTTGCAGTAACCCAGCCGCACAATCTGTACCTTCAGTGTCCGGCTCAAAGTAAGAGATTGACTGCCGACTGAAAGGTCAGACAGAAACCCGTCCGTTTCTGCTTTCAAGTCATATACGGTGGAATAGTGTCAATATTTTCCCCTGGCTAATGGTGTAGAGGGCTCCCTTGAGTGGAGGGGAAGGAAGACCCCTTGATGTGTGTCCTACCTGCACCCTGATGCTTGCACTGACTGAGTAAAAGGACATTCGACGGCAGAGACTTTGAGACGTCAATCAGCTCTTCCGGGGGCCAGACAAAGGGCACAGTTAGAGTGACTGTGTGCATTCTGACTGTTCTATGGGTGAATTGCTAAGGAATCCTCCTGATGGACACACACACACACAAAGAGAAACATTTACTAATGGCTACCAGTCCAGGAAGAATAAAAAGACACTTGCTTTGATCGTTCTTGATAGTGAATCATATTTCTTCACTGATTACATTTTTTTTTCTTTTGATAAAAAAATGTGAATATAATTATAACAACTCCTTTTTAAAATGAATAATTCCATACAGTTTTTATTTTGCCATATTTTTAATATTAAAGTAGTTCTGGTTAGGACTACTTGGGGCTTTTCGGTAGTTCATACAAAAACAAATGAATTAAACGCAGGTGGGAATGCAATAAAACTGAGTGCATGGGACAGGCTAAATCAGAAAAAATGTCTCGGATCAAACATGGTGGGTTTTCTTTCAGGGTAGTCTGTAGCTGTTGCCCTGGGCACCATTGTTACACTCAGAATCTTTGTTTTTCCCAAGAGATGGTGGTCACAGAAATGGGGCCACTGAGCTGACTCAGCATCTCAATGGCGAGTCTCTGTGTCGCACCCATGAAAGTGTCCCACATCGTCATCAGTATTGTCTCAGTGACGCCTTGCAGTTGAAAGGCAAGGTGGTTTGCGGTCATATTGACACACATGTTAGAAATGTGTGTTAGTGTATCACCGACCGTATTGTGAAATGTTTACTCATGGCTGAAGAAGCTTTAAGATGCTCCATCTTGTCTCATTCTCCATTTTCGCAAATGTGGATTTTTCTGCTCACATGCTAAGCCATCTGCGTTGTCTGTGATTTTCTTTCAGAAAGAAGAGTCAGAATTTTTGGATTGTATCAGTTGTTTCCACAGCTATTGCAACTGTCCTTAAAAAAAAACTGGATGGCCTTACTATTCCAAAAATGTATCAATTGACTGTAAAGAATGCAAAAATCTGTTTAAAACCATGACTAGAATGACATTGGAAACAATTAATTAAAAGGAAAAGAATTAGCAATTTCAGTCATTTTTACAATTTCCTAAATTTCCTGTTTTTTTTTTTTTACTCAGTTTGTCATTCAAGGTAATATTGTAATGAGAAGCCAAAAGCCTGCAAAATCAGAGGGAAAATTTATTGTGACATATAAAGCTTTTGATTAATTTGATTAATATCTGGAAAACAGTTTCTGGCCAGGCCTCATAAGAGCCAGGAGACTCTCTCAGCTCTGGAAATACTTGACCCTTACAGCAACATAATTTGTTGTGAATTGTGTCACTGCCAATGCAACGTTTCAAACAGATATCAGGATTCCAATTCTAAGAACCTGTTTTGAAGACATATACCTGAGTTTTCAAAATCGGGTTGTACATAAAAAACTGAAACAGATGTTATTCTGTTTTGACATAAATCCAATAAAAATTGCGTCTATGAAAAATGAAATGTCGAGGGTCCCTGTCTTGAGCAATTAAGCAGCTATTCATAGATGTATGTATATGTTTTCCCATTTGTTAGTCTTGATTATAACTGATAGCACATTTATGTAAAGCAGTTAGCCTGTTTGATTAACGTACTGACAATTTTCATGATACCTAACAAGAATAGCACATTGATAGATAACAATTTGAGGGTTCACTAATACTTAGTAATAACTCAGTTACTACTGAAGTGCAAATCATGAACAAATGTAGTCGCTATTTAAAGTGAAAGATGTGTCATCATTCATTAATGATGAACTAACATGAGATCAGTATTTCACTTGAGTTATTCATTAGTGGTTCCTTCAGTAGCTCACAGAGATTTATGGAATTAACAGATATAGTAATAAACATGATATCAGTTTGTAACTAACACTTAATTTGTGGTTAATTATCATAAGTAACACAATAAGTAATAGCATAATACTATATTATCTGTGTCCCCTCAAATGTTACCCATCAATACAATAAATTGCTTCTGTAACCTGTAGACCTCAATTCACAGATGTACTACATGAATTCTTACACCAGTAAGAAACCTGTATCATATGAACCTGTACCAATCACCCATCTTGATAAGTAAAATTAACATTAATATCTACATAATGACACAAAACCAAATGATTTGCACCAGACTTATTGTTCCTTCTTCAGTCCTGAAAATCAAATGAAATTGGTGATTTATTCATTTCTTTTAGATAGAAATACATGTCATTTCAAAGAGGAAATCTGTGAATCTGATCCTCGTATCTATTTGACCATACTGAGTGATTATCTTAGATTTCTTGAAAATAAAATATTTTTGCATGCATTTGATAATTTGGCCATATTTGTTAAGGAATTTTACAGGATGAGTATTGTTTTCTTTTCTTGCATTCCAGTGCTAACAACTGCTTACCCTGGATACAGTGGCGGGGCGGCCTGGAGCCAATCCCAGGCGGCATCTGATACTAGGCGGGGGGGGCACACTTACATTGGGCATGGAAACAACACGCCGGTAACCAAGGGGGCTACTACCCCTGTGCTGGGCAATTGTACGTCACCTGCGAGGATGGTCAAGTAAAGTTCACTGGTCATCCAAAGAAAGAGCACAATAGATCCATCAATATGATACACTAGCTGTCCAGAGCAAGACAAAGTGTTTTTTTAGTTTGAGTAAGCCTATCCACACTGAGGTTGTGAACTCCTAGATAGAGATGAGCTGAGGGAGCAGAAACCAATCAATCAAAACAAAGAAAAACTGTATAGAGCATATGCGAGAGTATTACTGAAGAATAACATGCAGAAAATGATGGGAAATGAGGTAAATGAAAGCCCAGCATCCCTCAATATATTTTGATGCCATTGTGGTTCTTTTGTTCAGCTTTTGTTTTTGGTGTCAGCAGGTTATTTTATTTTTTAGTTGTTTTGCAGTTCTTATCCATGCGAGTTACAAGTTTTTTATTGTGTCCTTGTGGACATATTTCAGATGTTTTCACTTAAATTGTTTTGGTCTCCTAAGTGAATTGCTTAACGTTTAAGGGGTAGATCAGCAGTCTCCTCTAGGGACTTGAACCGGCAACCTTTCGCCCACATGTCTCAGTACTCAACCCTAAACTCCCCGCGCTGCTAATTATATTGCTTGAATTGATTATGTGACTCCCCCTCATGACGAATGAGGCACCCCAAGATTGAAGAGTGGCGAATGATGTTCCGTCTGCTGTAATGACCGCTTCTCACCGGGGGACACAGTCTGCCCCGCAGTCGTCTGCACCCCCACCTCCAGCCAGAGTCTCCTCCTTCTTCTCCTTTGGAAGGACAGTAAAAGGCCACAATCACAATCAGGGCCAATGACACTCAGGCAGGAATGGATTGTGACTTCTTGTTTTAGGGAATACCCAAATATAGAGTACTCAGTAACTAGTGATAACACATTAAACACAGCAGGTGTTTAGGTAGCCCGGAAACTGCTTTGTACAACTCACTAGCATAGTATTCCTATATTTATAACAGTGTTTTAGAGACCAGATCATAAGTCTCTATACAACTACTAAAATTTGTAAGCTTTTTTTTACATCACTAGAATTAAATACTGTATTTTATTCTGCACGATGACTTAGAGAGGATTATCGAGGCTTTGATTTAATCTTGTAATTCAGTTTATCTAGGTATTAATCAGTATCCATTGTCACGTTTACAGCTCGTTCGAAAAGCTGCAGCCCGAATTCTTACTGGCGCTAAGAAAAGGGATGACATCACTCCAATTCAAGGCTCTCTTCACTGACTGCCTGTTCACTACAGAGTGCATGGACTGGCCCCATCTTATTTATCAGATCTAAAAACCTCATACAGCTTCAGGATGCTTCAGGAGATCTAAGACACAGCTTCATTTAGACATTTAGACATTTAGACGTTCCGCGGTCTTGACTAAAACTGAAGGGTGATCGTGCTTTTTAGTTGCCAAAGGATTATGGAATAATCTGCCTCTATATTACGCGAGCTACATCAGTCTCTGTTTATAAATCTGCTCTTGAGACATACTTTTATAGACAGACGTTCAGTCCTGGATGAGATACTGTATCACTAGTACAGGCAGTTTTGTTTATTTTATTACTATACTTTATATTTCTTTATATGACTTTATCGTGTCGTTCTTTTTTTAACTAGGATCTTTTATACTTGTATTTTAATCTTTGTAAAGCACTGGTGTAAACTTGTCATCCTGAAATGTGTTTTATAAATACATTTTACTTACTACCTACTTACTTATCACTTTTGTATGTGTAGAGGTATCACTTTACAGTAAGACGACCCTTTTAATGGATTTATAAATGGCTTATAATCATGTTATTAATTAGATTGTAACACTTTGGTAATCATTAATAGACAATTATAAATAAGTTATTACACATTTTTTTGTTAATGAGTCACTACCATTTATAAGTAGCAAAAGGGAGCCTGATTGTTTAGTTGTACCCATGAAACAAGAGTCGATAACATTACCACAGTAATACCACAGTAATGTAAGTGTTTGATTATGAATATCAACATCAGTATACCCGGTGCTTCCGCAGTGCAGGTTCTTGGAGTTTGTAAAATTACACTGTGTTCGCATTACAGACAAACAAAAATTCTATGATTTCATTAATTTTTTCACCTTTGAGGAGTTCTCTGGAGCTTCGTGGCCACTCTGGCATGCTCATGACCTGCACTGACTACCAGCAATGTAGTTGCATGTGTTTTTATTTATTTACAGCTTGCTTGCGGTGAGGGACAGATGAGGGCAGGAAATTATCTGCCTCCTCTGCTACTGCCTGTTTTCAAGACTACTGAAAGCCAAACCAAGGTTCTGGCAGCACAAAGCAGAGGACCTCCACTGGAGAACAGATGCATTCCATCGAAAAAGCAGGATATCATCCAGAACCAAGGAATCTGAATCACACCGACCATCTAATCGGTGACCAACCAAAATGGTGAAGTTTCATGAGGTGTGGAAACTAAAATCAGAAAACACATGTGCCTTATAGCTTTTGGCTGATAAATTATAATGTCATAATTATGGTCAGACTTTACTTGAGGGGACATGCCTGAAGTAGTAATACATGCTAACTTAATGCATTAATTAACCAGTAACTAAGTGTTAGTTATATACCAATCCCATGCTTGTTCATCATTAATCAATCATGACAGTTCATGTATTCCATTCAGGCACTATATTAGCTAACAGTTAACGAATTAGGTAAGACCACTTGAGGTGGCAAAAATTACTTATTAACTCATTTACTACTCAAAAACAAATCATAAACTAATATAGGTTTCCCCATGAAATACATGAATTGATTATTACAGAGCAAAACTATTACATCATTATTGCATTCTCAAAATCATGTCTTGCCAACTTCCTGTTGATGTTCATTTCACTCTGTGATTTTTTTGTATCTGCATTAGCGAAGCACATTTGCTTTGTGTATTATGATGTATGATTTGAATAATCGAGGTATCTTTTAAGAAATGTTCAAGACACCATGTGCCTGTTGTGGATTCTGCTAGCATGAGTCAAATGCATGACAGTGAATGACCACCGGCATAGTTCAAAGGTTCCATCAGGAACCGATCTGGGAGATATGCAGATGTTAGAATGAAATCATACCCCAGCTTAATCTTAAATAATGTAGATACACCAATGGCTGTGTGAACAGTTTAAAAGTAACATTTATCAAAATATACATAAACAATTGTGAACACTACAGAAAAGGCATTTTTCTCATGATCTCCTGAGTAGGACTGAATTGGAATATTAAGTCGTAAACATTGAAGAAAATAATCAGACTTCACTTTGCTGATATACAAAGCTTCAAAACCAAAAAAGCAAAAAGGCCATACTTAAGGCTGAAAATAACAATAATAATAAAATAGAAAATGCCTATTGCTGCCATATTCACAATGTAAAGTATGTGCATTGTAGTGTAGGAGCTCTGCTTTGAAAATAACTGTAAAACTGTTAAATTTAACTGCTGAACTGACTTGAACTGAACCGGTAAATTGAGATCAGTATGATGGTTGAAACTTTGGCCAAAATATTTGATTGGAAAAAGTCTTACATGTGTGGTTCCTCAAAAATGGATCATGTGCGTAGGTGTGCTAGGAATTAAGGAAAACACAATTCTAAAAATGATAACTATAAATGTAATTGTATAGTAATAGCTTTTCTGAAATCAAGGAATTAACTTGTTGCATGCTGGTACCTAACTCTGCTTTTCTGTGTGTCACTGTTTACGTACCACTTTGTGGCAAACTTTATAATAGTACTTTGTTTCTTATATACTTAGTAATCATAATAGAGCTCTGACAAAGGGGAACTGTGTGACTGGTACTGTAGGTGTCTCATTAAATCGCTGTTCATGTAAAACAGCCTTAGATGAATTGGTACACTGGTCACTTTCTCTATAACAAAATAAGTACTTGCGAAGAAGAAATTAAAACAACCAAAACCCAAAACACCCTGTGGTCTAATGTAGAGAATTAGAGTTCCTAATCTTTTGGCTAGTTGTTGGGGAGCTGGCAGGATGCTATCAGTGAATAACACGTGGTTATCAAAGATACCAAGAGGCTTCAGTAGATGTCTGATTTTATGAGCATGTCAGCACAACTGCAGTTAAATGTGATTTTTGTGTGTGTGTGTGTGTGTGTGTCACTGTAACACCAAATTGTTTGTGAACTACATTTTTTTCTCAAAATATGTCACATATGGTTAAGGTTCAGTGATACCACATTAGAGGGAGATTGCAAAAGAGAAACCAAGAAGTCAAGCAAGAATCAGGAAGAAAAGATCGCTAATCTAAGTCACATTCAAGAAAGATGGATAATGGATCTGACAAATTAAATATAAGATGAGATAAGATGAGATGAGATGCCCTTTATTGATCCCACAGTTGGGAAATTTGCACTGTTACAGAAGCAAAAAGGATAATACAAAGAGGAGTAATAAAATAGCAATAAAAGACTAGACAATTTAAAATATATATACACACAGACGCTCCTCTACTTACGAATGTTCAACTTACGAACTTTCAAACATATGAACTTCCAGACATACGAATGAAGAGAACTGTAAGTCCAAATCGTCTTCATTGGCCTCCTGTTTCCTAACCGCAACATCAATTTATTTTTTCTGCGCTCCAGTTCTGCCTAGTGTGACTTCTGGCCACTACTCCCCCCGCGCAGCAGCGTAGCGTGCGTACTCCCAGCATACTAGTTCTTTGTACTTGCGTATACCCTTAAAATGATGTTGAATAACCACTTATGAACATTTCTAGTTATGAACGGCCATGTGTGTGTGTTGTGTTTGTGATTGTGTGAAACTATATAACAAACACCTACACCACAAAATATTCTTCCATCCCTTGAACAATCCATCCCTCCATCCATACATACATACATACATACTACTTAATCATTAGGTGTTATGGTAAATAAGCATCACCTAAACATTTAATTATATAATAACTGAAAGACGTTAATTAATATTAGCATTATTCAATAGCATATCAATAGAATAAATATTTTTCATTATCTAATACTTTTTTTTATGAGTACTACATCTCGTACTAGATCATGGAAGATGCATGAATGGATGGATGAGTAATAGATGGATTTTATTTTTAATTATATATAAGTTTATACATACCATACCATGATACAAGGCTATTTTTCTCTATATACTTCAGTACCGCCCTGTGCAAGCGTCACCTGCCATAACAGGGATGAAAAACTTTGTCAGTAATTTTGCACCGTCACTAATGATAAACGCCCTCACTCCTGGCGCCATGTGGTCTTAATGGATTAGTAGAGCTGCATGCAGACCTTGCTGTGATCACAGAAGCAATCTGTTCACACATCGCCGAACTTCACAATCACATTTGGGTAAAAGCTTGTGGCAGAGGGGTGACCTGGCTTTTATCTCAAATACTTCCTTTTAAACAATGTAACGTTAGCACGCCTGGGGGGGAGGTTGAGCCAGCTAGGCTTTTAAATTAATTGTTGGCCTTTTAATTTGAATGCCTTAACCCTAAGGAATTTGTGAGGAACCGCAAAACTGGTAATTGCCCTAAGTGGCCCATAATTCACCTCCAGCAGGACATTCTCTCATCCCGTTATCCCGATATCCATCTAAGCGGAATAATGACTTATGCACTGCTATTTATGATTTTCCCTCCCTAGTTCCCGTTAACATCTAAGCTAAGCTGTGCAGACTAGCTACAGAGTTAAGCAAGCAGACTAAAGTTCAATTAGAGCTTTGCTCTCTAGCTGCGTTTCCAATACTTTGATCAATGGGTTTGAGACAGATACCATGTAACCAATACCTGCTGTATATCTGCAGTCATATTTATACAAAACTCAAAGTGTGAGTGTGCCATGCATTTTGTACTCATGGGGGGGGGGGGCAAAAAAATTGGTGAAAATGGAGTTAAATTCAGATTCTGTAGTGACAGGCCCCAGAAACAGTGTTATCAAGTGATAAAAATGTCATTACTTAACAGGCAGATTATATATCATTTTGCCAGATCTCTCCAAAAGAATTCCAAAGTGAAATATATAACTTGACCAAATAAATCTGTACTGATACAAACAATTAATTATTTTTGAATTCTGTATTTTCTTACAATTATGCACTTTCAGTATCTTTTTATAAAGATTGCACAATATTGCATATCAAATGGTGTGTGAGTGAATGGTGTGTGAGTGTGCCCTGCGATAGGCTGGCCCCCTGTCCAGGGTTGTTCCCTGCCTCGTG
>JAODJU010000130.1:24694004-24714074 GCA_026776725.1 Gnathonemus echidnorhynchus | reverse complement strand
TATCCCAGACTACCTTAAATCTGGCAAGTTACCTGGCTAAGCAAGTAACCCTGCTTTGTGAAACAGGCCCCTGATCACTTAAAAAAATAAATAAACAGAATTCATATGAACCTTTACTTCCACCTATGTAACATGTTTACATTCTGTTCTTTTTTGAAACCAGTGGAAATGCAGGCAGGTTCTCAAAGAGCACCAAGCAAGAACCAACCCAGTACTGACTCTGTGTTGGTGGAAAAAACACACACAACCCACCATACAACACTGCATCAAAAACCCCACGCACTAGTCAGCAGCCGTACATGTAGCAACAAAGGGGAGAAGAGCCACTGTGGCTGCAAAAGTGGCAGTGAGAGTTGGTACATTCGTAACAGGGTGCCCTGTAACTGGCATCATCCCAGCAGGAGATGAATGCTCACCATGGATCTGTTGTTGCTCCAAATTTTTACCAAGTCCTGCTAAATCCTCTGAAAATATGAGGTATTCTGTGAAAAAGGAAGAGATTGCTCATGTTTAATGATCAATGAACAATCCACAATCATTGTTAATATCCAATATCGGCAGAATAGTCATCGCTGTGGCCCTTAAGCCCCACCCCTATGGGTGGCTGCCCTTTGCTGCCAAGCTTGCTCTCACCTGCTTGTGCTATGGAAAGTAAGATGGGGACAGGTGAAGAGAATTTCTCCGCATAGAATTAATAAAGTGTCATTATTAAAAAGAAACAGGTCAGAAGATAGACAGATAAATAAAACAAGAGAAGGCTCGGTAATTACAGCAGTTGCACAGAACCTCAGAGAGATAGAAAGGGAGGTTGTGGGAGGGTATGAATTGTCAACAGGCAGCAGGGTCCTAGAATATGGATCCTGATGTGTGCAGCTGAACAGGGCTTTGTTTATGAAACTACTAACAGGAGTTCAGTGCAGGATTCAGTGAGAAGGTACAGCCTCAGGCAGTCAGCCAACAAGTGGGGGGAAGTCGGTCCAAATTGAGGAGACGCTTATGCGCTTTCTAGTGAAAAAAGTAAGTGATAGGATTAGCAATGACCACCTCTTTCCTCCTCTCGCTGTCTCTCCCGATTCCAGTAAATCCTCCTTGGGAAAAGCCTCCAGAGAAGTGAACCATGACCCGCTGATTGCTTGCCAGCGGAGGTTTGTTTGGTTTCCGCACATGTTGGGGGGAGTAATTAGTGGCTGCGGACTGTGGTGCTGAAACTGGATTAGCGGTAGTTAGGCGATCTCCCGTCGCCCGACCCCCAAAAATGTGTTGACTAATTAGAAACAGGTGACTTCAGTCTTCAGGTGGGAGAGCTGAGCTGAACACAGTGGAAGAGCAGGGCTGCATGTGGAATCTGGATTCTGGTAATATGACAATAATCCGATTGTGCTGTTGAGTCGTTTTATGACTATATTAATGGAAAATGGACCCTGACCTGAAAAAGGAGATAGGAGATGCATAGATGGATGTTTATTAAAAATTTGAATGTGATGAATCATGTAGTGTGTGTACATAATTTATTTTTCTAATGAAATCTACCTTATTTGTTGTTCAGTAGCTGAATTTCAAGAATAGCAAAAAAATAGATGGTGCTCAAATCAGGGTTCCAGCTTGTGGCTTCAAGTATAACATGTCTGTTTTTATATCCACATTGTTCAGCATAAGAATTTGCGTGTTTAATAACTATGTTTAAAACGGCGAAAACAATCACTTGGTTAGTACTGAAATGATGGCGTTTAATGCAGCTGTTTTTGCACATGATAATATATCACGCATGAAAACTTTTATCTGTAAGCATTTTTATGTACAAAAAAACTTTGCTAAAACTAAGGATGGTTTTATACCAGGGGTGGGCAATCTTATCCAGAAAGAGCCATTGTATATGTGGGTTTTTGCTGCAACTTCGTAATTAGATTACTAATTAGAGGACTGATTGGATGAAGAGTCCTTAAACCAGGGTTTGAACAGCTGACCTACAGGTTATCCCAAAAACCTGCATACACACTGGCCCTTTGCAGATAAGACTGCCCACCCGTTTCATACTAATAATCCATTATAAAGCCAACTGTCTGCCAGATTGTGAGCAGCTTTACTAGTTATTCCTTTGCTTTTGACCTTTTAAATTACCTTTCATTTATGCAATAAACATGTCTTTGTCACTGAACCAATAGGTCAGTGTTCTTACCATATAAACACAAAATATTCCATTTTACACACATCTGATAATTTTTTTTTTTATTCCTTGAACCCTTCATTCCTATCCATTTGTTTCTTAGCTATGGACCTATTTGCATTGTTTAGAACATCTTCCTAAAATTGCATAAAGCAAGCTATCTTAAATTCCATTATCTTCTGGACTTATTTCAAAATAAAGTGGCTTTTTTAAGTTTTAATGTATGCATTACTGTATTTGAGATTATGAGAACTGGGCAGAATAATAAGCAAGTTTATGTTAAAAAACGATCAGCATATTTCATGGCAAAGGAACATGAATAGAGGCAAACTGGAGATTAGAGTAGAAAGTCAGACATGGAGTTTCTTCTTTTACTATGGTAAAAATAAAGGAGAGTTACATTTATTAAAACCTACAAGCGTCTTGCTTCACTGAACACAAGACTTGTACATTCCCATCCACTGTTTTAAATTTTATATAATTTTATTATTTAATTTCCTGCAGTTTTACATTGACTGTATGGTAATTAATAAATTATATAATTATATAATAATTTTCAGCTCACTTTCAAAAAGTAGAGAAACCTCCAATCCTGACAAAGGTCTTCACCCCCCCCCCCCACACACACTATGGATGTTGGATCTTTAATGGGAACCAGACCACACCATCTCTCTCTACTAACCCCAAAGAAAAACATTCACTCTGTGGAACAAAGATTCTGAACGTTTCATCTGTTTCCATGCAATTGCAACATACAGCAGAGTAGAAGTCTAGGGTGGGGAGCGGATGAAGAATGAGGGGCTTGGTTGAAAGAGGGTGGGAAAGCCCTCCGTGAAACATATTGAGAGAATCTCCCCAAAAGCACGATTGTGCTCCATCACTCAATGGTTAAAATCTAATTTCAACTTTATCGCTGCCGAGTTTCGATATTGACTGGCTTTACAGTAAAGTGTAATCTTCACCAAATTAAAATAAAATCTTCAGTAAACTAAAATAAAATTTAATTATTAATTAATTAATCTTCACTAAGAATATAATCATTAGTAAAAAGAAAAAATAATTCCGAACACCACAGATCCTTCATACAAGCAAAATTTTTATGATGCACTAGTAATTCTTCTATATTTGCAATTATTTTTAAAAGTTTAAAGTTGAACAAATATTTCGAGCATAATATATGTATATATTACTGTAGGTCCATACCACAGAAACTTATCCTGATATGGTTTTATGCAACGTTGTAGTTCGTTATTTTGAAACTTTCAATTCAGTTCAAGAAGGTTTACTAAATATTTATTACATAAATGAAACATACAACACTGGAACACATACCAGGTATAAACGTTAATTATGGTACAGCGAGATCTTAAACGAGAAACTGGGCATATTTCATTTTTTGTGATAGTGGCAGCAATACGCCGACGTAACTACCAAAGTACAACTGTCTTTAAAATGCGAGCAGCACGTGAAAGTCTCTGGAAGAGACGCACGTGTTCGCGTGTATGATCGTTCTGCGTTTCAGCGGGTGGTGCTTGTCTGTGTATTGACTCTACAGCATATAAAATGTCCTGCCCTAATCTACTTAAGGAAGAGACCGGAATGTCATCTCTCATGTCAGCAGGGAGTGAGGAACGGGCTGCGTCTGCAACCATGCTCGGTACCCGAGTTAACGATTCGTGCAGTAATGAAAAATGAACACGTGTGTAGTTCTGGGGACATAATACTTTTCAAAAAAATCTAGACTTACGTGTCGACTTCAGTTGCATTGTTATTAGAGCAAAGAAAAAAAAAGATTTTGCTTTGGTGAATTTTTGTTTTGGATACTAACGATAGTGTATATCTGTGTACTGCCCCTTTTCAATCTCAAATCAATCGGCGTTTTGGAACAGTGGTATGGCTAATGTAGCCCACATGGATCTAGGGTTTTTGCTTTTTGTTGGACTAACAACTGCTTTTGCAAAAGGTAGGTTTACAAAATACTTGCATTAGCTTAATTCATAAGTAATATGAGACTCCGTTTATTGCAAACTGCTGGTAGGACGTGTTTACTATGTAACTTTAATTTACAGGTGAGAGTAGTGGTATTACTCTTAGAAACGAATAATACCGGTAACTTTAAGAAGCACTGGTACTGTCTACCAGTTTATAAATTTGCTGTGCAAAGTGTTTTCACTAAGTTCATTAAATACATTTCTGATGAAGTCCTGTACACACTGAAAGTTTAAAAAGTCTTGTTTTGTTTAACTTGCCAGATGAACTCCCAGTATGAAATCATCTGAAATTAAAATTTAAACTTCCTTAACGCATGGATAATAAATTTATAATAATCTACAGAAAACCTCGTTGAACCTTAAAGTGCGACCCAAGTGTTTCCGCAAAACAAGAGCAATCGCATGTTTGGTCTCTCTGGATAACAATGATTTGAATGTTTAAACTGTCAAAGGCAACTTTAGTACGCAGCGGTTTAATCCTCCACATGAATTTTGATAACCTGCTGGTGTGCGCGCTTTCCCACTTGGCCAATGTCGTTAATCTTGTCCCGATAAAAATCGACTCCAGGTTCAGTTCAAGTAAGCATTCGATTTTGAAAGGATTTTGACTTATAAGTCATAAGTAAACCTACAAATATACAAATCGACTGACTTTAAAAGTAACAATAGCCCTGTAGTATGAATTGTCACGTTTCATTTATTCGGTACCCGTCCTCTCCAATGTCACCCATGTTTCGCACGGTGTAATTTAAGGTTCCGCGGCTCTTAACAAGGAGGCGATCCGGGAAAACGGACTTGAGGCGCTGCAACTGGATATCCTGTCAACTCGCCCTACTGTGGAACTAAGCATCCCCTCCAGGGCCATTAAGAGCGCGGATGCTGTTTGTCCGGACTGCGAAGCGTCAAAGCCGCGGAGGAGGCAGAGGCGCTGTACGTGTTACACTTACAAAGACAAGGAGTGCGTGTATTACTGTCACCTGGACATCATCTGGATCAACACGCCAGAGTGAGTACCGACTCTAACGTATGACAGCTCAATACAAAGTGGTTGACGTTGAGCTTCGGTGCAAATATTTAATAAACGATTTTATTGATCGGTTTCTTATTCTCTTGCTTAGTGCTGTTTATTTCTGTTTTATATTTTAATTGTAAAACGAGATTGTATTACACTAATTTGAGAAGGTGAGAAAATTAAGAAGTTAATTTCTTTCTGGATTTGAGTTTGTCCAAAACTGTTTAAGTAGTCCTATATAATTCCTTGAGTATTTGCTATGAATAATTAGTTGCATACTAGTTAGATAAGTTTTCTTGGAAAGTTAAACTGCAACTTAGCAGTTAAATCAGTTGCCTTTTTGTGTGTCCACCTGTCATTCCTATTTACAAAAAAAAAAAACAATGAACCTAAATCCAGAGCACCTTAATTAAGGTTGATCAATAGCAACACAGATATTCATTTAAGTTTTTGTGTTCCATTCCTAACCTTGATGTGTATATGTGTGTGTGTGTGTGTGTGTGTGTGTGTGTGTGTGGAGATTGCATATTTTCCCTCTGTTTAAACGTGTTTTTTCTTGTCACCTTCTATCAGTACATAAACATGCAGTTAGATAATTTGATACTTGTGTGCTCTGCAATGTACAGGTGTTCCATTTGATTTTTGGGTTAAGGCGTCTCTCAGTCAGTTACACTGAAGGGGAAAGTGTGTTTTTAGGGTGCTGTGGTCACTGCTGTGTATCTTTTCTGGATCTTCTTGAAGCAATAGGAGCAACATTGGCTTGTTTTGATGACGAACATCATGAAATGATAACAAGGAATACTCTTTTATTTGTTACAAACTTGGGTCTCATTCTGTGAGAGTAAATATTTCATTTTAATCCCACATCACAAATTCAAAGTACTTGAATTCAAGTGAACATTTTAATGTTTCTTAGTGCTAACAAAACACTTTTGAGACTGACAATACAACAGCAGACGTGGTGCTTATGTAAGTTGACCTCATAGATATCACATTTAACATAACTAATTAGATAAGCTGCAAATGTATTATATTTTAGCAATATAATAGACAATTGGACTGTAACAAGACAGAGGACTTTTTTGTTTGATTTCCTATGTCTGTCCTCAGTCCTAGGAGTGGCACTTGGGGTACTAACTGTGCAAGCATAGTAATATTCTGCTATGGTAAACTGAATACATTTATTACTATTTATTACTATTATAAATATGCGTATATAAGACTAGTGATTTAATGCATTTGCATAGGACTTCAGAAATGGATTATTAAGGCACCATAAAATTTCATGGTTACATGAAATCTCATGATTGCTGTCAGATCTACTGAATGGTGTGAACAAGTTGACATGTTGGAAACAAGAGAAATGGGCAAGCTTAGGGGTTTGAGCAACTTCAACAAGGCTGAATTGTGATGGCTATGCATGGGCATCGCCACATTTCATAATTATTCGCTTGGACCCCCCCCACATTTAACATAAAATAATAGTTCACTCAGCACTGTCTCTATTGCTTTGCGAAAGAATCCATTCCACTTGATCGATATGAGAATTACACACATACGACATCTAATTCATTCAGAATGTTCTGGGGGAGGGTCCCCAGACCCCCCGGCAGTGTGTCCCCCCCACATTCAAAATGCTTCTGACACCCCTGTGACTAGGAAATGGATCAGAGCATCTCTAAAACGGCAGGTCTTGGAGGTTGTTCCCGCTATGCAGTGGTCAGTACCTACCAAAAGTGGTCCAAGGAAGGCCAACCAGTGAACTGTCAATGGGGTCATGAGCGCCCAAGGCTCATTGATGCACGTGAAGAGCGAAGGTTGGGCCATCTGGTTTGATCCCACAGGAGAGCTTATGTAGCACAGATTGCTGTAAAAGTTAATGCTGACCATGAGAGAAACAATGCACGGCTGGGTGCATGTGCATCGTTTACCTGGGGAAGAGATGGCACGAGGATGCACTGTGGGACAAGGGAAAAGTGGCGGAGGCAGTGTCAATCTCTGGGCAATGTTCTGCTGGGCAACCTTGGGTCCTGGTATTCTTGTTGATGTTACTTAGATACATACTATCTACCTAAACATTGTTGCAGACCAAATACACCACTTCATGGCAATGGTATTCCCCAATGGCAGTGGGCTATTTCAGCAGGATAATGTGACCTGCCACACTGCAAAATTTGTTCAGGAATGGTTTGAGGAACATGAAACAGAGTTAAAGGTGTTGAATTGCCTCCATACTCCTTAGATCTCAATCCCATCAAACATTTGTGGGATGTGCTAAACAAACAAGTCCGATCCATGGAACCCCCCTCACATCTTATAGGACTTAAAGGATCTGCTGCTAATGTCTTGATACCAGATACCACAGGACACCTTCAGAGGTCTTGCGGAGTCCATGCCAGCTGTTTTGGTGGCACGAGGGGGACCTACACAATATTAGGCAGGGAGTTTTAATATTATGGCTGATCGGTGTGTGCACCACTGAAAAATACTGTAATCCATAGTACTTCCATAATGTAGGACCAACACAAGCATTTCTTCAAAGTCTTATAGATTTGACAGTTTCAGTCAAGCTGAAAGGCCACTGTCAATCTAACAATTCAAGCTAGAATCCTAGTACAACCCTATCAATGTTACGTAACACTTCAATTTGCCACATGTTTGTCCAGTTTTAATAAAAGGATGTAATTAGTACATATACTCTAGCACAGGGGTCACCAACATGGTGCCCGCGGGCACCAGGATGCCCCCAAGGACCACATGAGTCGCCCACGGACCTGTTCTAAAAATAGCACTCACCAGTGAGCAGCGTCTAAAATTTAACTTTATCCTGTTGCAATTCTTCTTTAATCACATTTGCATATATAGATTTGAAAAATCTAAAAAAAAAGCATTTAAAACATGTTTATTATACATAAAGTTTAGATAAGTTTAGGAGGGTGCTTCAAACTGGTAGCTCTTCATATGACTCAGTACCTGTGAAGTAGCTCTCAGTTTCAAAAAGGTTGGTGACCCCTGTTGTAGCACATTACCAGAAAATCTTGATACATGAACAAGATGGCCTAAATTGCTAACATTACAGTGAACAGTTGTATGCACCAAATTGTAGTGGCATTGACTAATTTTGGAGCATTACCTATCAATTATAGCAACCGTAGAACAGTCAAAAAAGTGATTTATATGTTTTTATGCCAGTATAACTATAATCAAGGTAGATGGCTTATTAAGAAGGAAATTCAACATTAGATCTGTTTCTTCCAAAACATTCTTCTCTATTAATCTAAATTATTTTGCATGAACTCAAAGCTATTGTGGAAGCATTCAGGCTGCTTGGAGAGCAGAACTATTCTGTGTATGATGCTTAGGACAGACCACATCATTGTTCTTTTTTTACAGATAGATGGGAGCAGGGATGTCATGGAAGAAAAATTGTGTTCCTTACTGAAAAAGAGAAAGATACTTACGTTTGAGTAGTAGAGATGTTTGAATCTGGTAGAAGGGGAGGCTCTGGTTTGGATTTGCTGTTTAAACAAAGCTTAAGAAACCAATACAGAGATGGTGGGAATGAGGTGGAGCAGGCAGGAAGAATTCAAGATGAATGCTGACAATGACCTGAGGTACCGAATCGACTGTGCACCACCCTTTCACACGGTTACCTGCTATTATTTTTTAAATAGACATAAAGTAGCATGTACCGTCATGTAATAAAATATAAGCACTCAAATTCAATAAGGAATTTTGTGTTATGAAACAAAACTCGTTTTGTAAGTCGCCTGTTTGAAACAGGTCTGCACATCGGTGAAATTTATAGTCTTATTAAAGCGTGGTAATGTTACTAATATCAAACGAGGTCAGAAATGAGATTTGTGTCATTCTTTGTGTCTTTAGGATGCCGTGTGTATTCTGGTTAGTGTTAATTCAGCAGCAAAATCTCTTATGCAGAATGTCCAGAGATATCACATGAATCTAGTAAAAGAAGAGGTAAAGGGTTATTTTCATGATCTTTTATGGAGACATTCTGCAGAGCTGATTAAATGGTTCATTTTCCATTTAAGGTGTCGTAAAAGATTTTAGCATTTGGTAGGCTCTGGGTGGGTCATTTACACCTAGGATTCTGCTGATTATGTAATATCTCTGCAACTTTTTATGCTGTTTTAGATGTAAAATCAATGTAGGCATATGAGTAGAGCCTTTAGGTCATTTAAGTAACTACTGAAGTACCTGGAATATCTCTCTACTGTGTTCTTTTGCAGAATATATTGAATGGGGCTTATTGTACAAGTAATCAGGAATCATAGCTGGCTTAACTATAAACTCTCTTTTATTGTGGGTTTATTATTTCCCTCTGTGAAAGCCTTCAGGAATCTTATGAATGTTATGACATCGGAATAAATTAAGAGCCTTTAGCTTTTGCCCTTTGGCTTATCATGATTGCAGACACTCCTGGCGATGTAACGTGAGAACTTCACATGATCTTGTAGGAATGTAACTATAGCTCCATAGGAATGTCACAGTACACGGAAAGTACACTAATATACAGTAATAATGCATTACAATCTGCAAATTCTACAAATGATGAAGGGAATCAACTAGCAATGAGCATCAAACAGCTTTTAATGAGCATGCATTTTCCAATTTTGCATTTTCATGTTCTGTTGACTGTTTCCGTCTGCTTTTCGCTGTCTGTTGCCTAGCCGATTTTTTTATTGTTATTAGCTGAATAATGTACTGCAGCAGTGTAGATTACAAGCTGCCCTCCAGTTATCAGTTTACATTGGGGGAAGCAGTTAATGTCCCGTTGCCCCCTAGTTATGTAACAATGTGAAAGCCAGGAACAAGGCTTTCATTTCTACAGAAAGAAAAAATGTTCAATTAAATCATTATAATTGCATTTTCTGTATATTATTATCATAATTTGTGAAATCTCATGCAAAAAATAACTTCTGTGGAATATGTATTTGGATGAAGGTAATTCTAATTTTTACGGATTTCATTTTTAAATTAATTAATGTGGTCTTGTATTCAGACAGAATAGCCTTATTTCAACTGACATCCCATCCAGGCAGTTCCTCACCATGTGCCCTGTGCTTTTTTGGGTTGGCTCATCACAACTGTGCATTGGATAAGGATATGGATGGATGGATGGATGGATGGATGGTCGGTCTGTCTATTTGATTTGAACTGATTTGTCTGATTGGACTATAAAGGAACTAATCTGAATAACTGAGTGTAAAAGCAGAGTTTGATGTAAACATGTAAAGATGAGACTGACTTTTTATTACATAGATGCTATAGTACAGTGTTTCCCAACCTGGTTCACGGGAACCTTCAGAGAGTCCACATTTTTGCTTCCAGGGAGCAAAAATGTAGAGTCCCTGGGGGCTGGGAAACACTGTTACAGTATATGTAAATGCCAGGTTTCATTTTTAAATTTTTCTTACTATTAATGGCAGATTCTATCTTTGGTTAAATAAGAATGGTGTGAAATCTCCTTTGGGGATAATAGTGATTAATAGTTCCTAAAACAGTAAATTACTACCTTTCTTTTTGAATTTTACACATGTTTTTTTCCATCAGGGTAACAAATGGATTCACTGATGATAAATACAGGTCATTCTCCTTCACAGGTATATAAGTAGTACCTACCTACACACCTTAATTCCTTCTGTAGAACTTTCATAGTAGATGCGTCTAAGTTATGAAGGCATCATATATGCATCCTGTGTCCCACATCAGTACCAAACTTCAGAAACACGTTGTGAACAGAGTACAAACTGGAACAGCACTAAAACCATGCCAATTCCTTTTATTGCCTCACCTTTGCCTACACCCAAGATAAATATTATTGCGCAGATCCTAAGTAAACTGCTGAGATTATTAGGAAGATCAAAGCTGCGTTTTATCTTCTGCACTCTTTGCCAGGCTATATTGTTTACCACTGATGGCCAAATTTATGTCACAGATTCATACTTCCTCAGGCACAGATGATCATCATGAAGCCTAGCTCTGCTACTTTGACCCAGGACTAGTTTCACCATCCATAAGACAGATTTATTTTCAGACTGAGTTAGGGAAACGTTCACATTTAACTATTTACAGATGAGGTGGTGTGTGCTTTATGTGAACTATGCACTGTGATTTTAAAAAGCATAACCTTGGTATGTCACCTGGTTACATTATGTCTGTGTCCTGCATATTCCTGGGTTCCAGTAGATCTTTCATGTGGATAAACTATGATCTTTCCTGTTTATCAATAAACTAGGTCAACTGATGGTTAGATTGTGCTGTAAAGATGTCCAAAGTGTAAGGGTGGGGTTTTATTCTTTATTTATTATGCTGTACAGGAAATATGCACCCCGTGCAACCGCAGATAAATACATAAGCAGATAAAAGCTGCGAATAGAACCATCATAATGCACTGTTGTGTGTTTTTGATATTTTAATGCAATAGTCATGCTTTTCTTGTGATGACACAAGCATTTAAGTAGATAAGCTTAACAGAAAAATGATGCCTCATTTGCATATATAACATTTTTGGCATCGTTATAATTTGCTCTTTGAAAACAACCTACCATTTCTCATAGAGGCATGTATTTCAGATCAGATCATGCTCTTGCATAGTGTGTTGGAGTCAAGCTCCAGGAATTGCACAATGTATGGTACACTTGCCACAATCCTGATACTGTTACTGCACCCTCACGCTGCCGCTCTGTGTATGGGACACTGCACAGTTATTTGTGTCCTTTTTGATTAACTACAAACTTACGCTGTGTTCCCCTGAGCTCACTGTTCAGCTCACTGAGCTCAGGCTGGTGAGGCGACGTGAAAGCTCCCCCCTGTGCCTCTCCTTTGAAGTCAGGTATCTCTTAGCAGGAAGCTGCGGCTGCCTTTCCTCCCCCTGCTTGGTTGGTGCCGCCGTCAGACAGCTGGGCCTCGACGTGCACGCTGCTCCAGGCGCCATTTTTGTTTTCCGGTTATCATCACCTTTATCTTTTTTCAATATGACAACTCAGAGTGAAACCAGCGTCTCCCAAATACACTACGTTCACAAGTGAAGTTAAAAGCGCAGCTCATAAGGGAAGATGGAAAAGGAAACACCCCTCCCACTCATCCCCCTTTGCCTCCTTCGAAAGTTCTGAGATCGGGGGTTTGAATCCCATCCCCACTGTGTGTGTGTCTGTGTGAGAAGTCCACATGTTCTCCACAAGTTCTGTAGGTTTCCTCTCGGGGACTCCTTTTCCTCCCATAGTTCAAAAACATTTAGATCAAATAGGCCCATTGTGTGTGCCCACTGTGCTGGGCCAGGATCCCCCGCCATGGGATTCTGGGATATGCCTCAGGTCCACCGCCTCCCTGTTCTGGATGAGCAGATGGAAGATGGATAGATGTGATCTGTGGGGTGGTCAGAATCACTTTGACGACCTTGATTCTCTACCAAGTTTGCATTCTTCCATATTTGATGTGTGTTTTTGTGTAGTATACATTTCATATGTAAAATGCAGCTCTAGATTAAAGGGAAGAATACATTTACAAGGCCAAAATGGCCAAGGATAGCTTGGATAATTGTACAATAAAGGCATTCCAACAAAGAATATTGAAGAATCAGCTGACTTCTTAATTCTAAATAATAAAGAGAGATTGGAAGGAACAGGATATTGGAAGTTGGACTAGTGAAAACTAGAAATTCATCATACGCATGTAATGGAGTAAAGGTTCAGAAGTATTAAAAACACATTGCCAAGTTCCACTGCCATTACACATGTGCTCCTGATGTAACATGAGCCTGCCATCCATTCTGCATCGACATAGCTGAGGTGACAGCGCAGGTGGTTCATGCACTGGATGCATGTTCATCCCTGTGCTCATTTGCATATAGCTGCTGCCGGTGCCCCCCCCCCCCTGCTTGGAGTGTGTGGGGGGAGGAGAAGGGAGCCCATTCTCATATATGCTGCGGCGTCAGGTTTTACACGAATGCCCCCTTTTAAAATAATGCCATACATGCATCTCCAAAAGTACATTTTTGTGTTTTACGTCACATCGCTTAAGTTAAAATAACACAAATCACATTTAATTTATAAAAATGAGAATCGTTGTTTGAAATCCATGAAATCTGAAAAACATGCACATCCCCAGGGCACATCTCCTCGATAAACTGAGAAGTCTGTGCAGTAAAAAGATACTCTATACATAGGATCCTTTAGTAAGCAAATAATGTAAACTATGGCTCAGTCCGATTCAGTCAGGTGGTCTAATTTCAAGGCTGCTTTTGCCTTTCCTGCATTCTTCACAGTCTCTAAAGCAGGATGTGCAATTATCCCCTACGTGCAGTTTTGTTGATGAATTCTAACCTATTAGATCTGCATGCTCAAGCTTGATCCTCCGCTAAGGTGTATTTATCTTTCTAAATGACAATTGGGAGCAGAATGCCTAATGTTCTGACTTGATTTTGGCACTCTTCCCCAAAGCTCATGAAGACCGCCGCAATGGATGGAAGAATAATGAGCCACTATCATATCACTCAAGGTTTTATTATCAGTGATACAACTGCAGGGTGCTGGGAATTCAGTGTAGTTCACGTGTTTTAAATGTTTTTTTTAGGAATTGCAGTTTGCTTGCGATTCCGTCTTGGCTTTTGGACTTCGAAAAGAGCTAAATGCTAATTTTCTTCTGCAATTCTAGGGCAAGTTATAACATATACAACATAGCGTTGATTATCCACTGCAGGAGCTGTTATGCAATTAAGATGTCAAAAGGTGTGACATAAATGATTCTTGTGTTAAACTTTGTGCATAAACAATAAATGTACGTGCAGGGAATGACTAAAGAGTACATTCTTGTTCTTTGCTCACAATGGGCCAACAGAGTCAAAAATAAAAGTACATTCATATATTCTGCAATGACCGGCTAACAAGAATGCTGCTTTATGGCCTTAACAGTCACATTATTACATGATATTCTGTCATTTTCAGTAGGAAACTGATTTTTTTGCATCCTAGTAGATTTTAGAATAGAATAGAACAAAGGAGAAACTCAGCCAAATGTGAAAAACATTGTGTCTTTATAAGCATTAAAAAGGTCATCTTATTAAAGTAATTTTAAAATACATTCATTTAGTTACTGCAGGCGTATGTTTGCCCATCAGTTCTGTCATCCATTAATAATGTGCATACATACATACATACATGCACAGATACAGTACATGCATCCATCAATGCATGCATGCATACATGCATCCATCCACACATGCATACATCCATTCATCTTGTGCACATTCTGTGGGCATCATCATTTTTCCCTGTTTAAGCTCCAGGTGGAAAGCGCACAGATTAAGCGCACATGAATATCCAGCCATAGTCAGTTTCTGGGCCTCCATTTCTGTCGCAGTGACTCACCGCGTCCCTCTGTCTGGCTATCTGCAGGCGCACAGTGCCCTACGGCATGTCCAGCTACCGCAGCCCGCAACGCGTGCGGCGCTCCCCTGGAGGACTGCTGACAGACCCGGGAGCCGCGTGGTTTCCACGCTGTACGTGCACCTCCCAGAGTGACCCGGAGTGCGGTCGATTCTGCATGGAACGGTAACTCACATGGCAACGTAACGTTCAGTATGTTCTGTGTGTGCTGATCGCCTAAAGCTTTGCCGGCGGTATAGTTATGGCTGTTATGATGGCCTTGCATGTTGAGGTTTGCCATATGGAATGCTACAGGCATCCATATCAGTTCAGCTCAGAAATTATTTAGAGACCCTCTGGGTTCAAAAGTATGGCACAAGTTCATGGCATATTTCAAAAATCAACAGGTAACCTTATAGAGTTATGAATTTTAATATATTTATAAGTAAATATGTATTTAGGTAGAACACAAAGTCATTGCAAGCTGGAAATAATTATAAGTGATAAAAAAGCAAGGATAAATTTTCAGCAGGATTGAGTGTTTCCTGTGATAGTAATTACAATGCAATCATTTTCTGTATACAATAGATGGCAAATATATCATCTGGTATATAACAGTATGACTGGAAATTTACATGCATGTTTTTGTTATCATGTAGTTGAGGATCTCCATAACGCCATGGACAAGAACACCAAGAAAATATTGTTAATCATACTTCCCTCGTCTTTTCTGGAATCTTCCTCACCCAGTGTTCTGACTGACTAGTCCATGGGTTGATATTTTTAAAGGATTCACACTTGAAACTCCCCCCCATGCTCCTTAGACTGGCTGAAATGAGCCTCACAGAGGATCAGATGAACCTTAAACCATGATTGACCAGTACAGATGCGGTATTGTGACCTCACTGTGGGGAGGTCAGTTGCTTCATGCTGCTTGCTACCAATGGAGGGCGGAAAAGTGTGGAATGTGTGAGCATCCAAGCCACGCAGAACAGATGTGACTGCACATTAATCTGGAGATCAGCCGAAAAAAATCAGTCTTTTTTATGTCGATACTATAAGCCTCTTTTGTTAGAGTGGCTTCTATCATACATAACAGCAGGATAAAGTAATTGCAGACAATGGGAGGACAGCAAAACTGTTAATTTTTTATTTACTCTGCAGCATCATTAAAAACTCTAAACTCCATTCTGTGTGCCCACAGTATCTATATTTACAATTTTATACTTGTATATAAGTGTTCATGACATGGGCTATATTAAAACATGATGTCAGTCTTATATAGGTTATATACATCTAACTCTGAAGGGAATTTCTTGTTTACATTGAAGAAAGCAAACAATAGATGTCATGCTTGGGTTGTTTTAACGTGAGATGGAGTACGGGAGGGAGGCAGGCACCATAAAATACTTCGTATGGTTCCGAACATGCTTTGAAAAACATTGTTTGGCTGCAGCCATTAACTCCCAACTTTGAAATTCTGACGTGACCCCAGAATTATATTTAACGGAAAAAATACAGGTAAAGTAATTTACCTCTGTAAAAATTATGTGCATGCTAATTTTTTTACTTGCTTTGTGAAGTAATATTTATTGTTTTATTATGAGGAATACATAAATATATAATATTGTACATTTGGTAGATTTTTTTTACTGTACCAATAAATATTTCGATATTTCTTTTCTAACACTATGTTTTAGAAGAATACTAATAAATATTCTTCCATTATTCGACACTTATGCACCCAGCAAATATTAATGACTATAGCTAATATTAGATCAAGTTTAGATCAAGATCTTGCAAAATACAAACTAAGATGTTAAAACTTATACAGTAACATAATACAATAGAAATACAGTATTTCTAGTGCTAACAAAAGTATTTGTTTTCAAAGTAGAGAATAATGTAATATTTATGAACATGATACAAGTTAATTACGTCACTTTGGTGGTTACTTTTGGACAACTGATCCTGTTCTTCAGGATGGCACTGCAACACAAAGAAAATGTTAACGCTGATATCATTGTTATCATCATGGGTACTTCTGTCAGAATTATTAGGGCACCCATAAGTCTGTTCAGGACATGCCATTAAACGGATGGATGGATGGATGGATGGATGGATGGACGGACGACGGGTGGATGGATGGATGGATTCCTTTTCAGACTTCCTGATTGACATGTAAAACTGTAAATGGATATTTCTCTACTTTCTCAAACACACTGGGACATGTGGCGTTCACCTTTCAGTCGTCTGCCATACTAAAGGTCCACACGGGGCTCTGACTTCCCTGCCTGTTACTGCGTAGCCCTGACAGCCCGTGGATCTTAAGGAAGTTAAAAACCTACAGCATCACCCTGGTGTCCATTTCTGGTCAAACATCAACCTACAATGTAGTATAGTTCTTTCAGCTGTGGGTGACAACACATTTTACCCATTACCTCACAGTATTATTGTGCTTTGATATACGTTTCAGCTCTATAACATTATCTATACACATCCTTTTAATCACTTGTAACAACTTGTGTATTTGTTTTGATTTCAGTTACCTTGTTGCATTATAGCTACTGAATCTCAGGTGTAGCACAGCTTGGTTTTGTGTCATTCAGGGGTTCAGGCCATGCCATCAGTCTCCCTATTTCCATGCAAGGTTGTCTGAATATCAGCTCCATTTACTTCCTGAAAACAGAAATTGACTTTTTTGGTGTTTTTCAGATTGTAATTTAAAGGAAAATGGTTATTCAGTTTTGTTCTACTTGGGCACAGTATTTTATAAAGAAATGTGAATGCAAAAATGATTATTATTATTCTTTTATATCAAAACATATTTAAATGAATAAAACACAATCAGTAATTATACCTGTCAAACAGTCAAACACTAAGATTTATTGCCCTGGTGGATACAATGTGCACATACACACACATAGGTACCAAGACTATGTGCTTCTAATGTAGCAGTGCAGTCAAGTTGGAAGGCATCAAAAAATTAATCAATTTCATTCTTCACTTAGAAGCATAATCCTTTGCTATGATTATATTTAAAACTGGACTTTTTAAAAACTGGTGTTGTTTCCATGTCTTTCTGCAAGAGACTTGCCAAAGGTAAATTGCACTTCCCTAAAAACAGCACCTTTATGTTGTTTATTTTCTCCATTTTATGGCAGTAGGCCCTGGTCCAGTCCAGGGTAGCTCAGTATGCTAACCAGGATTGATTCACATATATGAATGAAATCCGCATTGTTCAAGTAGCAGTTCAAAATCTCACAATCTCTCATGTAAAAGCACAACAAAATGCAAATAATTCCTGGTAGTCTGTGTTTCACTCTGTACTTATTTTTCAAATCACTGATAGTTAATAAGTTAAGAGAATTGGAGTTCAAATGTTGCGTTATTATAATATATGAATTCTGGTGCACTTCTGCTTAACTGTGACTGTTTAGGGCTGTGGAAAATGTGACAGGCAAAATGTGTTCTACAGTACTTGGTAATGTAAAAAGTGACATGTAACGTTATTAAGTATCTGAATGAATACAGTAGATTCTTTCGGGAACTATGGAAGCTGCTCTGGTAAAGGGTCTTCAGTGTAAATGTTTCAACAGGAATGAATGTGTTGAGCAGATTCCTGCCCAAGGTCTTTGTTTTTCATTTGTTTTTTTCCACAGAAAGACTTCTTAGATTTTCACAGAAGTACATTTAAAAACAAATAATATATAAAGTTAATGAGCCTATCAGTCTGGTCCAGTGACATATTAAGCCAACTGATTGTAAAAGTGCCTAAAATAACTCCTTAAATACGAAATATTAATTGCCCCTCACCCAACTGTGTTTCATGTCATACATAGTAATGTTCAAACTTTTCATGTGTCCAGTTATATTGTATAAATGTATATATACGAATAAACTACGAGACAAGCATTCAGATTTTGTATGTAATTCTATGTGCATAGACATCAAGGAGCATCAGACTTTAGCTAAATTTACTTAACCAGCACAGTCAACCCCTTTGTGAGCTGGCATGACCTCGAGAACAGAAACCTGTGAAGAAAACTCAGGGTTTTTAATAAGGAAAGTGATTCACCCCAATGGCAACTTTACTGGCTTCTTGTTATCAGCAGTATTATGAAGCCGATGTGTGTCATTATATTGAGGGAGCCGCGACCACTGAGCAGACAAGAGTTGGGGGGGGGCATTGTCAGGTGTCAAAATGAAAACGCATTCACACAAAGAATACTGTTTTCGCAGATCTACCATTTGCCCTGATATGATTAGCACAACAGAAGCAGACAAAATTCAGTATCTCCTAAAATAACTCTGCCTTCGTCCTCTCTGTTAGCTATTCCTTTTATAGTAAGCTTAATTTAGAGCCATACTTCTGTTAACACTCAAAGCACTTGGGTATCAGTCTGCCTGAAAGAAAGAGGCTGACAGGTAGATCCGGCACAGCTTAGTGTGCTTGTTTAGGCAGAGCTTACTGTTTAGGAACTTTGGGATAAAATATAGAGTTTTTCATTCTGTTTTTGAGTCAGGACAAATGGATCGAATAGATATAATTTAACTGGATAGCTGACTAGTTTAATAGTATTTTTGTGCTTTACTGATTGTTTCAAATGAAATACAAGTAAATTGTGGCTATAATTTGAGACATTATTTGTAATATGAGCTATATTTTCAACACCACTTTACCACTGGAATTAGTTGCAGGTGTAATTTGCCATCTGATATGTGTTAATTATAGCACCTGTCATGCAACGGAAATGAGGAGGTGTCAGGCAAACAAAAGGGAACTTTATTGGGGTTAACAAAAAAGGAGCAGTCAAACAAACCACAAGGGGTCAAAATGGGAAGGTTAGCAAAAGGTAGAGCACAGGCAACAGGAGGTATGATGTCAATGACCAGCCTAACAAAGATAGGACAAACGGGTCCTTTTATACATAAGTTACTAAGGGGCAACAAGCATCAAGTGTGGCCCATCAGGGCAGTGTGAGGGAGGAGACAGGAGGGTCAGGCAGATGTGGCGGGTAGGATGTGACAGTACCCCCCGCACCCGGGAACAGACGGGACAACGAACAGGACATGGAAATGAGGTATGACAGCTGTCCATAAAGACACACATTACTGTTTTCAACACACCTAGCAGTGTTGCTTAGGGTAAGCTTGACTGAGACTGAGGTAAACTACTTTAGAATAATAGGTCCTCAGTCTAGATTCATAGTGAGACCATGGGTGGTGTCCTGCACTCTGACAGATTGTTCTATAAGCTATGAGTTGAGAGCTGAAGGCTTTACCACCAACAGTTTCTTTGCTTATATAAGTTACTACCAGGAATTTTGAAGTCTCTGTAGTTCAAAGAGTATGCATTTCATGCTCTCTGAAGGTTTATATTACACTACTATAAATGATTACATATATGAATTATCATCATGAACAGTACGAAATCACCATATATCCATCCATCCATTTTCCAAGCCGCTTATCCTACTGGGTCGCGGGGGGTCCGGAGCCTATCCCGGAAGCAAC
>JAODJU010000130.1:24664632-24688643 GCA_026776725.1 Gnathonemus echidnorhynchus | reverse complement strand
GTGGATGGTTCCTCTCCCCATGTCCCACTGTAGCACCTCTTTGCAAAGCTTAACACCAAAACCTCTCCCCCAGAGCCTGGTGACTGTTGGTCATCCTCTAAAATATACTGGTCACTTGTGTCTAGTCTTCAGTCTGCAGTGTAATGGCATTCATATATATAGGAAATTAAGGAAAAAAAAAAAAACTTAAATTTTTGACTGTATGCATTCACAGTCATCTGTTTTGAATAACAATAAAGACTTAGGTTGGATGTGCCATGTAATATATCTGCATTGTGTGAAACTATTTCTCACTCTTCAGGGGTTTTTATTGTAGCACTTAAACTCATAGCAGCTCTGTGTGAAAATCAGCCAGACTACAGAAAAATTATACCGTGGTGTCTGTGAATCAGTAATAATACTTTGGCCCTTGATTAAAGTAGAGTTTGTAACGATGGGGCTGGGAGGGTTAGGCTGCTGATGCCTGTGACTGGAGGGTTTGCTGTTTCAAATCCAATTGTTGGCGATGATTTCAATCTTGGGCTTTTGGGCCTTTTTATTTTGCATCCACTGCCTCCAAAGTCATTCCGTCTGAGGGGTTTAGTACTGAAATTTTGTGCATAATTTGACATCAATATAGTTCTGATATAAAAATGATGGGAAATATAGTACCTAAGTACTTTTGGCTTGAAATACATGTTCAAGTTAAGTTGCTCAGGGAAATAGTGATAACTGATAAATCTGACCGTTTAACGAGATGTGAAAGGTATTACTAAAGCATGATACAATGCATTTGTTACACTTAGGGTAGACTACAGAAATACAAGTACAATCCTATTTTACATCTAACTAACGTCTTACCAGATTATAGTATGTCAAGGACCTGCCCCTGGACTCCTATGGAAAAATTAGGCCTCATATAGAAGCGATTTAATAGAGTGTCCCTTCCTGATGCCCAAAACCTATTTCATCTCATGTTCCCCTGACTATTAGTAAATGTGGGGTAACTTCATACGGCAATGTGCCAGCAGGACCAGAAAGAGCTTCACCCAATTTCCTGCCATGTCCACCAGATTCAGGTCCTGTTTTCCCACAGGTGTCACGTTTAAGGCACACCAATGTTGACCCTGTCACTGTGTGCAAGGTGATATACAGACCATGTAATAGCAATAACCTCCAGAGTTTAGAGAATGTAAGAGAGTTTTAGTCATTTCAGACTTCAAGGCTCCACGTTGAATACCATTTACAATGCATCGGCAGGCAGAAGGCTGTGAATTAATATTTTCCTCACTCCCAAGGCATTAAAACACAATTTGAATAAATACATTGAGATCATTTGCTCAAAGGAGAAAGTATCCTTTTCCCATATTTCAATTAATGATCCTTCTCATCACCTGCATGGCAGTGCACACCACACAACCTAATCTCCATGCACTGAGTATACCTTGTCCCCATGATATGCTGGCCTGTTTTTTAGACAGCCATTGTTTTGTGAGGCTAGCAGACATAAGGAGTGCATCACATTTTAATAGGGGTAATAAACGTCTGTCAGAAGCTCCCAAACTTATCTTCTGATCGGCAGGCAGCAGATGTAGTGAGTGATTATTTGGAAACCAGGCAACAATAATAAGTAAGATTAACACCATCTCAAGCTCTATCATAAATCAGGCCAGAGGTAAACTGCATAGTTTTGCTGGCATGTTGCTCTGACTTTGTCAATTACGTTCTTCTCGAAGCACTTGTTTTCATATATAAATAAACTGCTTCCGCAATCCACTGATGTGTTTCAGTACAGCATGAAGGTGCAAAAAAGGACAATGGTAGCTTAATGCAATCTATGGCATGAATTTCCAAAATATTGGGCTCCTTGGTGTTGATACCTAGCGCCAGGGACATCGTAATGGGGAGAAAGTTTTGATGACAGGGGCCCCTAAAGTACTGGGTTGGTCAGGGTTGGGGGGTCCAATATCAGGGGGCCCAAAATCTGTAGTGGGACCCCTGCCCAGTGCTTCCTGGGAAGAGTTCCAGTCTCACTGCGACCTCATATTACATTAGCAGTAGCAAGTAGATGGATGAGAGAATTATTGTAAACAAGACAATTTCATCTGACAATCAAGTCAGACTTAAGGTGTCTCGATGAAAGTAAACTTAAAAAAAAGTACCTAGTAATTTTGATTAAGTGAATCATTTCCTAAGCCAATGACCTGAGGCAAGAAGTGAACCCTTATAAACCCTTATGTTCCTGAACTAGCACCGGTTGCAATCTTGCAAGATTCAACCTGAAAGAATCTGACTCTCACCCTTAAAAAGACAAGGTTCTGCCTTAGTCAAAGCATTTCCACCAGCACACAATTTTAAGATCTGCCCGCATTTAATAATGCATGTGACATCTATCAAATTAGCGGCAAAGGAAAGTGAACAGACAGGAGTATTTGGGCTGAGGCAAATAAACAGTACATACTGTGAGTAAATGAGTAACTTCATACTAATGTCTCATTATATGCAACTCAAAGAAACATCCAAAATCATACAAGACAGCAGCCGGTGGTCAGATAGATAAAAGTCTTGCTGGGTGTTACATTCTGCCGGAATAATGACTGCATTGTCATTCTGCTTGTCTGCCTTGACACGTATTAATGGGAGGATCACTGGAAATGAGAATGATGACAGATCTCCTGTAGCCAAGCCTGGAAGAGGATCACACCCTGTCGACATGCATCCATTCAAGATATTACTGGCTCACAATGGGTTACTACTCTCCAGCTAAATAATCATGGTTATGAACATTCCATGTATACCCAAATTTCCAAAACTCTGTTTGCATTGTCAACTTTCAAACCAAGCATGCAATATTTGACTGGGAGCCTGGGGTGCAACATCTTATAGCAATTTTATTTTTCTTTCACTGTTTTATATCTGAATCTGTCCAGCCATAATAATATCTTTGCTTTATTATGGTTATCTAAATTTGGCATTCCAATAACAGATGTGACCGAATGGCTTCACAGTCCAAGCCAAACAGTTAGTGGACAGGGAATTTCAATGTCCTATTGCATCACAAGTGTTTTCTATCACATCCTGTCATTTGGTGGTGGCCATGCTACCCTAAAAAACATATTTGGGAAAAAGTAAATATGTACAGCTACACCGGTTAGTTGTGTTTCATTCCCAAATAAAATGTTGAAAGCTAATAAAAGATAATGGATGTGGTTGTACTAAATGTATTTAAGATGTGTGAGTGACATAAATGTTATGTAGAAGCCTCTTGATATCTTCTACTTGATAGGTTCCATTTGCAAACATTTTCTGTACATCTTGTAGAGAAAATGTTATTCTCCCTGTAAAGAAAGGATACTATGGCAGTGTCTCACTACAGGGGCTGCATTCTACTAAAGCTGCATTCAAAAGCCGAATGCGTCACAGTGGAGCAACAAGGCTCCTTCAAATGCAGATCAGTGGCCGATTTACGACGGTTGATCAGTGTCAATGCGGTACTAATTCATAAAACACAAATTCAAAAAAACATTTTAATCAAATCACAACATGTATGCTCTACATTTACTGAAAGGCAAATTAAGATGTACAGTATTGCTAATTCAGGAAACACTTTAGTCAAAATGACGATACCCACGCTAAGTATTCCAAATGCTTTACACTGATAGACGGGATGCAAATCTTGAAAACACATGCAAAACAAAATCACTGCTAAATCACTGCAAAAACATAAATCTGCTCACAACATAATAGAAGTGAGCCACAATACAACGGAAGTTTCTGGGGGACAATGAAACAAGAAGGACCAAATGCAGTTTGCGATATATCGGTATATTTTCAGAACGAGGTATAGATGATGCAATACTATTTATATCGATATACTTTTATCATGCGTAACAATTAGAACTCCATTAAAGATTTTGAATAAAGACCAATATTTCTTCCTGGTTGTAAGCAATGTGAGAGTTTCCATTGTGCAGAGGATCCCAGCTAAAATCAAACCATTCAGTAAGCATCATCTCTTAGGGAATTTTATGGAGGAGAAAGACAAGGAATTATTGTTCTAATAATTAGTCGTGCATTGACATGAATCGGCCACCGTAATGAGACACATACAGAAATTATATTGAAGGATTACAAAAATAAATGCCCTAATAGACATACTAATTTATTAGCCATTATGAATTTGATTAATTCAGAAATTTTAAAGACAAAAACTACAGTTAATTCGCTCTTTATCAAAAACAAAACACTTTGATGTGTAAATGTAAAAGGAAAGCAGGACTTTAAGGATTTCAGACAAAAGAAAACAAAAGAAGTCTTGTCAGTGCATCTGAAACTGTAGCCAAGTGATTCCATGTTCAATGAACCCAGCGGGCTTTTCACACACAAACTGTTTTAAAATTTACAATTCTGCCAAAACCACAAACAAGTGTGAAAATTATATATTTTAGTAGGAATGCAACCAAAATTGTCTCCTGTAAGATTCTCATAAAATTTCTCGCTTAATAAAAACAATGGAAAAGCTTTTCTCAGAACAAGTTGCAGTCATTGATTAGTACTGTCGAGGTTTCATGACATTTATGCAAGCCAGTCTCTTTTGTCTGACTGTAGGCATAACAATCTAATACACAAATTTCTGGTGATCTCCGAAAGATCAGTTCAGGCTAAATGTAAGAAAATATATTAAACAGAATCATATCACTAAAAGTGCCACAATAGCTAATAAATAATGGTTTAGTGGTGGATGAATGCAGCGATTAATAAGGATGCCATGGAAGGCTTTTTAATTATACTAATAAAACTAATTTTTAAAGAATTTTACCTTCAAAGCTATGTCAAAATCTGCCCAAGAAAATTTCCTAGAATTGTTTTTTAAAATTGCAACAATTTTTAAGAGCTGTATCACTAGCATCTGCAATTATGTCCTAAATCAAAGTAAAACTGACAAGAGATACAGATCATATGTTTTAATACGATCATTCTTTCATTTTATGTGGACATTGCTCACTGTAACCCTGTAATGGATTAGGGGTATTAAATATGGGTGGATGACCAGTATTATCAGCATCAGAAATGAATCAAATGAATGTTGATTATCGGAGTAATGAGCAAACAGTAGCTGTGCTGTATCATTAGATGTACAAAGGTGTCCTTGACTTTAAAGAGAGACTTTTTAAAAATAATTTCACTCATGTGGTCTTTTGTATCTCTAAATATTAATAAGCAAATTATCTTAAAACCAACAATTTAAAAAAATTAATCACTGCTTGTGATGCAAATTTTTCTGTATAGCGTTACGAAATTAGCACTTAGTGAAAGACAAGCTGAATTATTTATTATTATAACAACAGTGACAAGTACAACAACAACAATAATAATCATATAAATAATATTATTTATATAGCACTTTTCATACATGGAGTGCAGGTCACAGTGATTAAAATTAACCCAAAGAGAGAAGCAACTAAGATACAGGTCAATGAAATTATAGAAGGATGGAATAAATCAAGTAAAATAAAAGTGAAATAAGGCTAAATAAACAAATAAAAATAGCTAAAATGTTATAAAATGTAAATAGATAAAATATTTACAATATAAATAGAATACAAAAAAAGAATAAAAGATTAAAAAGCTGGGAAGATGCTGACCCGACAGGACACTTGGTAGCATAAGCTAGTAAAAATTTTAAATTATTAATATCTTATTCTATTGACATAGCAACAAAACAGTGAGATAAAAAATAAATAACATAGGTAGCCAAAGAAGACAAACAAATAATACAACAATGACATGTCAATAGGAAAATAAAATGAAGAATAATAAATCACTATAAACTGGTTAAAGTGCCAATCTAAAAAGATGCGCTTTCAATAGCATTTTAAAAGTGTTAAGTGGCTCAGCTTCTTTAATGCCTTCTGGCAGTGTGTTCACCCGTTTTGGAGCATAACAGCTAAAAGCTGCCACACCACTTTATTTATGTCTCACCTTCGGAATACACAGAAGTCTAGCATTGGTAGATGGCAGAGTTCTAGTGGGAGTATAAAAGGTAAGAAGGTCAGTAATGTATGAAGGTGCTAGACCATTTAGTCCTTTATAAGTAAGTAAAAGGATCATAAAATCTATTCTAAAAGATGGTAGCCAGTGGAGGTTATGCAGGATTGGTGTGATATTTGTTAATATTTTCAGTAACACTTCACTTGATGGGCACAGATAGTAAAAACTCAGTTACTACTGAAGTACAAATTATGAACAAATCATGAACAAATATAATTGCTACTTGAAATAAAAGATACTTCACGATTCATTAATGATGAACCAAACGTGAGATCAGTATTTCACTTGCATTATTCATTACTTGTTCCTTCAGTAGTTCCTTCAGTAATTCCTTCAGTAATTCACAATGGCTTACAGAATTAGACATAGTAACAAATATAGTAACTGCTAAAGGCTGGAGTGGTGGCTCTGAGGCTAGGGATCTGTGATTCAAATCTGTTGGGCCCTTGAGCAAGGCCCTTAACCTACAATTGCTTTGCCCTGACTATGACATTAATCTACATCCAGCCCTGCAAGCAGGTCCGCCAACTTAAAAAGAATAATTTGGGGGTTGGTGGCAGGATTGGTACTCCAGCCACTGGAAAACACTCATACTGGTCCATTTGGACTAGTGAGATGTTGAAGTATCACCTGCTGCATGGCTGCGCTGGAGCTCTCATCCCTGAGGTGGTTTGTCATGTGGTGGGTGTGGCAACACGCTGTATTCAGTATGTGCTTCTTACCTCTCTACCTCGAAATGAAACATGGGTCACAATTCATTAATATGAGATCAGTATGTAACTAAGACTTAGTTTGTGGCTAATTAATACATAAGTAATAATATAACACTCCATCCTTCGACATTTATATTTTTCTTTGAAGTAGTATAATTATATTCACTTTTTTGGTAGACAGAACCAAACAGAAATCAGGAAATGTTTTCAGAGCCTGGAAATTTTTATGTATTACATATCACAAAGAAGTCATATGGTTCTGACAAGTACAGTGGTACCTCAGAACTCGAACTTAATCCTTTCAGAACTCAGGTTCGAATCCTAAAAAGTTTGAGTTCTGATTGAATTTTCCCCATAAGAAATAATGGAAAACCAATTAATTGGTTCCCGGCCCCAAAAAATTACACCTAAATATGTTTTTTTTTTTTAGCATTTAAACACAAAATGAACAGGATAAATGGCTTAATGGCTTCCAAAACGATAAAGAAGGTACCCCAACACTACTCCTGTCCTGCCGCGATCGTCCGCTCCTTCCGTGTACCAAGCCCCCTCCTTAACCTTGTGTGGAATCCCCGTGTGATCAGCTGTTTCTGGTTGTTGTCATTAGTCCTCTGTATTTAATCCGTGTTTCAGTTTGTTTCCCCAGTCCGGTCATTGTAACGTCATTGTGTTGTTCTGCCTGTTCTTAATTAAACCCCGTGTTTCCAGATCGCTTGAGTCCTGTCCCTGCTTCCCCGGTCCCGGCTCGGCAGATCGTGACAACCCCAAGCCATGCCCCAACACTGCACCAACACTAGACTATGCCATGCGGTCCATTGTTTATTTTTATTATTACTCTGTATTCGTTAATTTGTTCGTAAATCGCAAACTTTTAGGTTGTAACATTTGTACAACTATTGCGTAACTTTTTGGTGAGCAATGGCTACTAAAATGATATAAAGTACAGTGTATTACCTGATACAGCATCTTCAATAAAAAATGCACTATCACCAACAAACGATGCTATCACAGTGAATGCAAGGCTGAGACTGAAGCGTTACCCTTTGTTTCTGCTGAGAGACGTGCCGCGTGACTCATTTCCCCGCGCGTACAAGTTATGTCGGCATTCACGGTTCCACTTCCAAGATTCAGATTGAGTTCCAGGTAATTTTTTTTCGAACTGGTTTGTTCGACTTTTAAGAAATTCGAGTTCTAATGAGTTTGAGAACTGAGGTTACACTGTATACTGTAAATGGAAGTTTTGCCCATAGTCTATATTATGTTTCACATGTAAGCAGTAGGTCATGGATGCAGCTTTCTAACTTATTGTCAGTAAATTGATTGTTTGCATGAATCAAGAAAAACAATATGATTTTCATGCACATGCATTATCATTAATTAGGTGACTCACAGTCCAACCTAAAATAACAACTAAGAATGTCAGAAATACAGCCTTACTGTATCTCAGCCAAACATTTAATACATGCATGTATTAATCATGAATTGATACAATTTTATTCACCTTCTAATATTTTATTATAAAGAATCATCTACTTACTATCCTTCACTTTGGAACCACAAACTCAGCTAGTAAAGAAACTGCTTAGTGTTTGGATTTGAGCATTTTCTATAAAAAAAGTAATCTCTGTTCATCACGGAATGTAAATAAACGAGGAATATAAACAGAAATGATGATGAAGTGTAACTTGTAAGCCGAGATGTTATGTGCAAAAACAGCAAAGGCCACACAAGAATATTCTTAGTTGACATAACCTCAGGACAGGGTGCCATACTCTATAAAGCCCTTTGCTGTTTTCAGAGCCTCTCTCACCCAAGCTGGGAAGCTGCTGACCCGACAGGACACTTGGTAGCAGGTTCTTTTCCCAGGGAGCCCCAGGCAATCCCAATCCATTTCACTTTGAAAGGTGAATGACAGGTTATTTGTGGAGGCCTATCTGATACCTCCCATGCAACCACGGAGCTCTTCTCTCACTAGAACTCAGCCCTGTCTCCAGGGTAAAAGGGGAATGCATAGCTAGGACACAGGCAAAGTGTTAGACATAGGGAACTTCTGTAGAACATCGAACGAGGTAATGAATACGCACTACAAGTCAGGAATGTTGTGCTCATGAAAAAGTCAGATACTGCCAGAAAAACAATATATAATTTTACTATGGCCACTAATTGTTACTAATATAAACACACAGAAGGATTGCATTATTCTGAGGGTGGTCTACAGGGGTGCTGAATCCATGACAAATGTTTGTGCTTTCAAAATGAACCAAACAGTAGGTTGAGTGAGTTTGGACCAACCTCAGGTTGACATCAATTCCAGGAGATCCATTCCATCAGATTCCCAGGGTTGAAAATCTAATTATAGTTAATAAAAGTGGGCTTCTAAACGTTTGCGGTTTTTCATTAGAAATATATATATAAATATACAGTATATGCTGATTTTTTTTGTTTTTTTTTTTTTTTAAACAATCTATATTTTACATTTACCTAAAATCCCCCAAAATGGTCCGGCATCCTGTACAGGCTGTCCCTCCTGGCGGGGACCCCAGCTCACCACAACCCTGTACAGGCTATGCAGTATGGAAAAAGAAATGATGGAAGGGTGTAATAAAAGCTTATGCTTAATTTTTGACTGAACTTACAAATTGTAGTCTTTGATATAGTGCAAATAATTTAAAGTTTCGATGATTTCAAAATTTGGGAAAGAAATAGATAATTTGTGTAAATAAGGCTTACCTGTGGATATGGAGTATGTTTCCCATTGCATTTTCTGGTAGCTTTTATGCCATAATGTACAGTAGTTAGAGTCAGCAAGATACAAACAAACCTGCAGCATTTATTTTAAGACAAGTTTCATTTTTATATTAATTATGGGATATGTGATATAAGCTGTAATTAGAAATACATTCGCCCAAAGGTACTGCAATGTAAAGCACATAAAGACAAATATTGAGAGAGTATTTATAAGGAAGCATAGGTGATGTTTGTGGAGTGGAATTTTACGCCTTTCCATAATATTTTACTCTGTGGTCCTTTCGTCAGCTGAGATGTGGCGTCTCTCTGGGTATAATACAATTTGAGGCCACTTTGGACGACACGGGCCTTTCATTTGCTCTATGAGGAAAAGCACTTAGCAAATAAAATTTTAATTCTCTGATTGTATCATATTACTTTTTAATAATTAGAGTATGCAGGTCTTCAAAATCCTCCTTGTTTGAATGCCTCTCCATGGAAGCCATACACCCATTGCCATTCAGCATGTTACCTGCACAATTGTCACATGATAATTATCCTTCATGTGTAACTCATTTACAGGCATCATGCATCGTTCTTTCAGAGACTCTCTATTTGAATTTTTTTTCCATTTTTAACTGTCTCATAATATTGTCAACCCTAACCGAAGGATGACAAAAAAACATATATTGTGCTGATGTTGAGCCAACTAAGTGTGCCTTGAGAATGTAGCAAGCACTGACATGGAAGGATTTGAAGGGGCCGAACTATCATAGATAATGACAAATGGAGGCTGCTGTTATGCAGAGGATTCCAGGCGGAGTCAGCCATAACACACCATGTCTTCGTTACTTTAAATTTTTCTGCTCAGAGATTCGGTAAGAAATCTGAATGCTTGACAGCAGAACTCGTACAGTACTGTGCATTAACTATTGACTGCTCTAACCCTGCCACTTATAATTTGCATACTTTGAAAGAGATTGATGCCTTGCTTAATTCACCTTAGGCTCTACAAGTTTCAATGTGTACCTTTTAGGTCCTGTAATGCACTAACCACATACCAGAGGATTCTGCTGTTGTGCCAGGGTAGAAAAGGAATTCTACATTCTTAATTTGCCAAGGTGAAGTGATCCCCACTGTCCATGGTTTACTTGTGCTATCAATTTGCAGACCCTGGTGGTTAAAAAGGTGAGATGTCTGGGTCATGTAACCCTATGCCCCATGAGTCTGCAGTATTCCGTTTAATCAATGGTTTAAGTAGGGATTTCTAGAAAGCCATATTTATACAGGACTTTTCTCAAGATGTTCTTCCTAATCATTACATTAGTGGCACAGGTTATCTAAATGCTAGACATAAGTAATTGTAATAAATCACGTAAATATAAACAGTTCATTACAGTAACTATAGAACCTATTTCATTACTTTTGACACTAAACACAGACATGTATGATTATTAGGGATAAACCATGACGAGGCATGTGGTTATGTGAAAATAATGACTGAAAACTTGCCGTAAGGTGGCCCACCTCAAAGCGGAGTGCCACTAACCAAGTTGTAAATTAAAACACATTAATGTAGAACTGTTAGGCTGCCACAACTGCCTGTGCAGTTACATGAAAATAATTAACATCCACATGACTTCTCTGGACCAATAAGAAAATAGTACATTATAGTACAATGAATACATACCCTAATATCAGATCTACCTCTTCCTTCTTTTGGAATGAACGCTGAATGTTTCTCTAATGGGTGACCAATATTACAAAACAGCTCATGCTCAGAGAATCGGTCTTCCATTGCGGCAGGGCTTCTTGCCCTCGCATTCCGTTTGCTGACATGTGCTCCTGGTCGCTCTATAGCTTCCCAGAACCATGACTAACCTTCCAAGCAGGATCTTCTAACTAGTGTGGGAGGGATTCCCACGGAAAATCAGTTTGGCAGCACCTGCGGTTGTTTCCCTCTCATAAGTCTTCTGTACCCTTGACAGCTTGCTAGAAGATGTATTTTCTGTAATAATGGAAGATACTATTCGATGAAAATGGTGACACAGATCCCGGCGTCAACCACTTAGAAACCTGCCTCTCCCACATCCGCTTTCATTCAATCAATTATCATCTGCACTCCACAGAACCCCAACCCTGTCTTAGTTTTTCTAAACCCACTGTTATGGCAACATAGGATTGCCAGTGGCATGTTCCAGTGGCATGTTCCAATTGAACATCAAAAAGAGTTTGTCTTACATGGAACCCTTACAAAAAATCAGGGACATAATAAAAGTAATTCATAATATCTTTTAATGCAAATAAGCCTATATAGCCTATATAGTAAATTATGTGAAGAAATGTTAGAAGAGATATCATCAGTGACCGATAACTTGCCTAACCTGAATGAACCATTGCAGGATGACGTGTTAAAGTTAAATTTTGTTATTTACAACGTGTCCCATGTGACTAAGGTTTTTTATAGCAGCTATGTTTTAACCCAGCTGTGGCTTCTGCCGGCACGTACCTCCGGGGGAATAGTTCTAATACTCGCTGAAGGTGAGCACCGTGCAGACATGAAGAATCAGCCCTATAACACAGTCTGGTTTCGTGCAGGGTGTAAAATTAAATGAAAATTATTGGTGTGTATTGGAATTTAACTAGGAAGATGACTGTTGAGAGGGAAAAACTGCCAATCATGACAACAAAGAGACATAGTTAAACATTTTATAGGCATCCTAAAATCATCGAAACTTTAAATTATTTGCACTATATCAAAGACTACAATTTGTAAGTTCAGTCAAAAAGCCCATCACATCATGTCGTCGCTGTCCAATGAATACTGCGTATGTACTTTTTGACGATTGTGACTTTTAATATATATGGAATACGCCCATTCTCTCCCTATTGATAGCATTTGATTGTAATTAACCAATGAAGTGATGTTTTATGAAGCCATCTATTTAAATAGTATTTATGTCTGTATTACTTGTATTACTTAACATTTTTATGGATTATTTCATAATACTAATTTTGACAATTTAACGTTGATAGCTAGTTAATAACGAAATCCACATAAGTCCATTTAAAACGTGAAACCGTTCACTGACGATTGTGTAACAATAGGCCTCTATTTGTAATGCTAAGGGCATTTAATTATGTTGATTTAGGTTTATTTTGTAAAGTAGCTTGTAAGAAAATGTGTTTATTCATGCTCCTGACATAGAGGATTTTTGGAGATACGTGTTTTTCATCAGACAGTGATGAAATTATCTTCCCACTGCTTTTCCTAGTGAGGGTCAAGATGGCAACATGCAGAGCAGGTCAGACTTTCATGGCCATGGACTCGAGCTTATTTTCTAAATGTTCTCAAGCCAAATAAGAGATATAATCTTTCTAGCCCATACTAGATCTTTGTTCAGTAGGATATGCCCACAACGGCTCCTTTGGGCCACATCCAGGCGCCATCTTTATAAGATGCCCAAACCAGCTCAATTCACTCTTCTCAATCTGAAGGAGCAGCTTCTCTGTTTTGGTCTCTTCAGGTCCCTCCGGTTCCCCAAACTTCTCACCCCATCACAGAAAGTGAGACCAGCAGCCCTGTAGGAACGTCTCATTTTGGCTGTTTTAATTTGCAGCCTTGTTCTTTCACTAATCACCCACAGTTCATAACCACAGGGTAAGATCAGAATGATGAATCGACCAGCAAACCACGAGTCTCCTCTGACCACTCACCCAACCAAAACACCCATTAATCACATGTTCCCTCTTGTCATCACTCACGAATGAGAACCCAAGGTACTCAAACGCCTTCACAAAGGGAAGACTCTCCTCCTCACCTGAAAAGAGAAACCCACTCATACCAGATGCCCTTCTGGAGTGGAAACAACAGGCACCTTTGCCAGAGTCCAACACCCATTTCAAATGCCTTTGATTCTGAACAACATGTGAGGACACAACTTCCTACATTCTTACAAGGACCACATAGCACACACTCACAGTCCCAGTCTGACATATTCCTGCAGCACCTCCTACAGTATGTGAATGGATGTGCAATCATATGGGCACATGTAGACTTGTTAGCTTATTCCCACAAACCCTAATACAGCTGTGCAAGGCGGAAGTTGCTTCCTTGTTCCAGGGTCAGGCCAGAATCATAGATTCAACTTTCCTTGGTTTAACCATCTGATATCCTGACACAGGCTTTCCCAGCGAGACTGAGATATATTTTCCTGTATTTGGAACACACCACCTGGTCCAATTTTTTATTTTTTATTTTTAAAAAGGGACCCCTACCTACTGACTAGTCCCAAAATAATTCACCCACCATCTTCTGATTTGCCAGAAACTTCAAATACTGCCTCCAAGCAAGAGTGCATATCCTGAAGGTGTTCCTCAAAGGGTTCCTCAAGGTGTTCTACTATTCCTCAATATCTCTACAGCTGGTAAGCACTTCCTTACCCTGGCTAAATGCATCCAGAGCAAAGTCCAACCTCCCTCATCCAAGGCATTGAAAAGTTTCTAAAATATCTTAGGGGTCTTCACATAGGTTCTCTCCATGGCCTCTTTGACCTCCTCCCAAGCACAAGCTTTTGTGTCTGTGACAGTGTTTGCTTCTGCCATTTTGGCCTGTCAGTACCTTTAAGGAGACCCCCATTCTTTCTACAGTCAGGCAGAGGTGTCCATTGGTAGATCCTAAGGTTACCATCACAGCAGGCCCCAACTGCCATGTGGCCAAAGCTCTTTGTAAGAGTACTGCCAGAATTTCTTGCCAAGCACAATATGGTGTTTGCACTAGTTAAATGCCCCAGACCTGTTTCTGTGGTTATTGCATGATTAAATGTGACATATTTGAATGTTAATTATGGATCATATGACTGGTATGAGGTGGAACAGTGGTAAGTGCTGCCGCCTCAGCCCTCTGGGACTGTTTGAGTCTCCATCAGGGTTCCATGTGTGTAAAGTTTGCATGTTCTCCCCATTTCATTGTGGAGTTTCTACAGGTACTCTTGTCCCCCTCCACATGGTCCATCGACATGCTGAGGGTACTTGGAGTTATCAAATGGCCCGTGACTGGAGTGTGAGTGTGGCCTGAATGGGTTGCCACCCCATCCTGGGTTGTTCCCTGCCTTGAGTCTATAGGCTCCAGACCCCCCATGACCCTGAATTGGATGAAATAAGTCTGGTTCCTCCCAACATTTCTTCCTTCTAGGGAGTTTTTCTTTGCCACTGTCGCCCTCTGGCTTGCTCTCTGGGAGCTTTGGGTAGGGATAATGTAAAGCGCTTTGAGACAATGTGAAAGTGCGCTATACAAATAAAATTGAATTGAATAGAAAACGGAGAGATGACTGCAATGTAACAGTATCCCACACATATTTTTTCCTGTGGTTGGTGAACCCAAAACCCTATCAGGTGGTCAAGAAGCATGAACCCCCATTAAGACAATTATCACAATTATAATATCTAAATATGGTGAATAAGTGGGACGCAATCTGATCATTTACATTTTGCTGTGATTTCTTATTTGCTTGTTCATCAGTCAACACGTCTCTGGTCATGGTGGTGGTGGTGATCAGGAATGTTCTCCTGCACGTCTCTGGTCATGGTGGTGGTGGTGATCAGGAATGTTCTGCTGCACTGTACTACAACACAGTGCACACACACCACCGTGGGCGTCATGCACAGGACAGACGCAGTGTGTTGTATCTAGTTCATTGATAAAGTATAATATTTTCATAGATGTAATCAGATGCTTCACTTACAGATGCTTCACTTGCTTCATTACAATTAGGTTTTCGTTACAGGTTACTCAAGTCTTCGAAATGAAATTTATGCCATATGGTCTGCAAAAAAGTAGTATTACCAGGCAATACTCGTTAGAAAATTAGCATTGCCAGGGAAATACTGGTAATACTGAGGACAGCGGCCACGTTTGAAGGGGGAACTTGAATTCCTCTTGCAACATGTCTGGGTCCTCTTGGTCCATCTGGCCTCCTCCTGCTGCCTCAAGTTCAGCTCACCAATCCGGGCATCTCCATCGTTCCCCACATGAACACTCAAGTCTCCCAGTAGGCTACAGAGCCTGTACATGGTACCATTTGAGCACATCACCTACTTCCTACAAGAAGGCTGGCTACTCTAAACTGCTGTTTGGAGCTACAGCCATAGGTTTCTTCTCTACAATTCAAAGTTGAAAAAAGGCAACTTTCTTCCCTCACCTTTCCTCATCAGGGTTGTCACAACTCTTGGCAAGTAGGTTGTTCCTTTTGGGTAGTGTCTGGCTCTCCACGTTAGGACTGTACCTATGATCAGAAGCTCGTTAGTTTAAATCCTGTGGTCAGCAGAGTAGTCATATCCCCATTGGCCCCTGAGCAAGGCCCTTAACTGGTAAATGGTTGACAATGTGCTCTGTCCCCAAGCTTCATTCTCACCTATATATGTGTACGTCTTATAAAAGAGCAAGATAGGACAGCAAAGGACTTGCACAAAGTATCATTTCATTTCTCTTGTTCACCATGCCATAAGGTGGTCCCTATGTAGCTGATAGTTAGTATCTCCAACACTAGCTCAGATTCCTTCTCCACGTAGAGAGGTAACGCTCCAACATTCCTAATTCCAATGTCAATTGCTGAGGTTTATCTCAACTGGGTCTTTCAGGATCAAACTGTTCCCCACATGGCATTGCACCTGCAAATATGTTTCATTGGGGGTCTTTGTTGGATGGGTTTTGTGGTTTGTCTGGCCTCTTCCCACAAACCTATTTTCCAAGGGAGATCTTACCAGCTCCAGATGGCACAGTTCTGCGTTAAGGAGCACAGACTGCTCTACCACACGAAGGATTTTGTGGTCCCCATCCACAAGTTTAACCACGAACAATAAAAAAATCTAAACTATTCAAATATTCCTGCATTATTCCTAATACAGCAAAAGTGTGTATATATATATATAGTATATACCATGAACATATATATTATTTTAACTTAAAGCACAGCATATTTCCAAAGTAGATATTTTGTTATTTTGGCCATATTTGCGTCCATCCTTTTTCTGTTGATACAGCTGTTTTAGGTAGTCATAACTTTGACAGAGAGCAGAAATTCCAGTAAGGTTGTGGGGTAGACATAACCTGAATATGACGGAAACTTCTATGGAGAAAATAATTCTATTGCCCCGCCGTAATATCATAATTCACCTATTTCATGATACACCTATCCCCAACAGAGTTGTAGGGTTAAGATGGTCACAGGTGAAACAAATCATATCAACGTAGCATAAAAAAAGCGTCAGTGGGGGGGTGTTTGTTTTTGTACATGATGGAAAATTTTTGCTTGTTCAAAAACGTGCCTCCCATGGTTTGTTTATAAAAGCACAAAGAATAAAGAAGATAACATCCATCTATCCATCTTCGGAACACCTATCCTGGTCAGTGTCATGGGGAGAATAGAACGTGTTTATAAATAATAAAAACCCCAAACTTTGATTTGAAAAGAGGCCCGTCATCTACAGGGATACCAAGGATCAATAGGTTTTGATGAATGTCTGTTGTTTCAGAGAACCAGAAAGCCTCTTTTTCTATTTTCATACAGCCATGCTGTCTTGTTTGTATGACCTCTTGATTATTTTGGACATACTACAATTGAGCACACAACAGATGGAGGTCAGGCTATAATCCCCCATCTCTTGACTAACGGCACTGGATTTCTACATAATGATAAGTCAATTTGTTTCTGTCAACAGCAATTTCAAAGGTCACTTTAACCATTGTGGACTGCCTGTGGGTCCCTGAGGACTGGATTTGGAAAAACTTCTTTAGTGTATACTTAAAGCAGTTTTGCTTCAATTAAGATCAAAATGATGTAAATATCTGAAAATTAATGTCGGCATTTAATCAAAAAAATGGACATTTTTCAGAGGTTCAGAACGTAACAGTATGCAATGTTCTAGTTGTGTTATTTTACTGCCGTTTTGAGGGCAATTGTAGCATACAAGGAGCGCAAAAAAAGGGGGGGGGGGGGTTTACATAAGCAGTCGTGATCAAGGGTGCGGCCCTCCCCCACCTGGAAAATGTTGTTAGTTAGTTATTTTTCCTGCATATGCAGACAATAAGACGTACGTTGTTTGACCTGGCCTGTATTAAGTCTGAGCGAGTTTTTCACATGTACAGTCAGGACCACAAATATTTAGACAGAGACAAAGTTTTACAGTTTTTAAGTTCTGTACATTACCACAATAAATTTTAAAAGAAACAAGTCAGATGGAGTTGAAGTGCAGACTTTCAGCTTTAATTCAGTGGGTAGAACAAAAACATTGCATAAAAATGTCAGGGTCTCATTAGTAATTGGACAAATTAGTATAACTGCAAATAAAATGTTCAATTCTAATACTTAGCTGAAAACCCTTTGCAGGCAATGACTGCCCGAAGTCTTGCACTCATGGACATGACCAGACGCTGGGTTTCCTCCTTTTTAATGCTCTGTCAGGCATTTACTGCAGCAGCTTTCAGTTGCTGTTTGTTTGAGGGTCTTTCTGTCTGTAGTTTAATCTTTAGCAAGTGAAATGCATGCTCAATGGGGTTGAGATCAGGTAACTGACTTAGCCATTTGAGAATATTCCACTTCTTTGCTTTAATATAGTCCTGGGTTGCTTTTGCTGTGTGTTTTGGGCCATTGTCCATCTGTATTATGAAACACTGCCCAATCATTTGGCTTGATTTGAGCAGACATGATGTCTCTGGAGGGTGGCATGGTGGAGCAGTGGTTAGCACTGTTGTCTCACACCTCTGGGACCCAGGTTCAAGTTTCCACCTGGGTTACATGTGTGTGGAGTTTGCATGTTCTCCCCGTGTCGTCGTGGGGTTTCCTCCAGGTACTCCGGTTTCCCCCCACAGTCCAAAGACATGCTGAGGCTAATTGGAGTTACTAAATTGCCCATAGGTGTGATAGAATGGTGTATGAGTGTGCCCTGCAGTGGGCTGGCCCCCCCATCCTGGGTTGTTTCCTGCCTTGTGCCCATAGCTTCTGGGATGGGCTCCAGACCCCCTGTGGCCCAGGCGGCTAATCCTTGGAAAAAGGATGGATGATGTCTCTGAACACCTCAGTATTCATTCAGCTGCTTCCATCCTATGTCACAACATCAAGAAACACTAAAGGCCCAGTGCCACTGGCAGCCATGCACACCCAAGCCATCACACTGCCTCCACCATGTTTTACAGATGATGCATTGTTCTTTAGATCATAAGCTGTTCCAGCACTTCTGCATACTTTTGTCTTTCCATCATTCTGATACAGGTTGATTTTGGTTTTAAATTGGTCCAAAGAATGCTGTTCCAGAACTGTGCTGGCTTTTTTAGATATTTTTTTGCAAAGTCCAATATAACCTTTCATTTCTTAAAGCTTATGAGTGGCTTGCATCTTGCAGTGAACCCTCTGTATCTGCTTTCATGCAGTCTTCTCTTTATGGTAGATTTGGATATTGACACGCCTACCTCCTGGAGAGTGTTGTTCACTTGGTTGGCTATTACAAAGGGGTTTCTCTTCACCATGGAAATGATTCTGCGATCATCCGCCACTGTTGTTATCCGTGGACGTCCAGGCCTTTTTGTGTCACCAATGCGTTCTTTCTCAGGATGTACCAAACTGTGGATTTTGCCACTCCTAATGTTGTGGCAATTTCTCGAATAGTTTTTTTTCTGTTTTTGCAGCCAAAGGATGGCCTGTTTCACCTGCATACTGAGTTCCTTTGACCGCATGTTGTATGTTCACACCTCAATCTTGCAAACAAGACACCTCAAATCAACTCCAGCCCTTTTATCTGCTTAATTGATAATGAAAGAACGAAGGAATTGCCCACACCTGTCCATGAAATAGGTTTTAAGTGAATTGCCAAATTAAAAGAGGCACATGTTAACAAGCTGAAACTCCTAAACCCTTCATCCAATTTGAATGTGTATACCCTAAAATGAAATCTGGGAGTCTGCACTTTATGTCCATGCCCATTGTATGACTTCAATTGGAATATATTTCAGAAAACAGGTAAAATAGTAAAACTTGTGTCAGTGTCTAAATATTTATGGTCCTGACTGTATCTCAAGGTAGCTGCTGGAAGGGCGATATTAAAGTCCACCTGTGTGCATACCGCATTACGTGGGTCCTGTGGTGTTTTTGAGGCTGAGTTGTGATACTTTTATTCTGACAGCTTTACAAGAACCTGAAGGAAAAAACCATAAAACATAAGTGTTCTATGATAATGTCTTGGAGCAGTGAGAGAGATCACTACAGCCAAAAGCAGAAGCAAATGAAAAATACCGATCAGAACTGCGGTATTATATTTATAGAGGGTGCAATGTTTTGCCCAATTTGTAGATTTTGAAGATCAGTAACTTTTTAGGGATTTTTTTTGTTATGTAACTAGTGCCTTTATATATGCTGCTATCATTTTAAATAAATTCCTTGTCCATTTTAACATCTTCTAAAAATACCGACAATCTCAAGAACAAATCACACACCATCATGTATCAACAAAGGAACCATATACGGACATTGCAGCTGTCTGCATTCCAAACAATGACTGTTTCTACCTTTATGCAATGTGCACAAAACTGAACAGAGATGAGAACAAAAACAGACACACCTGCCAGGACAAAAAGGCAAAAGGTCACAAGTTCATATACCTGTAGGCCGTCCCTTTGTACCCATGACTGCAAAGGGCTTCACAGACAAATTACTGGTCCAGAGGGGCTGTCATTTCACTTCTCATTACTTCTAGGAAACAGAGACCCTGCCACAAAGCCGTTTCATGTGTTTGACACCCCATGTTTGTGTCTGTGTTCCTGATACTGATTCCGAATCGTCTTTGTTGAGCCTCAATGCATGTAAATAATATCCGGAACTTGTCATGAAGGTTTTGCTTTCCGATAACATGCCAAACTGCAAATATTTTGGTGCTGCTTAACACAAGGAAATAACAGGACCCCACTGTGCCTTCAACTAACAGCAAAAATCAAAACTATATTACAAAAATGTTTTAATAAAGATTTGTCCAGTAGGACCCAAAAGTTGTGAGCGTAAAATTATAAATGTATAATTACTTAATATTCCTTTCTACCCATCTGCACACTGTCATTTAATAAATTATATCCCAGTACTTTTAAATTAACTTGTGCTTCTAAATTCAGCAGTCATTTGTGAATTTTCTTGCCTTAAGATTATTTCAGTTTTTATCTAATGGAATATGGATTCTATGGCCAGAAATTATTTAGTAAAATTTTAGGTAATAATGTTTAGAATGTATGAGCCAGAATGCTTTATAGTGGACAGCACTATAACCTTCATTACGCTGCTAATGACACTTGGCCATAGGGCTACTTCTTTGCTCCAGGTGTACTCATGATAGGAAAAGAACATCTTCTTTAATTGATTTTTCTGTGACTAAATGGGACGATTTGTGCTTTATTTCCATCGCAGAGCCATCAATCTATTGGGAGTATGCATGCAGGACGGGGTCATAGCTGTCCCTTGGGTTTCAACTCTTTTATTTATAGAGTTTGAAACAAATGAGGGGTGGAAAAGGGTGCAATGACTCCCCTGTGTTCATCACACCGAATGCTGCAAGTCACCAATTACTCACTGAATACCTCTAACATTCACCATTCATGACTCATCTGGGAATCTTAAGAGGTTCAGTTACAGTTCGCATAAATTTCACATATATTTCTCTGCAACTGACTTTCTACTCATGGTGTTAGAAATACTCAAGCCTCTCGCCTGGTAGGAGCACCACTAATCAAATTAGAACACTATAGCCACCCAAGCAATAGACAGCCAATAGCATGATAACCCAGGAGGTTACAAGGTCAAGTTCCGGGACCTTCATGGCACAGTTTGGGACCGAGGATCAGGATCTTTGTCGTAACGTGATTCAGGCACTGCTGTATATTTCCTTGAAGTATCTACGTTTACGTAATTTGCATGTTCTCCCCATTTTGTGCTGCTTCCCCCAGGGTCTTACAGCTAAAAATTACCCATGGTCTCTGAATGTGGGGATTATTATTATTATTATTATTATTATGAATAGTTTTATTTTTGTTATTATTATTAGCAGCAGTAGTCCTGCACTTGCATTTTCATCTGCGCCTCTCATCCAGATTCTGTCTCATTCATACGTCCCCCACTTCCTGTCCAGCTGATAGGCCGTCCCACTCTTCCACGGCTGACTAAAATTCTGAGGATGTCCCAGCTGGGTAGCAGTTAGTCACTGACACCTGGCTTTATCTCACTGCCTTCCCCCTCCTCTCGACCTACAGAAATAGACTGCAGGTGGCGTGATGATTATAGCAGTGTAGCTGAACATTCAAAGCAAATGTGTTTAAAAGGCAATAGGCAAAGGCAGTAAACTGTAATTATCTTTACTCATTGGATCAGATTTATAACATTAACTCATATCACTGAAATGCAGGTGTCCGTACTCCAGTAAAATACATGCAACCTTAAACACACAAAGCAAAGAACAAAGAAACTTCCTACACACATTTTCTATTATAATGAACAGAATTCACAGATAAAGACATTCTCTGTCACTTCTCTTCACAATTATTGTACCAAGATATAACAGAATACAGCTCAGTAAAATAGCACACAAGATTCCTATACACCTACAACATGTTTGTTTGTTATCAGTGTCGCCTTGTTCCCTGGAACCCCGCCCCCCCCCATCACTCTGCTCTGTTTGTAATAGTGACCAGGGACAGTGTGACCCCGCCCACACTCAACCACATGTGTTAATCTATTTGAAATAAGTCGGAATGGTCCAGACAGTGCGTTCCCCTGTTCCCTTAAACAGCATTTTCACTAATGAGCAATCAAGTGATTATTTTAGAAAGCACTCCATCCATCCATCCATCCATCCACTTTCTGTAACCACTTGTCCTATTCAGTGTCGCAGGGGGTCCTGAACCTACCCCGGAGGCTCCAGGCGAAAAGCAGGGAACAGCCCAGGATGGGGCGCCAGCCCTCCGCGGGCTCACTCACTCACCTTTCTTTAGAAAACACTCCAGCCTTGCAAATCTTATCCAGCTTGATTTACACTAGTGGTCAAAATTTTTAGAATACTCCCATTTTTCTGATTTTATTGAAATTTAAGCAGTTTAAGTCCAGTGAATGATCTGCAAACTGCCTGTGATGCTCTCGGCAAAGCATCTGTGGGTAACCATTTCGAGGCAGGATATTATTACGTTATATATTTGCTCAGGGCATTATCCGGAGACTTTAATACACCTCCGCTTTTGTTATGGAGAAGTTCAGATTAGTAACTTATGACGGTCACCCCCTGATGGGATTTTAGTTTGACAGCGTCCTGTGCTGCCCCGCAGGCTTCTCCTACATCCATCACTGACTTGTTACCAGGTTCTGTCTTCTGTTCCTCCACAGTTGAAAGGAGGCAAACAAACTCTTTGGGCAGCCATAAGGTCAAGATGAAAATGAAGAAACTGAGCTAAAACGTTCTTTAGATTGGCGCCCTTCTCAGGATCGTAATGCGTCAAACGTATATGAAAAGCGCTTTATTAAATAACGTCTTCTTTCCACAAACTTGGACTTTTTGCCTTTCTTGGCTCTCTATTTTTTTGCCCTGTGTTTCACTCTTTATTCATGGTCCATCAGACTCCTCAGTCTGTCCCTACCTGTCCTGGCCCTGTTATTTGTTTACAGCTGATTCTAGTTACCACTGTTACTACCATTGCCAGTCTGGGCTCCAATAAAAGCCAGTTGTTCACACCTCATCTATATTTCAGTGAATCTGTGCCTGTTGCACGTTGAATGCAGTAACACAATGTTACCGTCTACGCTGCTTGGCCGTGATCTGTACCGCTTTACGATTGATCACTTTTAACCACATGCATTAGAAATTACAGGAGACTTCCCACTTTACACAACTTCAATATCATGAGAATCGCTCAGCTACATCTATTTGAACCACAGGGTGGGGAGCAATGAAAACAAGCCGAAAACTTGGGGCTGTTGATCCTAGAAGTATGAGCTCTTATAAGGAATAATATTGTTTTTCAGTATATTTGTATAAGCTTTAAAGGAATTTTCCAGCATCAGCAGCACAAAGAAAATTGGGGTTCTGTATACAAATATATCAGATATTTGATTAGACTTATTTGTATCCCATGCAGAGCAACAACCAGGACACTATATATATATAGAGAGAGATAGAGAGAGTGTGTGTGTGTGAGAGAGAGAGAAAGAGAGAGAGAGAGACTGCAAAGTCATGGACAGTAAACAATAAAACAGACTACATAAACAGTATGAGAAAACCAATAGTAACATGATTAAGTTTGTGGGAAAATTCCCACTCCAGCTTTCAATGACTAAAGGTGATGTGATATCAGAAGCTGTTAACATAGCTGACAAGTGCTATGGGGAAATTAAATAAAAACAGACTACACATTCTTTTCACAGTAAAACAAAAAAAAATGAAAAGAAAGTCGTCCTCATCATATAGCCAGTAGTTCCTGGGGTGTTTCCAACACTGTATGTATCCATGTCACGCTCACCCCCC